>JACEFZ010024307.1:0-232332 GCA_014155875.1 Cepaea nemoralis | reverse complement strand
GCTATTGCCCAGATTAACTCGAATAGTTTCTACCCGCGGAGGGATGTGTGATTGTGTGTAATTTCTATTATAAAGTATGATTTGCACCAGCCATTTACGCATGACTCAATAGTAAGACATAACTGAGTGCTTAATTCGGTACCAGATAATGGTGGAAAAGGAATCTTAATCGGACAGCAAAGGTGGACCCCATAACCGCACACGGAGATAGACTCGGTAATTAATTTAATTATTACAAAATGCTGTTTATTGTTGGTTTTTGTTTTCTGAGGTAACGGTCAGTAGTGTTTTTTCCCAATGGTAATCTAGATGGTATAGTATGTTGACACCAAATCATTATTTTTTAACAATGAGAGAATGGTAAAAAGGTGTCAAAACATGTTATTTTGGGTTCTATTTACTATCTTTATTTGCCGTAATCATGAAGGAAAATGAAAGTATACCCATTTGTGGTTTTATGTTGTTTGTAATAACCATTGTTTTTTTTTCTTTTTCTGGTGTCACTGGTTACTATGTTGTAATCTGCATATCACCTCCATCCCTGTCTGAAATGATAGTGGTTTAATTACCCCTATATATATATATATGTAACTAACAGATCTTGAGTTAATACCTGAACTGTTTGTCGCAACAGTGTTGTGTAACATCAAGTAACTGGTGTGGTTGTCCAACCAGTGGTTGTTTATATGTAGTGACTAATTAATAAATATCCTTCTAGCATCTATAGTTAATTTACTGGTGATGAAGTGGGAAGGGAAACCTACTACACACAGATGCCATTGTTTCAGGATGGAACTCTTTCCTCCTGGGATTTGTGGTAAATATCCCGGATCACCCTGCATTCTTACCAGTGACAGAGAATCAATAAACCCCCTAGACATTTTAACGAACCATTCTCAGGAATTAAAATCCACATCCCACATGTGTGTCCCGCCCGGTACGGACTTCAACCTAGTAGTGGAGTAGTCCGTGAATTTAAAACTCATGGTAAACAGTCACAATTGGTGTATTATTGTGAGTAATATGAATTCAGGGAAAACCTTCTCGCAGGTGAACCAAGTCCTTCAGAATGTTATGTGTTAGTAACAGCCTATCACTCATTAGTATTAGCTGAGTCAAGTGTTATAATGAACCATAATGGCTCAGATAAATATAGGTTTTTTTTGGTACAAAACTGTTCACAGTTAATATCTTGATTCTGGCAGATGCATCGGTAGTTTTGTTTGGGTTGAGATTTAAAAAAAAAAAAAAAAAAAAACTCTATTTTAGATCTATTGTTGATGAGAAACTAAGTCCAGTAATGAACCTCCAGTAGTAAGGTCTCTGGGATGGTAACTCACATAAGATAGGTAATTTCAGTGATGTTTAGAATTCATAGTCATTCCCATTTGATGTTTGAGTATGGGTTCTGCTACTCTGATATTCTCTTTAAATGGTTTAAAAGTGGTGTAGTCATGAACACACTACTATATTATGTATCCATAAGGTTTATGTTCCTACATATGAATCATGTGTTAATTAATTATTTTGTCATTGATTATCATTGTATTTCATGCTTGATCTGCTTGTATAATTCATGTAATATTGAAAAGTTACCAAGGCAGCAGAGAGTGATAGACAATTGTATAGATAATTAGGACAGATAAGTTAAAAAAATCCAATAAATTTTTTTAAGGGAAAAAATTTAATCAACAAATGATTCATAGTACACTAAATAATACCTGAGAGATGAATTAAACCAGGGAAAATAGCAGTAACTAAAGTAAATGAACTAATGGTAAGGCCAAAACCACACTTGCAAAAATGTAGACATAGTTAAATGGAAGGGAAGGAATATGTAAGAATTTGCAGTATTTAGGGGCACCCTATTTAATCCTTTTTTCATATGACATAACATGTTCTACAACAACCGGTAGTAAAGTAAAGTGAATAAATGATGGATACTTAGGAAGAAAAGCCATACCGACACTTATTCTACTCCACCGGTGATATGAGTAGTTATTATAACTACCTCAGATGGCCCATATGTTAATGAGGGTCAAAACCAAAGTATTCACCTGGTGATGTAAGTGAAACTGATCAACTCACTTACTGATCCAACAGAATATAAGGTATTTCTTAAATTATCCACCCCGATTCCATTATTGATGGTAGCGGAAACAGACCAGTATAGGTATGTAAAGGTATAATTAAAGAATTAACTTAAGAAATTGGAATTTCAATAAACTTCAGGAGATACCGGAAAAAATCTGTGCCAATCTCTAGTAAGAGACTGAACATTTCAGATAGTGCTCCTTAACTTTGAAATTTACAGTTTAACCTCATTAAGTGAAATGTTCACTATGAGAATCCTCATCAAAAAGAGGAATGAAACAGCTTTTAGTTAGCGATTAGCTTACGTAAAGTTATTTCAATAATTGCCTAACTAACATTAATATTCTCATAAGGGAAGAATTAAATAGGGCAAAAACATAAGTAGTACAAAAGAGGCGCGCGACTCAATTGTATTTTCTTTAAAACTAACCGAGTAACTAAATTCTAGATAATGCTCGAAGCCTACTAAAAGGTAGGTGAATCAGAAATCAATCGCAAGACGAAACAGATTTCTACATCTCAGTTCTGACAAGGATTATATGCCAGCATTAAATATGTGAAAGCAGATCCAGACTAACAGAGATTAGCTTAAATAACTGATACGAATCAGTAAAAGCAACAATTAAATAAACAACTCTTGAAATAGATGCTGTTTATAAATAGGACGAACTCCTTGACGTGAAGACAGGGGAAACGCCTAAAACTTATACAGTGAACCCATGCTAGGAAAATGGAATATAGCTGTGTAAAAACCAAGCAAATTGGAGCAGATAGCTGAAGAATTGCTTGATATGTACTAGATTAGGAATTTCAATCAGGAATCCAGCTAGTAAATTATATAACAGTTCAAAGATAGACCTTAGTCAATCTAAATAAATCCAGAGTTTCCACGTATTAAACGGATGAAAACAAAACTGGAGAGAAACATTAAGAGTACCTTACCTGTTATCCTGAGGACACAACTCAGGAGACGCCAGTATGAGAGGGATATACAGATGTAACAGTAATTTTACTAAGACTAGTAATCCACATCCATAACTGGAAAGTGAACCAGCAACTTGATTGTCTGGAAGACTATCAAAGGAATCACAAAAAGGGGCTTTTAACTTCTCACTGAACTGATTATATATGGTAGGAGACAATACGTCTGAACCTACATCACAATGTATGTTGCTAAGTTGAAAATAGTCTAAAAACCGGGAGGGAAGCAGACGACGATCAATGTACGCCAAGCGACGCAAAATTGCTCGTAATTCAACACCAAAGCAACAAATACAGAGTGAAACTCAAACACATCAGCTTAGAATTACTAATAAGGATTCTAGCGTAAAATAGATCTAGGTTAGAAGGAAAAGCAGAGAGTAAGCTAAGAATTACTTCATTTCTGATAGATTCATGTTCCCCGTAATATTCGGTTCAGAGCGGAAATCTAGAAAAGTTGGACCTTGTTTACATGTTAGACGAGATTCTCCGGGAAAACCCACAAGAGAAGGGGACACCACTCTAATCAGTAGTTATCAAAACTGATCGGAAAATCCCATAACTCGACTAAATACCCAAACACATGATGTGTTGGATGAAAATGTATACAACAGGAACCATATTTAGCTTCCTTTAAATATCAGATCTATAGTTAAAACAAACGTCTAACTTACAGGGAGACGGGCGAGTTTAATATGCTATCAGTGGACGCAGAATTAACCGTCGGTTTTAACATAATCTCAAGATTGATAATCTAATGAGAGAAATCAAGCTTAATGATGATATCTCAATTGTTTCAAAAAGTCGGTTTGATGCAGACAAGCTAGTACTTGAAAGTAACAAATTATCAGATAACCACTCATATTTCAAACAATAGCTGACAACAGTGGAGAGGGTGCTACACTTTTTCACTAAAAGGGAAGTAAGCCATTAAGGTTATGCCAGTTGTCGTGACTATAAGAAAATGGACGTGGTCCTGATAGATTATCTAACATAGGGAAGTAATGCAAGAAATTAATAAGGGATGGATACTAGGTGAGTCAATGTAAAGACGGAAATTGTAGAGTACTTCTTGAACCATTTAATTTCTGAAAGAAATAAATGTCTTAAATTGGGGAGGCGTGTGGTATAATAAAAACGTCCCTACCCTTTCCTATTTATGGACTCCCTTAAAAATAAACAAACCCTTACAATTACTGTTTAAGTAACTTACTTAATGTAGGAGAAAATAAAACAGCGATAGACTGACCGTGGCACAGCTAAATTTAGTTTGGCTTGTTTTCTCTCCCTTATCTGGCCAATCCTGGCGAGGGGGAAAACAAAGACTGAAGCGGCCATTTCTAGTCAAGAGAACTGACAAGAAAGTCGACCTTTCCCTTCGGGGAGAAGGTGGTTTGTTTTAAAACCATGATTCTCTTCAAGCTATTGGTATGTTATCTACATCATTAAGATATATTTATGTATTACCTAGACCAGTATGTTTAATTAAGAATTAGTTACAATTCTCTTAAACCAGGCTGGATGATGTTTACTAAGGAAACACAGGTGGGCGCCACGCTGTAATTTTTCCTATGTCTTACAATTTCAAATCCATATGTTAATATCTTGTATAGGCATTATGAACTTATATCTCACTAGTAGTGCTATAATCTATGAATATTATGTGTACTGTAAAGTATCAACTCTCATGTCTGAAACACATTCTAGAGATTTTCTCAATGTAGGAGCAGACCCCTGATTCAGGCTTCATAGTAAAGAACTAGTGTCTGTCAATTTCATATTCCTATGTTAAAACTTCTAGGCACTGTGAACAATATCTCACTATTTATGCTTAGAAATCTGCAAATAATCTATGTACTATAGAAAGGTGTTTTATCCATGCGGGGACATACAAAATATTACGCATATTCCTGACTCGTACTTAGTCAGGGGATAAATTATTTTGCCACATTATAATCTGTAACTTGGAAATATAGTGCTAAATTTTAGTACCATTCTTTTGTTAACAGATTAGTAACCACTCCATATGAGGGTGAACATATAATCATTTCATAAAATAGTGTTAGGGACAGGCCATGTTTGAATATAAATTCATGAACAATTAAACGCGTGATGTAAATGTATGTTCGGATAGGATTCACTCCGCATCACCTCACCGTAGTAGAAACAGAAGCGAAGATTGATGTGAATAAATTGCTTGCAATATTCAGAAGACTGGACCATGCGGCATAAGTTATTCTTATAAATACCCTCCGAATAATAGCAGTCATTGGCAAAACATATCACAGCGATTACTATCCTCATGTGCTGTACGCAATGGGGGAAAACAATGGATGTTTTAGTTCATGAAGATAATTCAAAAACCTAGGCTCCCTGCATCATCATTATGATTATTATGTATGATTATCATGTACTTAATATCAGAGAAATGTACATGTATGTTTTTTTTTGGTATGAGAATTTTCTATGTTCTGATTGTTACTTTTTACTGTGGGAATATACATTTTAATGTTGCACCTTGGGATTAGAGGATGTTGATGTAAGAATACATATGTATGTCAGTACTTAAGAAGCCAAGGGTGAATAGTCTTGACCTAGTGATGATTATAGTGCCGAAATGAAGACGCGGCATTAGAAACCACAGGGATTCTGTATAGGCTATTCTCTTCAAGTAATGAGAGAGACAATATCAACATGTTGGATGGACAGAATGACTTCACCCATCCAATAGTCCCAGTAACAACAGAACAAAATATAAGTGAGAAAATACCTTACTCACTATGAAGAGTCAGAATGGCTCTACTCAGCAATGAGGGACAGTGGAACATGGACACCCACTCCTTTCCCCTTCTCCCCTTGTTGTTTTGTATTTGTGTTTGTAATTGTGTTGTAAACCTTTTACCATAACACAGTAGGTTAATGCTAGTGTTGTATTCTTTGTCATCCCTTTTCTATAGAAGAGAAGCAGGTGGTGGTTGAATTTGGTGGGACTATATCACTAACACTGGATCCTGGGTAAACAGCCATAAAGTGAATGTCCAAACCATAGTCTGGATCTAGCAATACCTCAATGTTTACTGCGGCGCTCAATAGCTCCATAGCGAGCAACAGATAAATTAGAAGACAACTGACGGGGTGAGTGATTAAGTCCTATTTTAGTAGGAACATTCCACATGTGGACTTCAAGATCTAATAATCTACAAAGATGAAGATCAACAGAGTAACTGACAACAGTGTATCGTCTGCTTTACGTCTGAGAAGTATCACCTATAAGCCTTATCACTCAGCAAAATCAGTGAAACTATGGGACAATCCTACAAGTTACTAAAACTAGCAACAGTGAAAGCCCTTCAACTGTTGGTTGGATTACCAAGTTAATATCCACAATGGATAAGTCTTCGAAAGAATGTCTCACAGCTGCAACAGTCAAACATGGAATTCAGCTATTCAACACTAAGTTCTGGCTCAATCAAATGGGGAGAAGACACTGAACCACATAAGCCAATACAACCAAGGTACAAACTTAATATCATCTGAAACATAACTACGAAACCAGATTACCTCAAGGGTCCAAACCCTGAACACCATCAGATAAAAGACCATATGAAAGCAGCTAAATGTCTCTACATCAGCAACAAGAGGAATCATCCAATTGTTTGCAAACCTGTTACTGTGCTGGATTCATTCATCTGTGCATATATGTAGGTATAGATCAATTGTGGCCCTAGTCACAGATACTACCATGAGATGCCTCTCAGTCATATAAAGTTCTACACTGGACTAGATAACAACGACTAACTCTTTGCTGGTCCAATGTCAACCTAAATACCATGGGTTATAGACTCGCGACTTGGTGGGTGTAAAATCTTTGTTGAACTACTTGGGATTCTGATATTAAAAGCAGAGAAGCTGAATGGACGTCTACTTGGCACCATGTATGGTGAGATGGTAAAGTACCTTCTGCAGAGCTTAAGTGGAAATTCCGGAAAGTTAGACCAACCTGAGGCCCCAAATTTCAAAAAAAAGACACCGAGCCTATTGCAACAGAGTACTCGAATATTCTAGCCCGCGGAGGGATGTGTGATTGTGTGTAATTTCTATTATAAAGTATGATTTGCACCAGCCAATTACCAGTGACTAAATAGTAAGAACATAACTGAGTGCATTAATTCGGTACCCAGATAATGGGGAAAAGGATCTAATCGACAGCAAAGGTGGACCCATAACCGCACACCAGGAGATAGACTCGATTAATTAATTTAATTAGTACAAAATGCTGTTTATATGTTGGTTTTTGTTTTCTGAAGGTAACAGGTCAGTAGTTTTTTTCCAATGGTATATAGATGGTATAGTATTTTGACACCAACTCATTATTTTTAACAATGAGAGAATGGTAAAAGGTGTCAGAAACATGTTATTTTGGGTTCTATTTACTATCTTTATTTGCCTTAATCATGAGGGAAAATGAAAGTAGACCCAATTTGTGGTTGTTATGTTGTTTGTAATAACCTTGTTTTTTTCTGGGGTCACTGGGTACTATGTTGTAATACTGCATATCATTCCCATGCCTGTCTGAAAATGCATAGTGTTTATTACACCTATATATATATATGTAACTACAGATCTTGAGTTAATACCTGAACTGTTTGTCCAAAAGTGTTGTGTACATCAAGTAAATGTGGTGTCCAACCAGTGGTTGTTTATATGTAGTGAGCAATTAATATCCTTCTAGCATCTATAGTTAATTTAAGGGTGATGAAGTGGGAAGGGAAACCTACACACAGATGCCATTGTTTCAAGGATGGAACTCTTTCCTCCTGGGATTTGTGGTAAATATCCCGGATCACCCTGCATTCTTACCAGTGACAGAGAATCAATAAAACCCCCTAGACATTTTAACGAACCATTCTCAGGAATTAAAATCCACATCCCACAGAGATGATGATGAGACTCCAGATGTGGGAGACCCTCTTCCCAACCACTCAATCACTCTCTCATCAATAATAAAAAAATTTTAAAAATGAGTTGGATATCCTTTACAGGATTTAAGTGTTTTATAAAGAGTTGTTGGTGCTTTCATTAGTTGTATATTGTATTTTTTAAATTCCAATTATTTTTCAGTTATTTTGTTACTGATCATTTTGTGATGCAAAGTCAACACCAGCATTTTTTTGCTGTTGTGATCTCTTGGCATGTTTACGTTCACTATTTTGCCATTGCTTTCTGAAAGATCGGCACACATACCATTTCGTAAAAAACCTAAGCAAGGCAGTCTGCTGCCAAATCGCCCATATCATATCCACATAGCCCCGGGAAGGTTAACCTGGTCAACAAATGCCCGCAGAAGTCGGATGTGTCTGCCTAACGGCGCAAGAACGCAGCTCTGCTGTAAACAGGCACAACGCAATCACATCCGGAAAAAAACTCCGGATGAACGCAGAAGAAGAATATCCATATAGGGTGCTCTGTCTGTTCCACCGCTTTCTCTACCTGGTCCCTCAGGCGTCCGACCACCTTTTTCCTTGGCCGCAGTAATCTACAACCGAGAGGTGCATTCCCTGCTAGCCTATCAGCCTCCTGCATGGCCAGGGCAGAAACTCTGTACAATTCTCACAATCTGTGATCTCTGAAGCGAAGCAAGCCATTCTACAACAAACATTCCCTTCTCCACCTTACTAAGCATACTCCATGAGTCCATAATGAATACAATGTGTGTTGCAGCGGTCTCCTCTAACCATGTGAAATCTGCTGTTACTGCCTCCACCTCCATTCTCATGCTGGGGGTTTTAGTATTTTCTGGGAATTGTCTTGGAAGAAAATGTGATAAGGAAGGGAACAGGTCACCCACCTCACACGTCATGACCTAGAATATGTGAAGGTCTTACATACCACACCCCTACAGCAGCATCTGCTAAGGGACCACTTTAACCTAACCCCAAAAGTATGGGTATTCCAGTTTGAGAACCTGTGCTTTCAGTAAGTGTATTAATGTTATGGCTTTGTAATAAAGGTATGGGTATTCCAGTTTTAGAACTTCTGCTTTCAGTGAGTGTATTAATGTTATGGCTTTGTAATAAAGGTATAGGTATTCCAGTTTGAGAACCTCTGCTTTCAGTGAGTGTATTAATTTTATGGCTTTGTAATTACACACTATGTTCACACTATTAAAACTACTGGCGCCTAGCCTTCTTGACATACGATAGTTTGTTACATTATACTTAAAACATGGCATAATAACTACAACCCATGGCAGGGACCAGGGATAGAGTTATACCCTTCCATAGCACAAAGCCTAGGCGGAATTGTAGAGGCTAATTGTTGCCCATGCAGCATGATCCTTGTTTATGCCTGCCTAGTTTACACCAAGGTAACACCAATACATTTGGAACAAGACAAACTGTAGAAGCTGCCGGATCAGCAAAGCAATGCTCTAACTGTCCACTTGTCGGATGTTCGATCTTAGACCAGTTGCAGACCAAGGCATGGGACCTACACTATTAAAACACTGGATACAATATTGGGTTTGTCTTTGATGAAGAGAAGGACGGTACACGTTTGGGAACATCCTGAGTGCTGTGATGTCGGTTCTTAACTCAACAGTCGTTGATGATAGTATATGATAGATGGTTGGTTGGTCAATATGATAGTATACGATAGATGGTTGGTTGGTCAATATGATAGTATACGATAGATGGTTGGTTGGTCAAATATGATAGTGTACAATAGATGGTTGGTTGGTCAATATGATAGTATACGATAGATGGTTGGTTGGTCAATATGATAGTATACGATAGATGGTTGGTTGGTAAATGCCCAAGAAGGCCGAGCTTTCACTCTGAAGTCTGTTGCTTTGACGTTCAGGTAATGTGACACCTGACACGGGCTTGCGTGTGTTGGAATGAGATTGGTATAGTCTTCTCTCTAAGAATATGAAACCAAGAATCAACACCATTGCACTCTGGACATTCCCACGCATGCTCCGTCTCCAGAAGCCAACAGAGTTATGCGGATGCACCAGTGACAGTCAGGTTAAACAACAGTTTCCTCTTTATATTGAGTGAAGCCTAGAACCCCCTGCTCACCTCCCACCGAATCAGCCTCTCTGATTGTGGATCTTTTCTAATTTCTTTGTTTCGCTGGACTTTGTTTTTACTTGACCCCAGACAGCCTTCATGATATCAGTCTTGTCATAATACAACTCGCCACCAGGAACAGCAGGAGCCAGTCTATCAACCTTTCCATGTCCTTGCGCACCCTCTCGCCTGTTCAGAAAATCCATATGCTCATTTATCCAGACCCTCATCATCATCATCCAGTGCCTCACCGGCTGGCGTGGGCGATCATGCCTCTCCACATATTATGATCGACATCATGGATCAATTCGTGTGTTGACTCCCTTCCGTGCCATGACACAAGAATGTCAATAATTTTTTCACTCTTCCTCTATCTCTCTTTCTGCAAATCTTTCTGGTTATCACGTTCCAGTTTTTGTCTTCTCCAAACCCCGCACCATCTTAATGGGGGGGGGGGGGGGGGGGGGGGGGGGGGGTTCTCCAAACCCCGCACCATCTTAATGGGGGGGGGGGGGCGGCTGTGCAGACTCCTTGCTCAGAAACTAGCACAATCAGTGCTGGAACTTCAAATCTATGGAGAGCCATACTAGGATGTCGCCAGACCAGGAGTCAGCACAGCGCAGACTGGCTGGGGTTAAGCCTCAGTTGGCCATGTCTCCTCAGTGAGTTTCAGTTGTCTTTAACAGTTTATGGAACTGTCATAGCATAATGGTTTGTGTGCTTACCACAACAGTGGCTTGGGTTCAAATCCCAGCAGTTGAAGGATTATTTTTGTCCGCAATTGTTCCTTTCCTCACCAGGTGAGGCTGCTCCTACGGAGCACCTATTTATACACTGATTATCTAAAATTGTATGAGGTGTCAATCTAAGACTGGTCTACATGGCGAAGGGATTAGGATGCGATTCGTAATCCTGTATACCCGGGTTCGAAACACAGTGGTGCTGGTTTATTCGAGAAAGGTATAGGTGCCAGTCGTTCAGAAACCAATGGCAAACTATTGAACGTAAACTTGCCCAGGAATCACGAACAGCCAAAATGCTGGGGTTGACTGCTATGTCCTGTGAAGGACATGTAACTACATTTAAAAAAAAATCAATCTATGATAAGTTAGGCATCTGTAAAAATAAAAGTAGGTGACTGTAGCTGTTGTCACTTTTTGTATCACGTTATGGGGAGGATACACTTCAAAACTTAATGACAACAGGCTAACTTGATGGGAAAAGAACAAGGGGAAGGCAGAGAGATAGATACCTGGATGGCTTGGCCATATGGCATAATCGGGACAAGGACACAGAGTTGATCCATGGCTGTGGTGATCGTCTGAGGTGATGAACCACAACTGCCCATGACCATCAGGCATGGCACATGATGATGATGAATCAGTACAGCCCTGGACTCAATCCAACATGGGTACCTGATAATTTTCTGGGAGGACAAGGCAGCAAGAATAGGAACCAGCTACCATACCTCATAATGCTGTGGCATAAAAAATGATATGGGCTAACATTCTTATGCCCATGGCAATACGTTGGTGATAAGTGTGGATTTCAATGTGGAATCATGGTAGCAAGGTGGTTAGTGCATGGCTTTCTCACACTCATTTCAATACCTTGAAGATAAGTGTGTGGATTACAGAGTGGAATCATGGTAGTATGTGGTTAGTGCATGGCTTTCTCACACCCACGGCAATACCTCTTGATAAGTGTGTGGATTACAGCGTGGAATCATGGCTTTCTCACACCTGTGGCAATACCTTGATGATAAGTGTGTGGATTACAGAGTGGAATCATGGTAGTATGTGGTTAGTGCATGACTTTCTCACAACCACGGCAATACCTTTTGATAAGTGTGTGGATTACAGAGTGGAATCATGGTAGCAAGGTGGTTAGTGCATGACTTTCTCACAACCACGGCAATACCTTGATGATAAGTTTGTGGATTACAGTGTGGAATCATGGCTTTCTCACACCTGTGGCAATACCTTGATGATAAGTGTGTGGATTACAGTGTGGAATCATGGCTTTCTCACACCTGTGGCAATACCTTGGTGATAAGTGTGTGGATTACAGTGTGGAATCATGGCTTTCTCACACCTGTGGCAATACATTGATGATAAGTGTGGATTACAGTGTGGAATCATGGCTTTCTCACACCTGTGGCAATACCTTGATGATAAGTGTGTGGATTATAGCGTGGAATCATGGCTTTCTCACAACCACAGCAATACCTTGATGATAAGTGTGTGGATTACAGTGTGGAATCATGGTAGTATTGTGATTAGTGCATGGCTTTCTCACACAGTGGTGTGGGTTCAATCCCCAGTAGTGGAAGGTTCCATCAGAGACCTTCCAGCACTTGCAAATTATAAAGAGTAGGCCAAAATGCTTACTGCCCTCAAAGATTTAGAAAAACCTATCAACAACAGAGGTTAAGAGGGGAAACCTCTAGGCCTATAACGCTTATGGGAGCTGTATCATAGAGATAAAAACAGAACGGGGCAAGCAGAAACTGTATTTTATCAAATGAACACCTTATATAAATCCCTGTCCTTAGAGGTTGAAAAAAGAAGTCTTGCATACACAGAACCAGTTTTAACATATTGCTATGAATCCTTGATAGTTAGTAACACACGCAACAAAGAAATTCCTTGAGTCCTCAGAGATGTAGTTTTACAGAAGAATGCTGAGCATTCCTTGACTACCAAAGTCGGTAATCTAAACATTTTGAAAGAGGGTAAGATAAGGACAACTTATTACAAATATCAGAAAGAGGCTGTTATAATTTTCTTGGCGACATAATAAGAAGAGAAAAACTAGAACATGTTGTGACAACTGGAAAGATTTGTGGGGAAAAGAGACAGAGGAAGACAGCGAGCAAGAAGGGATTCTTGGCAGGTTATTGTCATGACACGGAAAGATGTCAGCACATGAATTTACACAAGCTGTGGGAAATCCCTCCATGCCAGCCGACAAGGCACTTGATGATGATGAAAGTCAGATGTGCTGCATGATAGACACATACATCACAGTTCCCTATAAACAGAAGAAACTACTACAACAAGGACACAAAAGAAGAATGTATTGACTTCTCCAGTTTTATACACAACCATCATACGTCTCTTCCACACAATCAATCAGTCAGGTGCTGAAGGTTGGCTGCAATTCATCTCCAACACTGCCTGTCTCTCACCTTGATTGTGCATTCTGTCTGTTCGTCCACCTCTTGATGTTATCTTCCCACTTGTATCACTGTCTACCTCTTGCTCATCGCCCACCAAAATGCCTTTCTCTCTTATCACTTCTCCCACCTCATGCCCAAGGTGTCTGCACTGTTCTCTCCCAGCCACTGTAACGTTTAATAGTATTTTACTTTCCGAGACATACTGCTGCTTATGAGCACCTTTTCTTCACTGTTCAGTTCTTATAAAATGTCAATATTTGTCTTCTTCTTGCTCCACGATATGTTAAGAGTTTTTCTGTAATAAAGCTCAAAAGCCCCAATGTTCCTCTGTAGTGACTCTGAAATGGTCCAAGACTCACATCAATATACACCCCCTGCAAAGATGAATGTTCTCAATAATTGTACTGTAACTTGCTTACTTGTGTTGTGCCATACAAACTTAATACCATGTAATCTCTACATTGCTATGGCCAGCAGACGTCTAACTTTTTGCAAACAGTCCCCACTGATGTTGATTACAGAGCCAAGATATTCATGGTTTGCTGCATTTTCAGTATCTTGATTGTGACTGACAGAATATACAACATCAAATATTTTACAATACAGATTTCTTGATTGTGATTGACAGCATACACAACATCAAATATTTTACAATACAGATTTCCTGATTGTAACTGACAGCATATACAATATCAAACATTCTACAATACAGATTTCCCGATTGTAACTGACAACATATACATAAAATATTCGACAATGCAGAAAATGACATGAACATCTGTACTGGTATTTTCTTTGTTTACTCTCCTACAGAAACATACATACATACATTGTATATTTTCATTCATTTCTTGTACCAGACTGTTTACAGAATGCCATGCTCATCACAGCCTGCTGAAAAATTCTAGATCCTTTGCTAGTTCCTACCTCGTGCATTTCCATGCCCAAGGTGTCTTTGATGTCCTCAGCCCACCTCCGTGTTGTTATTCTCCTGCCTCTCCTTCCAGGAACCATGCCTTTCTTACAGTTCTTTCTTTGTATAACAGATCTTTTAGAAATAATTACAGCTGGAGTAAATATTTAACACTGAACTCACCACAAACCTACTATATCAATACCTGGTACAGAAATACAAATAATAGAAAAAACTAATAAGAAGAAATATAGTTACAGTATATTAACATTGTCCATTCTCTGCATTAAAAACATTTGACATTCAAGGGATAAAAACAAGGGTCTCATATATTTTATCATTGATGTCTCTTTACATTTTGTTTTACGCAGGAAAATGAGGACACAAATAAATGCTTTGATTGCATACTCCAATCATAAACAATTGTTACTTTCATTCGCTGTATCTCCCTGTGTCGTGTCTCCACCTTACAGTGGTTGGGGGATTTGCTATGCCGATGGTAGCGCAGCTACTGGCATGGTCTTCCATGTCAGACAGGTCAATGGATAGGAACCAGAGAGAGACACACACAAACCTGCTGTCTTGTAGATAGACTAGAAAGGCTAGCGAAAGTAAATTTGAAAAAATGCTTGTCAAAGTTTGATGTACTGAGCCACAGGCTTGATGAAATAGTGACAAGCAACTCACTTTATCACGTCACTCACTGTATTCCAGTCGTTTAATTCCTTGTAACCCAATCTGTCCTAATTAATTCCTTATAACCCACTGTACACATTAACTCCTTGTAACCCACTCTATCCTAATTAATTCCTTATAACCCACTGTACACATTAACTCCTTGTAACCCACTCTATCCCAGTTGTTTAATTCTTCTAACCCACTCTACCCCAGTTGTTTAATTGCAACCCATTCTACCCCAGTTGTTTACTACTTCTAACCCACTCTACCCCAGTTGTTTAATTGCAACCCATTCTACCCCAGTTGTTTACTACTTCTAACCCACTCTACCCCAGTTGTTTAATTGCAACCCATTCTACCCCAGTTGTTTACTACTTCTAACCCACTCTACCCCAGTTGTTTAATTGCAACCCATTCTACCCCAACTGTTTACTTCTTCTAACCCACTCTACCCCAGTTGTTTAATTCCTTGTAACCCACTCTACCCCAGTTGTTTAATTCCTTGCAACCCACTCTACCCGTTGTTTAATTGCAACCCATTCTACCCCAGTTGTTTACTTCTAACCCACTCTACCCCAGTTGTTTAATTGCAACCCATTCTACCCCAGTTGTTTACTTCTTCTAACCCACTCTACCCCAGTTGTTTAATTGCAACCCATTCTACCCCAGGAAGTTACTTCTTCTAACTTACTCTACCCCAGTTGTTTAATTGCAACACATTCTTCTTCTTCTGCGTTCACCCGGACTTTTTTTTCCGGATGTGATTGCGTTGTGCCTGTTTACAGCAGAGCTGCATTTTTGCGCCGTTAGGCCGACACATCTGACTTCTACGGGCATTTGTTGACTGGGTTAACATTCCTGGCAACCCATTCTACCCCAGTTGTTTACTTCTTCTAACCCACTCTACCCCAGTTGTTTAATTGCAACCCATTCTACCCCAGTTGTTTACTTTTTCTAACCCACTCTACCCAGTTGTTTAATTGCAACCCATTCTACCCCAACTGTTTACTTCTTCTAACCCACTCTACCCCAGTTGTTTAATTCCTTGTAACCCACTCTACCCCAGTTGTTTACTTCTTCTAACCCACTCTACCCCAGTTGTTTACTTCTTCTAACCCACTCTACCCCAGTTGTTTAATTGCAACCCACTCTACCCCAGTTGTTTACTTTTTCTAACCCACTCTACCCCAGTTGTTTAATTGCAACCCATTCTACCCCAACTGTTTACTTCTTCTAACCCACTCTACCCCAGTTGTTTAATTCCTTGTAACCCACTCTACCCCAGTTGTTTAATCGCAACCCATTCTACCCCAGTTGTTTACTTCTTCTAACCCACTCTACCCCAGTTGTTTAATTCCTTGTAACCCACTCTACCCCAGTTGTTTAATCGCAACCCATTCTACCCCAACTGTTTACTTCTTCTAACCCACTCTACCCCAGTTGTTTAATTCCTTGTAACCCACTCTACCCCAGTTGTTTAATTGCAACCCATTCTACCCCAACTGTTTACTTCTTCTAACCCACTCTACCCCAGTTGTTTAATTCCTTGTAACCCACTCTACCCCAGTTGTTTAATTGCAACCCATTCTACCCCAACTGTTTACTTCTTCTAACCCACTCTACCCCAGTTGTTTAATTCCTTGTAACCCACTCTACCCCAGTTGTTTAATCGCAACCCATTCTACCCCAGTTGTTTACTTCTTCTAACCCACTCTACCCCAGTTGTTTAATCGCAACCCATTCTACCCCAGTTGTTTACTTCTTCTAACCCACTCTACCCCAGTTGTTTAATTCCTTGTAACCCACTCTACCCCAGTTGTAAATTCCTGGCAACCATACAATTCACACTGTAATACATCTTACCCCAGTCATTAAATTCCTGGCAACCATACAATTCACACTGTAATACATCTTACCCCAGTCGTTAAATTCCTGGCAACCATACAATTCACGCTGTAATACATCTTACCCCAGTCGTTAAATTCCTGGCAACCATACAATTCACACTGTAATACATCTTACCCCAGTCGTTAAATTCCTGGCAACCATACAATTCACACTGTAATACATCTTACCCCAGTCGTTAAATTCTTGGCAACCATACAATTCACACTGTAATACATCTTACCCCAGACGTTAAATTCCTGGCAACCATACAATTCACACTGTAATACATCTTATCCCAGTCGTTAAATTCCTGGCAACCATACAATTCACACTGTAATACATCTTACCCCAGTCATTAAATTCCTGGCAACCATACAATTCACACTGTAATACATCTTACCCCAGTCATTAAATTCCTGGCAACCATACAATTCACACTGTAATACATCTTACCCCAGACGTTAAATTCCTGGCAACCATACAATTCACACTGTAATACATCTTACCCCAGACGTTAAATTCCTGGCAACCATACAATTCACACTGTAATACATCTTACCCCAGTCGTTAAATTCCTGGCAACCATACAATTCACACTGTAATACATCTTACCCCAGTTACTTCACCCCTATATTCTAGACAGCTGTTACTTTAACATCAGGGCCAGACAGCCATCACTCTTCAGGATGTACTGCCCAAGAAGGAGAAGTTACCTCTCTGTATACATGACCATGTTCAAAAGATGTTAAATGAAAGACAAAACTAAACATCAGGAAATATTTTAGAAAAGAATGTTGGTGAGGAGGGGAGCTGGACATTCCACCTCACTGACCTAACAAGCATATATATATATACACACACACACACACAAGCCTAATACATTTCACACCAACAGACATATCTGCTGTAGAAGTACAATTTTTTTAAATGATAAAAGTATCTAAACAGCCACATTACACAAAGTTACATTTACTGACACAAGGGAGGAAGCTCACTAACAACCTACAATAGGGAGAAGAAAAAAAAAGAGGGTAACAAAAACAGTCTTCTTTATCCTGCTGGATAAGCAAGACAACATCTAATCTCTTTCTACAGATTAGTTTGCTCATCAGGATGTGCACTTCTATACAGTACTGTGTATGGTGGCTACTTTCATTATGCTTCTGAGTCATTCAACACCCGTGTGCTGGCACTAGCCAATTTGATTAAATTGAATGTAAAATAGAGTTGAGTCAAGAAATGACATCACAGAACTTGTGTCATTCCCATACGTGCTCCCTCCTCATTTCCAACAGCCAGTGAAGAGTCCCAATGCTCATGTTACTGAATGACTGCCTGACTGAATGGCACCTTGCCGTCTTAACAGACAATAGTTTGTAAAATGCAGTTATACCTCTCCACTTCACCAAGCCTGGGCTGAAGTTAGAGATCATGTGTTGCCCACGCAGCATGATCCCTCTCTAGACCTGCCTAGTTTACTCCAGAGGAAAGATAACACCAGTACGTCTGGAACTAGACAAGCTGCAGAAGCTGATGTATCAAAGCAATGCTCTAACTGTCCACCTATTAATGGTACTAGCTGCAGTCTAATTATGTGCCTACCTGGCCTTCCCTTGCAGTCCTTGCAGCACCATTCTCTCCACCCGTGTTCTTCTAAACTATACACAATCCCAAAGAGCCCCAACCATGTCTGCCTTATCACGCACCAATACCCCACCCAGCGATGCAGATCCAGTCAATCTGTCCATCTGGTCGAGTCCAACCACACCAGCATGTCCTGGGGAAACATCCAACAGATGCCATTTGTGATTGTTGAATGGAGACCTGCCATTCTGCCCGAAGCACGCCGTCTTCATCTTTCTGATCAAATTTTGTAAATAGAGATCTAACATTTAATAATAATCATTATAAGCATAAAGAAATAATGCATAAGTGGAGGAGGAAACAGAGAGGGGGAAAATAAAGCAGGTGACAAATACATCATGACAAATGCCCCAGTTTCTTTTCTCATTAAAAACAACACTCTTATGTATTACGTAAGCACAGAATATAGCAATCACTTTTTTTTGTGCCTGGTGAAAATGACAGACAATACAATGACAAGTGGTTTTAACATTCTATTTCACTGCAACTAAAAGTGGTATTAACATTCTATTTCACTGCAACTAAAAGTGGTATTAACATTCTATTTCACTGCAACTAATAAAAGTGGTATTAACATTCCATATCACTGTGACTAAAAGTGTTGTTAACATTCTATTTCACTGCAACTAAAAGTGCTATTAACATTCTATTTCCCTGCGACTAAAAGTGGTATTAACATTCCATTTCACTGCGATTAAAAGTGTTATTAACATTCTATTTCACTGCAACTAAAAGTGTTATTAACATTCTATTTCACTGCGACTACAAGTGTAATTAACATTCTATTTCACTGCGACTAAAAGTGTAATTATCATTCTATTCCACTGCAACTAAAAGTGGTATTACCATTCTATTTCATTGTGACTAAAAGTGGTATTAACATTCTATTTCACTGCGACTTTTTTTGGTTTTTTTTGTTTGCATATCCTTTACAGGACATCGCTGTCAACATCAGCATCTTTCAGCTGAATGTTGATTTCTTGGCAAGATTACGCTCAGTAGTTTGCCAATGCTTTCTGAGCGACCGGCTCACATACCCCGTAAGTTACAGACATGGAGAGAACCGCTACCAATTCTCGCGCACGTCACATTATAGAAAAAGTCTCACTGCGACTAAAAAAAAAAAAATTCTATATACAAATATATAATGGTAGCCAATTCTGTGACGAAGGGGTTACAGACGCAATTAATAATTCCACAATCAAAACACAGGTGTAGGTGATTTGGCAGCAGACCACCTTGCGTTGGTAAAAAGAATTTTGACTCTTCACATGATATACAACTCTGTAATATACACCTGATGAGATGCAGCAAGATATGCCAGGCAATAAATTGAGCAGCCTATGGTTTGTGATGTCTGTATTTAAATTCACTATGAGAATATACTGTTTTGAATGTTGAGGATATTTGAGCAGAGAAGAAACTATTTGTAATGGCTTTTCTGGCTCTCCTTATTTTGGTTTCTGTTGATTGATGTTTTTCCCCCTTGAGTTGTCATACTATTGTGTGCTTTGATCACTTAATTATAGCCAATAGCTAGTTTCACTAGAATTGTCCTATGGTGTTTCCTTGGTTAACCACCCCATTTTCATTGGCTACAAATTGACTCCAGCTTGACCCCCCATCATCAGGTGGAGCGCTTTTATTCCCATCGTCTGGCCCCATCTCCGTGTCGGTATACTCTTCCGTAGAGTCGCTGTCCCATTGGCTGACTTTCCCCTCGGCTTTCTCATCTTCACTTTCTATATCGTTCTGAAAGTCATAGTCTTCGAATTCGTTCATTTCTTCTTTGACCTCTGTTGGGTCGGTTTCCTCTATACTTCCCTCCCAGGTATCCCCTTTGCCTCTATGATGCCTCATATGCTGAGAAATGCCAGATTTTTTCAGCAACTTCTGGCATAGTTTACACCTAAAATACGCCACATTCTGAGAATTGGCGCCGACTTCCTTGTTGGAATGCAGACGCTCCATGTGTTTCCGCAGCAAGACCCTGCGAGTGAACGACCTCTGGCACACATAGCACACGTGAGGGCGCAGCAGGTCATGCTGCGACTTGGTGTGACGCGTCAGGGAGCCCTTTTCTGTGAATGCCATGCCGCATATCTCGCACCTGTGGTTCTTGACTCCGGTGTGGGAGAGCTGAAGGAGAAACAAATGTAAAATGCAAAACAATGTTGTTTTTTTTCCTTTGTTAATTTGAACAATGAAGACTCAAATAATAGATTGCATGATTTAATGCCTGGCATATTTTGCTGCATATCATCAGGTGATGAGGCGAGCAATTACCGCCAGGCAATAAATTGTACAATCTATTATTTGGGTCTTCATTGTTCAAATGTAAAATGGTTAAGCTGTGTAATGAACAATTACATATGTGAAATAATTAAACTGACAGTGTTTAATGTATAATTACACAAACAAAACGGTTAAAATGCCAAGGCGTAACAAACAACTTCATATGTAAAATAGTTATGTCTGTGCTGTATAATGAATTATTACTAATATGGAACAGCTACGCCTATAATAAATTATTAGAATTAAGTCTATAATGTATAATGAAATATTATAAATAAGTCTATAATGTATAATGAATTAATAAAAATATGAAACAATTATGCTTATAGTGTACAATAAATTATCACAAATATGAAACAGTTAAATATAATGTATAATGAATTAATAGAATGAAGCCTATAATATATAATTAATTATTAAATATATGAAATAATTAAGCTTATAATATATAATAAATTGTTACAAACATGAAACAACTCAGTCTATAATGTATAATGGATTATTACAATATTAAACAGTTCAGCATATAATGGATTATTACTGACATAAGCCTGGGTCATTGACATTGAGGTGAGTGACCGGGCATGAGGAAGAAGGGAGATGAGAGTGGGAGACAGTAAAGTGACTGACCTGCCTATGAGAAAACAGCCAGTCTTGAGAAATAAAATACTGAGGGTAGAGGAAAAACCCCTAGGGCGGATGGGGCGAAAGACAGTTGTGTGTTGTGTGAAGTCAGGAGACTGGGAAGTCAGTGAGAGAAGAGACCGACTGCGGGGCAGGTCATTTCAGGAAGTCCACGGAGAACGGTGTTGTGTTGTTCTCCTAGTTGTGAAGACAGGCCTGAACCAGAGTGGGTTCTATTGTGAGTGAGGGCCTAAACCCAGAGTGGGTGGCATAGTTGAGCAGTGGCTCCAACCCAATGGGTGGGTTGTATTGTAGGAGATCCAGCCGTGGATAGTAGCTGGATTAAATGTCTTGTGGATTTGATATGAAGCAGGCATGAGAAGGCATAGATGTGTGCTGGTTAAATTGTGAGGAGGATATTTATATTCTATGGATTACATTATTTCTGGATATATACATATGTTCCGTGAGTCCGTCTTATTTCTGTAATCAAGGATTATGTGCGCCAACGGAATCTTGTTGAATGCCTGGTGAATATGCACTGCGGGGGTGAGTTATATTGCAAGACAGTTAGATATCTCCATTGACACACCATGAGTATCGTTACCTAGACAACGACCATCACACGACAATATCATGAACATATCATCGTAAGAACTTCTTGATATTACCATCATAGAACAACGTGTGACAATTACAAATATGAAACATTTCAGCCTAAAATGAATTGTTACAGAACAACTTAAAAGCTCATCGGTAGGCGTCCAGTGGTTTTGCATGTATCACCTTGTACTGGGAGGGCGCGCTTTAGCGATGCTACTCTTGGCCTGCGTGTGCATGAAGTCCATCTGTCCGAGAGATATCTGGTTGATCCTGCCAGTAGTCATACGCTAATCCACGGGACTCTATCGAGGCCCCGAAATTGGACCGAAAACACTCTTGAGGGCAAGTTCCAAATTCCAAAGTCGGTCTGTCCTACCTGGCATAGCACGAAGCTATACAGCAGGCGACCAGTGGAAGTGACATGGTGGTTAGTAGCAAATTCACATGGGTTAAGTAGGTAAGGAACCTACGTCTGGTCTAGCAAACCGGTAGGGAATTTACTTGATCCTAAACATTCTGCTCAAGATTTATGGAGAAAATTGGAGGAAAGGTGCTAGTCACGAGGCTGGAACACCAATTAACTCTCCCCACGATGCCTAACGGCATAAGTGGAAGAAACAACAACAACAACAGAACAACTAAGTCCATACTGTATAATGAATTATTACAAATATGAAATAATTCAGCTTATAATGTCTAAGTAATGGTTTGTCTGTTTTCATGACCACATCCACAATTTTGCTGGTGTGTGTCAAGAGGTGTTTTTGTCATCGGGCCGAGGAACTAGAGTCGCTTGTCCAAGTATATCATGAGGTAGAGTACAGGCTAGGATTTAAAATTAAAACAATCCCACCTCCCCAAGTTACCGAGGAACAAACCATCAGCCCACGATGTTTGGGGTGGACATTCTAACCCCTCAGCCACCAGCTCCTCAATGAGTAAATCATCATTATGTGCTCTGCCAAATGGCATAGGCGTTCGTGTATAGCTACAAAAGCATATAATCTTTGAATTTCCTCATTGCATAAGTCAAAAAAAGAACTGTTTAATACCTGCTGCCACGATTAACAAGACGTCTCACACTGGCCAGACTAACTTCCATGACTTTCGGTGACCTCACTTAACAATGTCTAGTTAAGTTTTTCCTCCTCTTAAACTCATTTCCACACTCCTCACACTTGATCTCCTTGCTGGAGGCATATATGCTCACGTCTGCTGCCACGATTAACTAACACTGGCCAGACTAACTTCCTAACTTCCAATATCTTATGGTGACCTCACTTACCACATGTCTAGTTAAATTCTCCCTCCTCTTGAACTGCTTCCCACACTCCTCACACTTGATCTCCTTGTTGGAGGCGTGAATGGTCTCCTCGTGTTTTAACAGCAATGAACGTGTGGCAAAAGATTTGGGACAGAAATTGCAGGCAAATGCTTTAATAGTTTGATGGCATTTCTGTGGAGAGAAGAGAGATGTTTGGCTGATGGGTGTAGATTTTATCATCATATGCAGTGTGTATAAAAGTGAGATCTTCTTCTTTCACCATTTAACAATTGAGACATAGGCTCTCAACTGATTCTCTACAAGCCATCCTATACTTAGCTACAACATGCAGCTCTGTCCACGTTCACCCTATATTATTAATTTCTGTTTCTTCTTCTTCTTCTTTGCGTTCATCCAGAGTGTTTTTTTAGATGTCTTCTTCTTCTTCTGCGTTCATCCGGAGTTTTTTTCCGGACATGATTACGTTGTGCCTGTTTACAGCAGAGCTGCGTTCTTGCACCGTTAGGCCGACACATCCGACTTCTGCGGGCATTTGTTGACCGGGTTAAGCTTCCCGGGGTTTTTCAGATGTGATTGCGGTTATTCTAAGTTATGCGCCCTTGGGCCGAAACCCGTAGGCCAACACATCCAACTTTAGCGTGCTTTTTTTTTTACCAGGTAGCATTCCTGGGAGACTCTCACTTTTGCGGTACCGTCCGCAACCAACCTGGCCAAGTTGGAACGGTCGAAGACTTAACGGTCATCCCTCAAAGGAAGGCAGAGACAGTCCATGGCATTTTCCGCCATCCAGGGTGGCTTCCATAATTGCAGAGCCGACACATAGCGCCCTGGTGCTGGGCTCACAGAGGGAATCATCACGTCCTGCTCATGGCTGCTTTAATTCCTCACTTCAATGTATTGGGCATTTAATTTCTGTTTCTACTTTTCTTCTCCATGTGTTTCAGGTCTCCCCCTATTTCTTTTGCCTTATGGGTTTCCGCAGGGCAGAAAGTGAGATCTGTCGCACTATTTCATCAAGCCTGTTGGCTAGTGCCCCAGATTTCAAGAGGCATTTTTAATGAGCTATCTCTTCAAGCTTTCAATGTCCCCTACCTACCTATAGAAAATGCAAAGAATACAATGGAAGATCAGAAAAGCAAATGATGCAGTCTTTCAAGAAACAAACACAAACTGTAAATTAATTTGAGATATGAGATGTACACAGGCAAGATTTTTTGGGTTCAATACTAGAAGTAATAAACTTGCAAACTTAGCGACAACTGGCAAAATTGATGGGAAAAGAACAAGGGAAAGGCAAAGAGACAAACAGTAGGTGGTCATGTTTGGCCATCTCACACAATCACCAGAGTCATAGATCAGCTCTGTGTATTTGTCTCGACCATACCATGTGGCCAAGCCATCCAGGTATTTATTTATCTGCCTTCCCTTTGTTCTTTTCCCCTCAATCTTGCCAGTTGTCATCAAGTTCATCAGTTTATTTCTTCTCATAGCGTGTCCCACAACAACTTGACAGTCTACGTCCTACGCCTAATTTCTGAAATCAGTTTACGGTTTTCATTTGTTTTTTCTAGGACTTGCTCACTGGTTATTCTGTCCGTCCATGGTATTCATAATATAATTTCATGATTCGTCCGTCCATGGTATTCATAATATAATTTCATGATTCGTCAGGTGCTTGTCCACTGGAACAGAACCCATTTATCATCAGTTACTAATTCTTAAGTCATACAAGAGCTTAGTTAGTTAGTTAGTCTTTCCTCTTGAGCCCAAAGCGGCGCATAGGGCAGAAGTCATGGCTCTCCATGTCTGGCGGTTCGCTGCCACCCGTTGTAGATCTGGATGTCTGTTTGGCTGTTGAATGAGCCCTCTCTGATGATGGTTCTACACAGGGTCTCTCTTGGTCTTCCGTTTTCTTTTCCCTAACGGTGTCCATATGAGGGCTTGGTAGGGGAGTCTTGTCTATTCTGAGTACATGTAGTTCCAACGGCATTTTCTTATAAAATTGGATACAATATCTTGCTTAGTCTCTTGTCTTATCTGCGTATTGGTTCTAAAATCTGTCCAGTGGAGGTTCAGAATTTTTCTAAGACATTTGTTCTAAAAATTTTCTAATTTTTTTTATCTAAAGCTACTGTTGACTTCCAACTTTCACATCCATACGTTAGCACTGGAATCACACAAGAGTTGAAGATTTTAAGTTTCGTGTGTTTGCTGAGTGTCTCTGACTTCCAGATGTTTGACAGTTTATTGAAGGCACCAGATGCCAGTGCGATTCTAGATGATATTTCTGGTTGTACAAGAGTGAGCAGCATGAATCAATGAGGTACTCACAACACCAACAACCCTTGGATGCTGAGATATTTTTTAAGTCTCCTCCTCATTTTGACAGCGGTAGCGCAGAGGGTAGCACATTTGATGCCAGTTTGGTGGCCAATATTTGAATCCCAAATGAGACTGACTTTTAAAAATTTATCTGAAATCCCAAGGTCGACCCAGAATAAAATGGGTACCAGGACTTTCCTGGGAACTAAAAGTACCCACATCACTCGCTGAGTACCAATTGGTCTATACAAATACGGGATTAGCACCAAATACCCAGAGGAGCTTAAAGCAGGTAATAGGGTTCTCTACCTCATTCCGTCATCATTCAGATTATGTCAAACCAAGACCAGAGACAGCATAACTAACATCTGGCCTACATGGCCCACTGACTCAACCTAAACTCAACGCTGTATGGAAAAAAAGATTCCAAACAGTTGTCATGAAAATGAGTTTGATGACGAAACATTAAAGATGATGGCATCACTAGAACAAGGCAAAAACATATTTTAACTGGAGAAATTATAATAGTAATTGAAATCCCTGCCCGTTGAGCTGAATTAAGTCAAAAACCGACATTATAGCAATTGTGATATTCACATACTCACTTCGCTCTTTTCTTCAATTAAGAGTCCCAATAATAATAGTACCAGTAGCAGTCTGATATGTCCGTGTAGCCATTCCTCTGAGTTTTGAGTGTTGGTCAGATCCTCTGGTCACTCCCTGCAGCACCATTCTCTCCAAGCTAGTTAGTTAGTTAGTTAGTCGCAGTTCCAACTTCACAGCAACGGGTTGTCCCCATTATGCTCTGTTCCTGTGCCAGTGAATATCACACAAAACGCTCCCCACTGCCCAAGGTAAAAAGTGGAAAAGACAGGAGTCTCGACAAACAATAGTCCGCACAGATACACTGTGCATAATGCCGCCGCCAGAATGTCAACACAATAGTCCCCCACGAAACCCAGAGTTCATCTCTGATGGAATCAGCAGTCATTTTCCCATCTGTATGTTTCCTAGATGTTCAACCCACAGTCCACGAAATACAGTTCATCGTCGATGGTAGTGGCAGTCAACCAGAAGCCCAGCAGCCACGCATTTCTGCATAAGGCAAAAACCGGTCAACTCTGGGACATAGCCATCTGCCATCGCTCCGAACATGCAATCACGTTCCAAAAAACCTCGGGCAGATTCAAAAGCATTTCACACAAAACTCACAGCGTCGCGCCACGCACTCACTCAGTAGCAGGGCGACGGAACCATCAAGCCTCCTTAGTCGCCTCTTACGACATGCGTGGTAGGCTACAGTGTTGCTATTCTTTGCTTCCCTTATGGGCCCCGGCAACACACGGGAGTCTCTCCAAGCCGTGATGATCTATCTGTTCTTCTGCACTATTCCAAAGTGCCCTGACCACATCTACCTTAACATGCACCAAGACTCCCACGGTGTGGTGCAGACCCAACCAATCTGTCCGCCAGCTCGTTTCCCACCAACCAGCATGTTTCGGGTAAAAATAAAAAATACCAACAGGCACTAAATATTTGTTGCTTTTGATTCCCTGTCTGTGTGCTACCAGGGCCCGTAAGGCAAGAAAATAACAGTAAGACTGAAACCTAACATGCCTGTACAAAGAGGAGTCCAAGCAGGGTTGGCATGAGACAGGCTACTTCAGAAAATTGTAGCTGAAAAATACAACCAAATATGAACATGCCTACAAACGGGCGTGTGGTGAAGGGCGAATGCAATCTGTGATCCCATGTACTGTGTACGAAACACAGCTGCGGCAGATTTTGGAAGCAGACTGCCTTGCATTGGTTTCCCATACAAAGGTTTGAGTGCCGATCGTTCAGAAAGCAATGGCAAACTACTGAACGTAAACTAGAACGGGAATCACAAACAGCCAGAAAATGCTTGAGTTGACTGTGATGTCCTGTAAAGGATATGTAACTGAATAACTACAAAGGGCTTGGGTTGAGTCGGTTGAAGACCCAATTCCCATTGGGAAATGACAGGCAAAGAAGAGAACTCTAATCTGATGGCATGAACGTGTTGTAGTATCAGCAAGGGAAACGTTCACCAGCAGCTGAACTAACCAAGAACACTAAGATACATGGTTGTGGAAGAAAATAATCACTCATGTCATCCAGTCTGGCACACGATGATCATACCCGTATGATATGACAGCATACAGAAACATGGATTATTACACACAAATGATCATTTACTTCGTGCAGCAGCATGTGCCTCTCCTAGGCAAAGATGGATTATTACACGCAATTGACCACTTATGCAATAAGTCATAATCACTGAATGAAAGAGAGTGCTGAAATGCTATATAGAACCAGTTTTGCTGTATGGCTGTGAATCTTGGAATGTAAATGAACAAATTAAGAAGAAATTAGAAGCAACAGAGATGTGGTTCCTGAAACGAATGTTGCAAATTCCTTGGACTGCCAGAGTAACTAACAACGACTGCCTGAAACAGGCTAATGAAACTAGAACATTATATACAACAATAAGAAAGAGACAAAACAGCTTTTTTTGGTCATGTGATGAGAAGAGAGGCGCTGGAGAACATTGTGACAACTGGTAAGATCGAGGGGAAGAGAGGCAGAGGCAGAGCGAGAAAAATGATGCTGGATGGATTGAGACAGTGGCATGGAGGAATATCATCAGCAGAGTTGATCCAGAACACCAAAGACCGAGATCTGTGGAGAGCCATGAACGCCTATACCAGCTGGCAGGGCACTTGATGATGATAATAAAATTACCACTTACCTCGTGCAACAGCATGTGCCTCTCCTCTGCGAAGAACTTCCCGCACAATTTACACTTCCAGCTGACCTCGGTGTGTGTCAGCTGGGTGTGCTCGCCCAGGGTGTCCGTGTCCGTGAACACAAGCCCACACATCAGGCAGGGGTAGCCTCCTATGTGTTTAGCATGGATTTTAGCGTGCTTTTCCAAGCTGCACTTCTGGGTGAAGGACTGGCTGCACAGAGCACACCTGTATGGCTTCTCACCTGTACAAATAGAGGAACACATACGCATGAGCTTTTCAGGGTTTTATTTGTAAAGAAGATTTGTAAATGTGTCAGCTTATGTGGTAATGAAAGATACAGAATCTTCATGGCAGAGATGGTGTTCATGCTCTAATGTGTATCCTCTCAGTAGATGGAACTAGTAGTTGGGGGGGGGGGGAGGGTGTATGTGTGCACGCATGTGAGAGAGAGAGAGAGAGAGAGAGAGAGAGAGAGAGAGAGAGAGCGAGAGAGAGAGAGAGAGAGGAGAGAGAGAGAGAGAGAGAGAGAGAGAGAGAGAGAGAGAGAGAGAGAGAGAGAGAGAGAGAGAGAGAGAGAGAGAGAGAGAATGACCAAACAAATTTACTTTCAAAGAGATACAAATTGGGCATGCAGGCCTGTCTTACAACCGGCCCTTCCAACCACAGAAAGAATAAGAAAAGCTGGCAAATGAAGAAAAAGAAGAAAGACTGACAGGCTAATGCTAAAGTCCATTTCTGTCATCTATTGGAACTGCCAAAGCTCCCACAGCAGCAAGCAAGCTGTCAGATACGGCAGACATTCACATATGACTTCAATATTCTCATAATCCCCCAGAGTAATTTGAAGAATGGAATACCCATTAAATGTCCTGGCTATGACTGCTGGGAGCTGCTGCAGCACAGTGGGTAGCATGCTAGCCCGCTGGTCATGTGTTTGAATCCCCAATCGAGTCTGTCCTTTCACAAATGACCTGGAGAGAGACCTGGAGAATGTCCTCAAGTAAAGATGGCCAGCATCAAGTACGAATTACCTACATGCATGAATGACCTATATGCATGAATGACCTATATGCATGAGATAGCTAAGGATAGGATGGCTTGGGGGTGAGTTGCTTGAGGGCCTGATCCTCTGTGGGAGAGACAGACAGACAGACAGACAGACAGACAGACAGCCAGCCAGCCAGCCAGCCAGACAGACAGACAGACAGACAGAAACTTACCACTGTGAACTCTCAAATGCCTCTTCAAGTCACTGCTCTTGGGGAACCTGTTGCCGCACTCCTCACAGATAAACGGCCGAGTGCCCGTGTGGATGCGAGTGTGGACCACAAGGTGGCTGTGCTTCATGAAGGTGCTGGTACAGTAAGCACACTGGTAGCTCTTGTCCAGCGGGTGGTCCTTGCGCCGGTGCTCCCGGAGAGAGACCGTATCAGTGAATGGTGCCCCACATGTCACACAGGGAATCACACCTTGGGTTTAGATGACAGAAATCGCGATAAATCAGTGATGACACCCACACACAAAAATAATACAATAAAAATAAGTAATACTACAGCACAACAAATCGACATTTCGATTATACTAATCTTCCTCAAGAACAACACAAACGTATCTCAAGACAAACATGAAATTAGAAAATTTTATAACATTAATTAAAACAGACATGTTGCAAGGCCACTACACAAACTTCGTTGCTTGGAAGATTGCACAGAAGTTTAGTTATGGATAGTGCCAAAAAAGCAAATGCTAACTATGTATATATTAATTCCTCAAGAACTTTGCTTCTTTACCTTTGTTTTCTAACCCAGTCAATTCCAGTTGTTCAATCTTGTATCTATTCTATCTTTATGAAGACAATTTGTTAGAGGGACTTTCTTTTTAAAAACTCCTTTGCCATTCCACTGTAGTGTCCAGGATGTTTGGTCAATAGCTTTTATCCTATCCCTCTGTTCCTTGACTCAAAAGAACAGGTGAGGGTGACCACCAGTAGCATTGGGTGGGCCCCCTCTGTGACATATATGTCATCATCTCGCAGTCTTTTCCAGCAGACGTTGCTAGGACACGCTATCTGAAGAGTAGAGGCTATTAAAAAGCCCGACGGGAGAATTAACGAAACGAAATTTCGTTTCGTTTTAAGACAATTGATTGGCCGCGCCCCGGAAACACAGGCTTAATCTAGACAAAGGCTTGGTAGACAAAGCGGTCGGGTCAATCGCCATGTTTCTCCAATGTTAGCGGGTGACCCATTGTTAATGGGTTAATTTAAAGCCCACTTATTCTCTGCGTTTTAGGTGAGCATTATATTATATACAACATATCATGTTATGTATTAGGATAAATGCTTTGTGGCAACTAATATCATGATTGAAGTTGTGTGTGTGAAAATTAGGAGAATCGCTTTCATTGAAATGTTGGTTTACGTCACACAGCCTGGACATCGCCATGTTGTCCAGTCAGCCTTCATAAAGCTTACAATATAATCTTGCTATGAGTCATTCTTCTGAGATGATTTTGTGAACTTACTTTATTCCTAAATACTTATTTTTCACAACTGGTCTCTGTGTTTTAAAGTGTTTTTTTCCTGAGTGCTTATTTTGTATTTCTGCTCATATGATGGAGAAATATTACTATCTCACATTTGTGTACAACTTTAATATAGGTTGTTAGATAGAGAGAGAGAGATATATATTCTCGCTTGACTTTTTCATGCACTTAGGAGTTAATCTTTTGTTTACCTGGTTGTAAATACACAGAGATTGTCTTGTAGTCTTTTATTTTCATAAATGATGTTATGGGATTTTCATGTGGTATGATATACATAATCTCAAGTGTATGGGAAAAGATTCCCATGATTTCTCTTTTATGAGTATTTTACCTTTTATGCTCATGATTGTTACTGCTTGATGCTGTAATAAATGCTGTTATAAGAATGTATATTTTATTATGATACACTTATCAATGTTTGGGTTGTATTACTAATCTATATCGACCCTGTTCTTCTTCACTCTACATAGGCGCTAGAGATGGCAGTGGAGTATTGGCCTAGTCACCATGCTTGGAACTGAAGTTATGGTCAACTTGTTTGGATTTAGAGGCAGGAAACTGGGATATCAGCCTCCTCTAATATTCTACAATGAGTGCGGGTTACTGCTACACACCCTGAACGTCAATGCCTGGATAATTACTGGATTTTGAATATGCGGAAGTGGATTCCCTACCTCTGGGAACTTACAGATGGTGTTAATATTTTCAATGTCTGCAAAGACATGAGGCATGCCTGGCCTAGATGGATACAGAGTATAACCTCTTCTAAAAGTCACCGCCTAATTCCACGTTCAACTGTCATATTCCAGAGGCTCATGGATAGTCTGGAATTCACCATCATTTACCAGTATGGATTTACCAACTGATTTTGTGAACTCCCAGCTTCCTTTGAATCTTCTCATCCATCATATCCCAGACATGGATAATCAAGCACCATACCTACTCCCGGTCAATCAAGTCGTATATTCAGCTGAAGAAAGAATAACCTACATCTTAACCCAGAGAAAGGGGCTGGAATATTCATGCCCAATTCAAGTTAGTTCTGTCAGGAAATTCTAATGGATTATGTGATGTCACTCCTCATCCAAAGAGATACTGAAAGTGTTTGTGCCTGATCCTGATCGAATCAATCACATGGACTCCTGTGTGTCACGCCACGCCAGAATGCTTCAGACTTATTTATACCTGTCTGTTATATCACCCTGGAACGCTCCTAGCCCAGTGACTTAGCAACTGTGACTTGAGAGATTACAGTATATCCACATTGGATTCATATGGATTACTCCTACATGTTTTTCGCGATGGATATATGATCCAGAAGTGAAAGTTCTGTGTGTGGGTGTGTGCAATCCCCAATTTTCTAAATAGTGGATATATGCAAAGCAGCTGTTTTCCTGGATTATAGAGAGTGTGATTATGGCCAGACTTTTTCTAGTGGATATTGAAGGAGAGGGAGTCATCATCAGCCCATAGGATAGTTCTAGAGACAGATTAGATAGATTTTCTTTATCTATTTCTTTGTATGGATTTTACTTTGTTTTGTGTTTGACACATGTATTTGATGTGAACCTTTTTTGGGGAAATATTTTGGGGACTTCTGTTTGGTTGTATACTTTGTGTGCATTGCCTGAAATATGATAATTTTTCATGTCCATGTCACCATATTGTAGCCAACAGGGTTTTCCAGAACCCAAATGTTTCCACAATACAATTGTTTGTTTGTTTGGTTTAACCAAGCCTTGAAGTTACTTCATTGTTAACCTGGTGTTCCAAAACTGATGTTTATAGTCCAGTTATTGTTACTGTTATGTGATACAGTGAGTTAGTGTACTGTTTTTGTCTAACAATGGCTGTTTTCCTCTGTCATGTAATCCAGTTGTTGCGTCTAACATTGGTTGTTGTCCCTCTGTTGTATAATACTGTGGATGTGCATGACAGTGGATACTTGTCATTGTTTATATATATATGTGGGAGATTAAATGTGGGGCGGGGCACTTACACATAGACACACCCTCTGGGTAGAGTGATTAGTACTCGGGTGTCTGTGGTAGAACTTCCCGGATCTCCCAGCCTTCTATGGGAAACATTTCTTCTATGTTAGTGTTGAACTTGCACCCTTTTCTGCCTTGTTCAATACTTGGGGGTTACGAGCCAATATATTAATTCCTATAGAGGGCGTGTTTGGGTTTTAGACCCCATTCATACTGAATACCCCTAGCGAAACTTGTCCTTATTCTAATTTATTATATTTACCACCCTACACCCTCCAGGCAAGGGGCCTGGCACTATCACCGCCTGGCGGGACTTCACGGGATTAGCACCATTATATTTTAATTTGTGGCATCATGGATTGATTGAGTTACTTTGCACTGGTTTGTCAAGCCTGTGGCTCAATACATCAGACTTTGACAAGCATTTTTCAGGTGTGCTCTCCCTAGCCTTTGACTGTCCCCAGTCTACCTACAAGGCAGTAGGTGTGTGTGTCTCTAATAGTCTGGTTTCTACCCCTTGACCTGTCTGACATGGGAGACCTTACCAGTAGTTGCACTACAGTCGCCAGAGCTCTTGGGGGTCAATGGAACACTAAAACCCCTCTATCTCAGTCAGACGGAGACACAGCAGAGGGGTTCACTCTTGTATGACTTGGACAAATGGGGGACTTGTGATCACCGGGTTTCACTCTAGTAGGTGATCAATATACTCATATCCAGCATGCCTGTGACCTCTCCAAGTAATGAGTGCAAGACTTGGGTTCTGATTGTCTACAACCACCACGGGGAATTGCTGATTGTCTACAATCGCCACGGGGGATTGCTGTGTCTACAATCACCATGGGGAATCGCTGATTGTCTACAATCACCATGGGGAATCGCTGATTGTCTACAATCACCACAGGGAATTGCTGATTGCCTACAATCATCATGGGTAATTGCTGATTGTCTACAATCACCATGGGGAATCACTGACCTACAATCACAACGGGGAATTGCTGATTGTCTACAATCACCATGGGGAATTGCTGATTGTCTAAAATCACAACGGGGAATTGCTGATTGTCTACAATCACCATGGGGAATTGCTGCTTGTCCACAATCACCATGGGGAATTGCTGATTGTCTACAATCACCACAGGGAATCGCTGATTGTCTACAATCACCACGGGGAATTGCTGATTGTCTACAATCGCCATGGGGAATTGCTGATTGTCTACAATCACCTCTGGGAATTACTGATTGTCTAAAATCACAATGGGGAATTGCTGATTGTCTACAATCACCATGGGGAATTGCTGATTGTCTGCAGTCACCATGGGGAATTGTTGATTGTCTGCAGTCACCATGGGGAATTGCCAATTGTCTACAGTCACCACTGGGAATTGCTGATTGTCTACAATCACCACAAGAAATTGCTGATGTCTACAATCACCACGAGGAATTGCTGATTGTCTACAATCACCACGGGGAATTGCTGATTATCTACAATCACCATGGGGAATTGCTGATTGTCTACAATCACCAAGGGGAATTGCTGATTGTCTACAATCACCATGGGGAATTGCTGATTGTCTACAAACACAACAGGGAATCACTGACTGTCTACGATCAACACGGGGAATCGCTGTGACTCTTATGCAGTCCCTTAGTTTTTTTTAGTGTTTTTCATTTGCTTGTTTTGAACTCAAGCATAGCCCATACATATGCTACATTTTAATTTATGCCCCAAGCCAAGTCAAGGACGAGAAGTCAACATTTTAGTCCAGCTGACTAGTGTAGGGGTTCAACCACAGAAGTTTGAGAGCAAGCCTTCTTGTCCATTCAGCCATGTTGACCTGCAGTCTCTTAGTAAGCAAAGTCAGAGTCCCCAACCAGCTTCATCACAGTGAATGGTCAATTTCTCTTCATTCACCAGGCTAGCATCTGCCCAGCATGCCCCAAGTTGGAGATGTTGGTCAGTAAGAAAGTACCAATTCTTAAGTTGTACAAGAGCTTAGTTAGTTAGTTAGTCTTTCCTCTTGAGCCCCAAGCGGCACATAGGGCAGAAGTCATGGCTCTCCATGTCTGGCGGTTCGCTGCCACCCGTTGTAGATCTGGATGTCTGTTTGGCCGTTGAATGAGCCCTCTCTGATGATGGTCCTACACCTCTGGCACATCAGCAACTTTGCCCACTGTGGGAACTGCAGTAACACAGTGGTTAGAATGTTTGCTTACCAACCTAATAGTCATGAAAAGATCCCAGACACTGAAGTCCTAGAAAGAGCGTCCATGCCCAATATCCTCACTCTACTTGGGCTGGTCACTTGCATGCCAGATCACAGGCTCCCTAAACGAATTTTTTACGGCGAGTTGTGTTGTGGTAAACTCTCCCAAGCGGCCAGAGGAAACGCTTTAAAGATGCTCTGAAAATCTCACTGAATGCTTTTGGAATTCATCATGACACCTGGGAGACTGCAGCCAGAGACCGAAATTCGTGGCGTGCATCATTACGCAAGGGTGCAGTCATTTGTGAGGCAACCAGGACAGCAAGAGCTGTGAAGAAAAGACAACAGAAAAACCACTGCAGAAAATCCTCCTCCAGAAACGTCAAGCATTCTTTGTCCACATTGTCAAAGAACATTTCAAGCCAAAATAGGCCTTATCAGCCATCTTAGAACTCACGGCTCCATACTTTCAACCCCACTGGATGAAATGAATGGTCATCATCATTCTTGATGGACAAACAACAATAGTCATGTGTTAAAATCAACAGTGATCAAATTTAACAATCATTTGTGACAAACTTACGTGGTCTGGACGTGCAGTTATTGTCTTCTTCATCAGCAATGTCCTCTTCTTCATCAACTGTATCCTCACTCTGAGGATTGTCCTTTGAATGATGTTCACATGGGTCTGAAGATCCACAGGTCAAGCATATTGGGGTCTTCATTTTCTTCTCAATGCCCCGGAGCTCAGTCCGATCGGCATGTTTTCCCTAATTTCAAGCAAAGAAGAACAAGTTTAAATTATAATCCAAAATTAATTTGTATGCTCACAAAGATATCTGCCAAATACTAACATTCCTATAGGTGGCGTCTTCTTTTCTCTCACCTTTTATACCCTATTGGGGTACAGACCATCAAGGCCACCACCAACTCACTACAACCTTTCATATCCTTAGCTATCTCATGCAGGTCTGTCCATGTTCTCCCCATATTATTAATTTCTGTGTCAACTTCTCTTTTTCCTGTGTTTTAGGTCTTTCTCTGTTTTCTTTGTCCTGTAAGTACAGAACCTTTGATACACTTTGAGGCATATTGGGCATATGGTAAATGTAAGTAAAGGACCTTTGATATACTTTGAGACATATTGGGCATATGGTAAATGTAAGTAAAGGACCTCTGATATACTTTGAGACATATTGGGCAAAAGGTAAAAGTAAGTAAAGGACCTTTGATACACTTTGAGACATATTAGGCAAACGGTAAATAAGAAATGAGCTCTTTGATATACTTTGAGACATATTGGGCAAACGGTAAATAAGTAATGAGCTCTTTGATATACTTTGAGACATATTGGGCAAACGGTAAATAAGTAATGAGCTCTTTGACATACTTTGAGACATATTGGGCAAAAGGTAAATAAGTTATGAGCTCTTTGATATACTTTGAGACATATTGGGCAAATGGTAAATAAGTAATGAGCTCTTTGATACACTTTGAGACATATTGGGCATATGGTAAAAGTAAGTAAAGGACCTTTGATATACTTTGAGACATATTGGGCAAACGGTAAATAAGTAATGAGCTCTTTGATACACTTTGAGACATATAGGGCATATGGTAAAAGTAAGTAAAGGACCTTTGATATACTTTGAGACATATTGGGCATATGATAAAAGTAAGTAAAGGACATTTGATATACTTTGAGGCATATTGGGCATATGGTAAAAGTAAGTAAAGGACCTTTGATATACTTTGAGACATATTGGGCATATGATAAAAGTAAGTAAAGGACCTTTGATATACCTTGAGACCTATTGGGCATATGTTAAAAGTAAGTAAAGGACCTTTGATATACTTTGAGACATATTGGGCAAACGGTAAATAAGTAATGAGCTCTTTGATACACTTTGAGACATATAGGGCATATGGTAAAAGTAAGTAAAGGACCTTTGATATACTTTGAGACTTATTGGGCATATGATAAAAGTAAGTAAAGGACATTTGATATACTTTGAGGCATATTGGGCATATGGTAAAAGTAAGTAAAGGACCTTTGATATACTTTGAGACATTTTGGGCATATGATAAAAGTAAGTAAAGGACCTTTGATATACCTTGAGACCTATTGGGCATATGGTAAAAGTAAGTAAAGGACCTTTGATATACTTTGAGACATATTGGGCAAATGGTAAATAAGTAATGAGCTCTTTGATACACTTTGACGCAACACTGAGGTAAAGGAGTCTCTGTGGCAAAGTGGTCAAGCCGTCTGCCTCGCACTCCGAAGGTTGTGGGTTCGATTCTGGGCCACGTCTTTTGCTTCACAAGTGCATTTTTCTCGGAGACTTCTGGTGGTCCTTGCTGGAGCTATGGAGTTCATGCTTTGTACGGCACTTTCGGCAGGCCGTCCTGTGGAAAGAGACAGAGCCAAATGGGATAAAACCCAGTGCATTGAAGTCAAACCATCTCGACTTGTATGACTTTTTTTAAAGACACCTTGAGGCATGTGGTAAAAGTAAGTAAAGGACCTGATCTTTGATACAGTTTGGGGCATATTGGGCACATGGCAAAAGTAAGTACAGGACCACCCTGTCACATGTCCTGTGTTGTATTTGGTATATTGTGCAAACCCCAAGTAACCAGTCCTCTTTGAGTTAACTTATTTGAAGATATCTTCATTACTCTTTCTACCCCCCATGGTGCTCTTATCCATTGTCTATAAACCAATATCTTTGCAGCTTCCACGTAATTTCTCACTTGTCAGCTAATTGTCCATGATTGGCTTCCATCTTTTGGTATCTGCTGCAAAATCTTCCCACACTGAAAGAGTTAAGATTCTACGAAATAAATGTAGCGATTTCATTTAGTCCGATTATGCGATCTGTAACCAGAAACCACGCCTGCGCAGAAGGATCCATTGTGTCTCCAAAAATGGCTATGTAAAGACAAAGACTGTGCTTCCGACATCATTCATTCATATATCATGTGACAATAACACCATCTTGGTTTCTGCAGAATAGGTCCGTCTAATATTTCATGTATAGCGATTGGATGAAATTATCATGGCCTTAATATAAATTATATTATTTGGCAAACGGTAAGTAATTTAAAATTTTTTCTGGCACTGTTTACAGAAAGTCATTAATTTTAGATGGATTTTCAGATTCTGAATCCATTTTTACATATATGTGGAAAGTTTCATCGCTGAACTTGCCCGAACTGAGGTTGAAAAAAAAATAGTTCTGAGGACATGTTGTGTTTTCTTTGTGAATGGAAATCCAATATGGAGGTTGTGAGCATATCGATTGGACTAGGCCTGCGTATACTTTCTACGCTAAAAACGTGCAATTTGAACTACTAAAGTTAAAGAGAATACAAATTTAAAGATTATTAATAATTTATTTGAATACTTTTACTATTTATCATTTAACATGACGGAACATATTTTTGAAGTCAGTTTTATATCCGTCTATGACCTGACCCGTTTGAGACACACAAGAGAGCTGCACAGAAATGAAATTATTTTTTTTTCAAGATCTCGACACTCAAATGTAAATATCTCCGCTAAGAATTGACATACAAGCATAATTGAGGTACCATTAGATTTGGTTTTTCAAGGTCTATCTATTTGTGGTGGTCTCATGGATAATACCCAATTAAAAAATTCATGACTAGCTTACCTAAAATGCATAGTGTAGCATTTACAGTAGAAACAGGAAGGAAGTGGAAGTACAAAACCAATGTTTCCTACCTTCAGATGCCTCAGTATGCTGAGCTTATCAAAGAACTCTTCAGAGCACATCCAACATCGATAGACTAGAAACACAACGGATGTCTGGGAGTCCACATAACCAACTGGTATCACGGACGGATCGTCGTCTTCTGCCTGCATTGATGTTGATGCTTCCTCAGGAAGTTCCTGGTGCAAAGCCAGTTTGAATTTTTATTTAGTGCTTTTAATGTCTTAACTTTCAGTGTACTGCTTCAATTTCAACTTCGTAATTATGTTCTGCAATACGTTTAGTTTATGCACTTACGTAATTAACTCGCTTGCACATTTAAAAATGTGTTGTTGGTCATTAGTTGTATAGCACTGAACCATAGCTAGCTAGGCACCGTTCTTCAATGACTGAAGTTCAATTATGTCTTCTTTGTTGCAACTATCAATCGAGATACCTACTATTTACCTTTAGTTTTATGTCTCTGTGATGCTATATGTGTCGGTTGATGTCCCAATTCAAGTAATACATACATGTGACTCAATTTACAATAAATAGGTTTGCAAATAATACTTATTATAATAATATTTAACTATTACTGCCTGTCTGCCTAATCTGCCTGCACAGCAGGTCTAACAGAAGACAGAGGCCAGAACAAATGTGATTTCGAGCACAGAAGAGCGTTAACATCGGGTCACTGATGGCAGAAATAAGTTGTTTGCTGGACGGGGTGGTGTTAAGTAGGATATACAGAAGAATAGATAAACCATCTCGGCCATGAGAAAACGGTGCCACAGGGAGTGACCAGAGGTTCTGGCCGACACTCAGGACTCAGAGGAAAGGCCAGACGGACACAGACTGCTACCGGTACCATTATTTGAACTCTTCACTGGCTGTTGAAAATGAGGACAGAGAACGTATGGAAATGGCCCGAGTACTGTGATGTTGATTCTTTGCTCATCTCAACTCAAATGTGAAAAAGCAGCTAATAGTTAAAGCTAATTGCATATCCTCCTTTACAGGACGCAGCTGTGTTTCGAACACGATTTGCCGGATTACGAATTGCATTCGTAACCCCTTTGTCAGAGTCAGCTGTTAGCTGCATATTCTTTACAGGACATCGCAGTCAACCCAAACGTATTTTGGCTGTTTGTAATTTCTTGGTAAAGTAATTTCAATAGCTTGCCATTGCTCTCTGAACGACCGGTACTCATACAATTTTATAAAAACCAACGCAAGACGGTCTGCTGCCAAATCACCCGCATGTGTGTTTCGAACGCTGTATTCAGGATTACGGATTGCTTCCGAAACCCCTTCGCTACAGAGCGGGCTAGCTAACAGTAATAAAGCTAAATCGTTGTGAATGTCAGCTTTGTAAGAACATGATCATAAGTAGCACAAGGCGTTACTGCGACACATCTTTATAAGCATGCGAGAAACTAAAGACTAAAAAGCACAAATACATTAACATAACTGTCGTGTACTTCTGAAGCCTTAGGTTACAAGCCTGCACTACTACTACTACTACTACTAAGCGCGTCGACTATTTTTGGAAGATGTAATAGCCTCTTGTATAGATTTTAGAAAACTAATGACCAAGAGCATGCATCTTTCCCATTGCAACACACGCCTGTGAGACCTGGACACTTACTAAACAAGCTGAACAGCGCATATATGTCTTTGAATATAAATGTTATAGACGAGTTCTAAGAATATCTCGGGTAAAGAAAAGAACAATTGCATCCATACTTCAAGAGCTGAATATTGAAGAAGGTTGGCCAGTAAAGACGATAAAACAAAGAAAATTGAAATATTTTGGTCACTTGAAACGTCACGAAAGTTTGGAGAAAACAATAATGGAGGGGTATATGCCTGGAAAGTGAGGAAGAGGAAGGCCAAAGAGAAGATGGGTGCAGAATGTGGCGGATGATCTCCAGGTGGGTGTATCGGATGTGGGACATCTTGCTTAAGATCGAGAGGTTTTCCGCAAGGTTGTTATGGGAGCGAGGTTCTGCAAAGGACATGCTACTGAATGAATGAATGAATGAATGACAAAGTCCCACAAGAAACAAATGAAAGCCGTAAACTGATTAGTGAAAGTAGACATAGACAGTCACAATTCTTTGGACACATTATGGGGAGGCATACAATGGAGAACTTGATGACAACTGGAAAGATTGAAGGGAAAAGAACACGGACAAGGCAGAGAAATAAATACTTGGATGGCTCGGTCATGTTGTATGGTCGAGACAAGAACACAGAGATAATCCAGCGATCGTGTGAGATGGCGAAACATGACCGCCAACGCTTATCGGCACAGCACATGATGATGATGTTAGATTTTAGCAACGGATATGATGAATAAACGGTAGTGGACCGACACAGACGGTGACCATTGAGAAGAGGCGCGTTAGTTGGTGAGGCACCTCATAATGTAGAGGCACATTAGGTGTTGAGGCACTTCATAATGTAGAGGCACATTAGCTGGTGAGGCACCTCATAATGTAGACGCGCGTTAGTTGGTGGGAACCTTTTAGTGTAACAGATCCTTTGTAGAACGTTGATCTCATTACCGTCCGCCGATCAGTTTCTCGATATCTTGCCCATTCTTCTGTCTCATGCCCACGGTGTCTGGCATGAACTGTTTCCATTGCGTGCTCCTTCGCCAATTCCTCTGTTTCCTGATAACATGCCTGCCATCACTGTTCTTCCCAAGCTGTAGAAGTGAGGTTTTTGAGGATAATGTAAAGAATATCATGGACGGACAGGAAAACAAATGAGGCAGTTTTCAAGACGCAAATAAAAACAATAAATGATTACAGAAATTAGACGCAGACATTCAAGAATTACTTGAGCATGTTATGAGGAGCAGCCAACGTTCATTACGGAAATGGCACCTGATTGCAAACAAAGATTTAGCAGGAAGTCTTTCTGTTTGCATAACAACAGATGGAATCACCTAATCCTAATAGATAATGCTTCGACGGATAACATTCTCCACATTCCAACAATATCAGCGACTATGTACTTAGTATTTCATCCACATTCCAACAATATCAGCGACTATGTACTTAGTATTTCATCCACATTCCAACAATATCAGCGACTATGTACTTAGTATTTCATCCACATTCCAACAATATCAGCGACTATGTACTTAGTATTTCATCCACATTCCAACAATACCAGCGACTATGTACTTAGTATTTCATCCACATTCCAACAATACCAGCGACTATGTACTTAGTATTTCATCCACATTCCAACAATACCAGCGACTATGTACTTAGTATTTCATCCACATTCCAACAATATCAGCGACTATGTACTTAGTATTTCATCCACATTCCAACAATATCAGCGACTATGTACTTAGTATTTCATCCACATTCCAACAATATCAGCGACTATGTACTTAGTATTTCATCCACATTCCAACAATATCCAGCGACTATGTACTTAGTATTTCATCCACATTCCTACAATATCAGCGACTATGTACTTAGTATTTCATCCACATTCCAACAATATCAGCGACTATGTGACTTAGTATTTCATCCACATTCCAACAATACCAGCGACTATGTACTTAGTATTTCATCCACATTCCAACAATATCAGCGACTATGTATTTAGTATTTCATCCACATTCCAACAATATCAGCGACTATGTATTTAGTATTTCATCCACATTCCAACAATACCAGCGACTATGTACTTAGTATTTCATCCACATTTCAACAATATCAGCGACTATGTACTTAGTATTTCATCCACATTCCAACAATACCAGCGACTATGTACTTAGTATTTCATCCACATTCCAACAATACCAGCGACTATGTACTTAGTATTTCATCCACATTCCAACAATACCAGCGACTATGTACTTAGTATTTCATCCACATTCCAACAATATCAGCGACTATGTACTTAGTATTTCATCCACATTTCAACAATATCAGCGACTATGTACTTAGTATTTCATCTACATTTCAACAATATCAGCGACTATGTACTTAGTATTTCATCCACAGTATTATGCATTTATTCACTTTATATGATATCTAACAATAAAATATGCATCTGACGAGATGCAGCGAAATATGGCAGGCAAGAAATCGTGCAGTATTTTGTTCATAGCGTCTGGGATAACGTTCTGATGGCTGTCTAAGATCAAATAGAGTTTAGTTCTTACGCTAAAACTTTACCTGATTGATTGCCATGGGCTGATAAATCGTCTTACTTGAACTTCTCGTAACTGTCATGGGCTTTTAAATAAAACTATAGTTAAAATATCAACACAGTAGTATTCCTATGCAACTCGAGTTACTCACAGATCGCAACTGTGGGGGTAAATATGAACATTTTTTTTCAATTTTCATTTTCTCTTCGTTGCTTTCATTTGTTTCTCCTTTTGTTCTTCTCGTCCTGTCGCCACCTTTTGATGTAGACACGGGAGATCTCCTTGACTATATATGTTGTGTTTGTGAATGTGTTTGTTTACAATCAATCAATCAATCATGTGCCATGCCGGAAAGCGTGGGCGGTCATGATTCGCCATTTCACTCGATCACCAGAGTCGTGGATCAGCTCAGTGTTCCTGTCTCGTCCATGCCATGTGGCCAAGCCATCCAGGTATTTTCCTCTCGGTCTTCCTCTTGGTCTGTTCCCTTCGATCTTGCCAGCTTGTCACTAAGTTCTCCAGTCCATTTCTTCTCATAACATGTCCAAAAAATTTTGACTGTCTACGTCTAATTAAGGCTAATCGCCGCAACGTCCTGTTTGTGATGTAAATCTGTTAAGTAAAGCTGCACTACTTTGAGTCATTTGATATTGTTTACATTTTCACAGCTTAACCGCAGTTCCACCCAATTTCATTCATATTTTTACAGCGAGCTGCGAAACTGCGCATTTAGGTCGACACATCCGACTTCTGCAGGCTTTGTTGACCGGGTTAACCTTCCCGAGGATTTGTATTGTCCACGTCATGGATATGTTATCCTAGCAATATTCCATTTCGTGCCACTGGGACGCTTGTTCCACCTTTGATGATGCTCAAACAATGAGCTTTCGATTCAGACGCTTGAGTTCAAGCCAGCGAACAAAACAAAAAAAAATAACACGCGAGAAATAAGGGTGATAATAAACACAACTATATTACAGAGAAAGCAAAATGATGCTCTCCCTTACACAACTATGAAGATTTGATATTGTGAATTCAGAGACCTGGGGAATACTGGGGATATGTATCTTTATATTATAATACTGATCGAGCCCATTGGTGTAGCAGTTAGGAAGTTACCCTGACGATAGTATGAGCGAAGGAAGACGAGAGTTGGATGCCTGCACTCAGTGTTCGTTACAGGAGAAAAAGACTTCTCACTGATCCCTCTATGTATAACCAACAAAATGTGATGGCCGTACACATCACATACCCAGATAACAATATATAGGGTGTATTTTTAATGACTGTATAGTGTGAAAATATTATCGGTCCAAGTTTTGTATTCACCCTCTGTGACGTTTATGCAACATATATATATATGAATAACGAAGACACAAACAATAGATTGCACGATTTATTGCCTGGCATATTTCGCTGCATCTCGTCAGGTACATACTGCAGAAATCACACAACTTACGTGAAATTAACTAGATAAATCCTTCAAGTTGAAATATACACAATTTCGCACAGTAATGTCGATTGTCTACCACGGTAATTTTAAGCTGACTAACATGTCTTTCTGTTTACACAATTCTGGCTTGCGTTGATAGATCATAATTGCTTCTGCAAATTTTAACAAGCGAGTATTTTGTGTTCTAAACAACACGCGAAATGCAGTGTCTCTGGACACAACATGGCCACTGGCGACAATGTGCCTGCCGATTGAAGACGCCGGGAGCTTCCGGTGTGTCCACCTTTGATGATATATATATATATATATATATCCGCGTTTCCATCATGTCTCATGATATTGCGGTCACCCTCAGCATCTTTCAGCTGTATGTTGATTCCTAGGCTAGATTACGCTCATCAGCACGCCACGACTTTCTGAGCGACCGGCTCCATACTCTCATAAGTCACTGGTGCGACTCGAACCGCTTCCAACTTTCGTGCACTCCCGTCAACCACGAGAGTATTCGGGATTACGGAGAAAGCTGCTAACTCCTCGGCCAGGGAGCCGGCATATATATATATATATATATATATATATATATATATATATATATATATATATATATATATATATATATATATATAGTGGCTGCATTTGACCAGGCATCTAACTACTTAACTAACTAACTAACTAACTAACTAACTAACTAGCTAGCTAACTAACTAACTAACTAATTAACTAACTAGCTAATAACTAATTAACTAACTAGCTAACTACCTACCTACCTAACTACCTACCTACCTAACTAACTAACTAATTAACTAACCAATTAATTAACTATTTAACTAATTAACTAACTAACTAGGTAATAACTAATAACTAACTAGCTAACTAACGGACTAACTAACGGACTAACTAACTGACTAACTAACAAACTAACTAACTGACTAACATACTAGCTAACTAACTAACTGACTGACTGACTACTAACTAACTAACTAACTAACTAACTAACTAACCAACTAACTAACTAATTAACTAACTAACTAACTAACTAATTAACTGACTGACTAACTAACAGGTAACTAACTAACTAACTAACTAGGTAACTAACTAACTAACTAACTAACTAACTAACTAACTAACTAACTAACTAACTAACTGACTAAATAATTTCTGTTTCTAATAACTAATATCTAGAGAGAGAGAGAGAGAGAGAGAGAGAGAGAGAGAGAGATAGAGAGTGAGAGGGGGGGGGGAGAGATAGAGGAGAGAGGGCAGGGAGAGAGGGCGGAGAGAGGAGAGGGCGGAGAGAGAGAGAGAGAGAGAGAGAGAGAGAGAGAGAGAGAGAGAGTATGTATGTATAAGTAAACTTTTACTTAGTCAGATATGACTGAGCTACCGTATAACAGTAGACGGTACTACCTGGTTTCTGTTAGCGCCGAACGTTGGGCGGCGCTTACCAAACCCGACACCCCACATTGTGCCAACGGCTTCGGGCGGAAGAGCGCAATTGGGAGGGTACAAGCCTTACCCTGGTGCGAGGAAATGCAAGCTAAAGACAAAATTGTCATGGCAGGGCAGACCAGGCCCTAAGCCTTGGTTGGCGACTGGTCTAGGATCGAAGCTCCGATAGGCGGACAGTTAGAGCATTGCTTTGCTGATCCGGCAGCTTCTGCAGCTTGTCTTGTTCCAGATGTAGGGGTGTTACCTTTCCTCTGGAGTGAACTAGGCAGGCCGAGAGAGGGATCATGCTGCATGGGCAACACATGATCTCTATATTTTAGCCCAGGCTTTGTGCTATGGAGAGGCAATAACTCCATCCCTGGTCTTAACTGGTCTCGGAATCAAAGCGAGAGGCAACTGTTACGGGTTATAAGTCCTTGTCAGTTGGCGTAGACATGGGGCGCCACGCGTTGCCTCTGACGGTGGGAGACACCTATAGGTGTCACTGATCAGCTACCGCCCGCCTCAAGCTGGGCAGCCCCCAGCCAATTGGGTGCTGATCCGCCACAGCCTGCCTGCTTCAATGGGTGCTTGGGGCTAGGACAAAATCTGAATCGCAGGCTGTAAAACCAATGCACCAGGTAAAAATTATGCCTTTTTAGAGCACAAACTATCGTCTGTCAAGACGGCAAGGTGCCAATGTGATTGTGAGTGAGTATATGTGTACGCTAGGGAGTGCAGTATATGTGTATGCGAGGGAGTGCACATTTCTGTGTTATTGAATGGGTGCATAACTGTGAGAGTTTGTGTAAATTATGTAAGTATGTATGCAAGAATGTGTTAGTTAGTTAGTTAATTAGTAAGTTAGTTATTTAGTTAGTTAGTTGGTTGGTTGGTTGGTTGGTTGGTTGGTTGGTTAGTCGAGGTTCCAACTTCACGGCAACGGGTCGTCCCCATTTTGCTCCATTCCTGTGCCAGTGAATATCACACAAAATCTCACCACTGTCCAGTGTGAATAGTGGAAAAGACAGGAGTCTCGGCAATCCAACAGCCCGCACAGGTACACTGTGCATAATGCCGCCGCCAGAATGCCAACACAAAATTCATCCACGAAATCCAGTTCATCATCGATGGACTCGGCAGTCACCAGAAAGACCTCATTGACCCGGGTTTTCTCATGTGTGTTTGCATTTGCGTGTGTATGTGTGTCTGGCTGGCTGCCTGCCTGTCTCATAACATGGTAATATGCATTGTTTATGTTTACAACTTTCATTTGACAATGTTTTTTTTTCTCCTTATGTGAATGTAACGCGCAATAGATAATTGATGTACAAAAGATGAGTGATTTGAAGGGCCGAATGTCAGACGGGCCTGCGTGTCCAGTTTGTGACCCTTTGAAAATAAAGTTCGTTCATTCGTTCTCTTTACACACATTTTCAGTTGTCCTGTATTCTCTTCTCATGATGTGGCCATGACAACAGGCGGCTAAGAATTTGCTCTCACTGTCTTCCTCTATCTCTTTTTACACACAAGTTTTCAGTTGTGATATATATATATATATATATATATATATATATATATATATATATATATATATATATATATATATATATATATATATATATATATATATATATATATATACATTTTTTCCCCCGCGTTTCCATCCTGTTTCATATTGTTACCAGCATCTTTCAGCTGTATGCTGATTCCTAGGCTAGATTACGCTCATCAGCACGCCACGACTTTCTGAGCGACCGGCTCCATACTCTCATAAGTCACTAGGGTGACTCGAACCACTTCTAATTCTCGTCCGCTCACGTTGACTACGAGAGTATTCGGTATTCGGGATTAACGGAGAAAGCTGCTAACCCCTCGGCGAGGCAGCCGATATATATATATATATATATGTTTCCGCTTGTTTTCTTCTCATGATGAGGCCAAAGACTGGCTCCTGCTCTTTTCTGGATTCCTGTGAGAGACAGGAATCGAAAGCCGATAGATCCTAAATTTATTTTCAAGACAATTCCTAAAGTAAAAAGAAATACCAATGTGGTGACAGAACCACCCACCCCGCCATCAGCGCATCGGAAGTTTAGGAGCTCGAGCGCAATTTTCTTTCTGCCACATGGACTGCTATACTGTCTGTCTGTCTGACTGTCTGTCTGTCTGTCTGTCTAAATGCCTGCTCCGTCGTGAAGGTGTTACGGGCCAGTTCGTGATCCGGCACACCCGCGTTCGAAACACATCTACGCGTGATTTAGCAGCAGGCCGCGTTGCGTTCGCTTTTTACTAAATGTTGTGGGCGCCGGGCGTTAAAAAAGCAATGGCAAACTACTGAACGTAAACTTGCCAAGATATCACAACAGCAAAACAATGCTGGTGTTGACTGCAACGTCCTGTAAAGGATGTGGATATATAACTAACTAACTACTACTATATATATATATATATATATATATATATATATATATATATATATATATATATATATATATATATATATATATATATATATATATATCACTTCTGACACTTCTTTCAAAATAGATTGCAGTTTCCACAATTCAATTTTTCTTTCTCCCCCCTCTGTTTCATCTTTTCGTGTTTAAAAAAAACAAAAACAGTGGCACTGACGCACGTGTTGCGGCGACGACCAGGGACCAGAACTAGGCGACCACTTGCATTACGCGAGAACAGGGTATTGATCAATCTCAAATATACCGTCCCTCTTGCCCAGCATATTCTCTCAACATTCAATTTACTATCCCATGTTGTGGAGATATGGGAAGAACGCTGCTACAACCGGGGGGTTGACAGATACTTTATTTGTATAAGCTAATAAAAGATGTCAATTGCAATTGGAAAAAGAGTGTTGATGTGCTACATAGAACCTATGTGTTTGTATAGATGTGAAACGTGGACAATGATCAGGCGAGCTGAAAAACAAAAATCTAATGGCAGTGGAAATGTGGTTACTGTGGAATATGTAAAGGTGTCCATGGACAGACAGAAAAGATATTGAGCAAGTCCTACAAGAAAAATTTTAACAAAAACACACACAATAATAATAAAACGTAAACTGATTCGAGAAATTAGACGTAGACCGTCAATAGTTTTTGGCACGTTATTAAAAGAAATAAACTGGAGAACTTGGTGACAGCTGGCAAGACTGAGGAGAAAAGAACAAGATTAATGCAGAGGGGTAAATATCTAGATGGCTTGACCACGTGGAATAATCGAGACAAAAGCACGTAGCTGATCCACGACCCTGGTGATCGTATGAGACGGCGAAACATGACAGTCAACCATTTACGACATGGCATATGACGATGATGATGATGTCCAAAGATTTAGTTAGCTAGTTCACTTGTTAGTTAATTAGTTAATTTTTAGTTACTTGGTTAGCTAATTGGTTAATTAATTAATTTAAGTTTATTAGTTAGTTAGCTAGTTAGTAAGTTAGTTAGTTTGCTAGCTAGTAAGCTAGTTAGCTAGTTAGTTGGTTAATATGTTAGTTAGTTAGCTATTTAGTGACCTAGTTAGTTAGTTGGTAAGCTTGTTAGTTAGTTAGTTAGTTGGTTGGTTGGTTGGTTGGTTAGTTAGTTAGTTAGTTAGTTAGTTAGCTAATTGGTTAGTTAATTAATTAAAGTTAGTTGGATAGTTAGTTAATAAGTAAGTAAATAAATTTGTTAGTTAGTTAATTAGTTAGTTATTAGGTAGGTACTTAGTTAGGTAAGTAGTTAGTTAGTTTTAAAAAAAGTCGCTTAAAAGTCGACAGGGTCGACTTCATTGCACCGGGTTTTATCCCATATGGCTCCGTCTCTTTCCGCAGCACGGAAAGCGTCGCACACAGCACGAACTCCGTAGCTTTTAGCGACGACCCACATGAGTCTCTGAAACATTTAACTCGTAAACCGAAAGACGCGGTCCGGAATCGAGCCCACAACCTTCGGAGCGCGAGTCAAACGGCTTGACCACTTCGCCACAGAGATTCCCAGTTAGTTAGTTAGTTAGTTAGTTAGTTAGTTAGTTAGATAGTTAGTTAGTTAGTAAGCTAGTTAGTTAATTTGTAAGCCAGTTAGTTAGTTAGTTAGTTAGTTAGTTAGTAAGCTAGTTAGTTAATTTGTAAGCCAGTTAGTTAGTTAGTTAGTTAGTAAGCTAGTTAGTTACTTTGTAAGCCAGTTAGTTAGTTAGTTAATTAGTTAGTAAGCTAGGTAGTTAATTTGTAAGCCAGTTAGTTAGTTAGTTAGTTTGTAATCTATCTAGTCAGTTGGTTAGTTAGTTAGTTAGTTAGTTGGTTAGTTAGTTAGTTAGTTAGTTAGTTAGTTAGTTAGTAAGGTAGTTAGTTTGCAAGCTAGTTAGTTAGTTTGTAAGCTAATTAGTTAGTTACTTAGTAAGTAAGTAAGTAAGTAAATTAGTTAGTTAGTTAGTTAGTTAGTTAGTTAGTTAGTTAGTTAGTTAGTTAGTTAGTTAGTTAGTTAGTTCCCACAGCGTGTGATGACTGACAACACCAGTTCTGTATTGGTTGACAATTCTTCTTCGACTTCCGGCTAGGCGCTCTAGTCCAGCTAGATCCCGTTTGACTTGACGTTCTTGCAGTATGGCCAAAGTTGCAGAATCAAGCCCAATGTACTCGCCCTGCCTCTCTGAGAGAGTTTAGGATGTCAGCCTAGTCCATTGCTCGTCCACTCCCCACAGAGCCAAGCCGGCAAACCTATCTTCTCGTTCGTTCTCTCTTACACCCGCGTACCCCGGCACAAAAACGAATCAGATATTAGTCAACCTTGACCTTCTTATAGATTCAAGCATTGCCTTCAGACCCAGTCCATTATGATGGTTTTATAGCGTAGTCATGTAGTTGCTATGAAAACAAGCATGAATGGACGTCTGTTGCAGAAATTTGTGTTGTTTTATTGACCAAAAAAAAAGTGAAGCGTTTTTATTCCAGAGAAAGAGGGGATTAAATGTTAGTTATGTACTCAGAAACTGCCTTTTACAAGCTAATGTTAGTTAGTTAGTTAGTTAGTTAGTTAGTCGAGGTTCCAATTTCACGGCAACGGGTCGTCCCCATTATGCTCCGTTCCTGTGCCAGTGAATATCACACAAAATGCTTCCCACTGTCCAATGTAAAAAGTGGAAAAGACAGGAGTCTCGGCAATCCAACAGCCCGCACAGGTACACTGTGCATAATGCCGCCGCCAGAATTCCAACACAAAATTCATCCACGAAAACCACAGTTCATCGGACATATAATCAGATTGCTACTGGAACTATTGGTGTTGGAACTCTTCGCTGGCTGCTGAGGATGTGGACGGAGCGCTTATGGGAATGCCCCGAATGCTGTGATGTCGGTTCCTAAATCAATCAATCAATCAATAGCAAAAACAAAGATAATGCATTCAGATAAAACTGCTATGGAGAAAGAAATATATGTTAATGAGGAAAACTTGGAGGTTGTGGATAATTTCGAATATGTTGGGTCATTGATTACCAACAACGGTGACACAATGAAATAAATTAAACGACGACTATCTATTGCTCTTCAAAGACTAAAACAGCTGAATACATTATGTAGTGGGACAGACAGAACTATAAAACTTAGATTTTTAAGAGCATGCAACCTTCCCATTGCAACATACGCCTATGAGACCTGGACTACTAATCAAGCTGAACAGCGCATAAACGCCTTTGAATATAAATGTTATAGACGGGTTCTGAAAATATCTTGGATAAAGCAAAGAACAAATGTATCCATACTTCAAGAGCTGAATACTGAAGAAGATTGGCTATTAAAGACGATAAAACAAAGAAGTTTGAAATATTTTGGTCACTTGAAACGTCATGAAAGTTTGGAAAGAACAATAATGGAGGGGTATATGCCTGGGAAGAGAGGAAGAGGAAGGCCAGAGAGAAGATAGGTGCAGGATGTGGTGGATGATCTTCAGATGCGTGTATCGTACGCGGGACATCTTGCTTGTGATCGAGAAGTTTTCCGGAAGGTTGTTATGGGAGCGGGGTTCTGCAAGGGACAAGCTACTGCTTACTTGCTTGCTTGTGTTAGTTGGCTTGCGCTCCAACGCGAAGTCCTGTATGTCGGATGAAGGCATCCTGTTGTCCAACTTCAGTGTGATATCATACAGGACCTGAGGTTTGCGTGAGTATCCATTGTCTCATGTCTGGCTTACTGGTGTGCAGACTGGTGGTTCCTCGCCGTACAGGCAGACACTCTCCGACTTCGGAGGAAGGACAAGCTACTGAATGAATGAAATCTCGTGTCATGGCCAAGAGGGAACGGTGCAAGGGAAAAGTTTCTAACCACAGGGAAACAATGATGTCCCTGGACCATAAAGAGAAAACTGCTTCTCCTAGTGAATGAGATCCCCCGATGTTATCTGAAGACGCAGAAGAAGCACTAACATATTGAGAATCCCTGAATTGTGAAATAGCAACAGCAACGTTTTGAAAAAGTAAGCATGAATGTGGTCCAGTGTTTCGCACCAGGAAACTGGAGAATTCTTCACCAGTTTTTAGCGCGGTGAATCAATATATCACAGGAAGAAGTGTTTTTTCCACGCATAAGAAAACGCAAAACAAAGTGGAGACACACAAACTATAAGAAGGTATACAAAATATGTACATACTCTAGCTAATTAGACAGGTATGTTGTGTACTAAAATCAAAAGATTAAAATCTATACATTTAACTCTCCCCACGAAATAGAAAAAGAGTTTGTTGCATATCCTTTACAGGGCGTTGCAGTCAACATCAGCATTTTGTTGTTGTTGTTGTTGTTGTTGTTGTTGCTGTTGCTGTTGTGATCTCTTGGTAAATTTTACGTTTAGTAGTTTGCCATTGCTTTCTGCACGACCGGCACCCTTGCCATTTCGTAAACAAACCAACGCAAGATGATCTGCTGCGGGATGACGAACTGATTCCGTCATCCCTTCGCCACGGAGCGGGCACGAAATAGAAGGCTGGCAAAAATCATCTTTAAGAGAAGAAAGTCAATCAACTTACCTTTCATCAATATTTGACAAATGACAAAACTGACTTGAAAATACCATATCGGCAAAGCCGAAACAAAAGCTAGAAGAAAGCTAAACAAAATTTCCCCTGGTCTCTGGGTAGTGAGATCGGACGCCCGTGTGTATTGTTGCGCACTAAAAAAATCCCTTGACAGTTGGAAATCGAAAAAGAGTAGCCTAACGGCGCTGCCAGGGCAACATTTCGAGTTAAAAATCTACCCAAAGTAATTCAGGATCCTCGCCGGTGCTACGGATTTCGTGCAGTGACTTGAGTTTCTCCAGACTCAGGTTTGAGTTAGGAGGACAACGGAGCACTTATGGGTTAAACCGTGTACCGTGATGTTGATCCAACGACTAAACTAAACTAAACTAAACTAAACTAGCCATAATGAGGTAACTTAATGTTATCACTGAGAGCACACTTTTTTTGCGCTCGCTCGCTTTGAACTCACGCGTAGTCCATACACACTATTTATAGTAGTGATGGACTTAATTTTGCATGTGGTTTATCTTTCCCTATTAACAGTGTCCCTCGCCATCAGGTGAACCCACTCCTACTTCAGAGGTACTTGTAATTTACGTCTCCAAGTCAAGGACTACAGGTCAACATTTTAGTCCAGCTGTCCTGGTTGAACCTCTTACCTCGGCATCAGCGTTCTTATCCATTCGGCCATTCGGATCTACAGGGCATAAATGAAAGAATACGTTTAAAAAAACGGGGGAGGGGTTCAAAATGCAAGAGGATGGACTTCATAGCACCGGCTTTAATCCCATATGGTTCGGTTTCTTTCAGCAGCGCCTGCTGCCGAAAGCGTCGCACAAAGCACAAACTCCAGTGACGGCGCGGGCCGGAGGGAGAATTGTGAAGGAGGACTCTGGTGCTTTTGTTGAGACCACAAGTAGCCTGACTATGGAAGTCATAGCAGTAAGTAAAGCAGTAACATGGCTCAAGACACAGACATTCACTAGGGCATGTCTTATTAGCGACTCAATGAGCATGCTCAAGAGGATAGAGATGGGGTGGATCCGATGATAATGGTTGCTGTCTCTGGAGCGGTGTCGGCTGACATTTTTAATGTCAAATTTTGACAAAATTAATTTCATCTTCGTGCCAGGGCATGCGGGAGTAAAAGGAAATGAGCGGGCTGACAAACTCGCAGGTAAGGCTAAGGTGGAGGGCGTACGCGCCATGGACCAGGCTGACATTCTGAATGCTCTACAAGAAGTAAGACTTTTGCGAGAACCAAGTGAAGACTGCGAAGCTACAACCATGGTCAGACTGCGAGAACAGGAAATCAAAAGGGGGCTGGCCAAACAAGAACACTACGTAGGAAGCCAAAGAAGATTGATAAACCAACAGAGAACTGGTTGTCGTGTGTGTAAAGAATGAATGTCGTAGTAGTTATTTGTTCTTCTTTACCACTTTAGTGTTGTCCCTGGAGTGAGGGGAATCAACACCCACATTTGTTTTAATTCAATATCTCTATCCTGGAGATATCCAGCAGACTCCGTCCACAACACTCCCTCAATCTGAAGACACCTTCTTCTCACTCTTGCTCACCCCTGGATCATGCCCCCTCTCATTCTTCCCCAAGATAACCTACTTGACAACTCTAGCTTCAACAAATAAAAACAAGAAATTTATTAAAGCAAAGAGTATATGTAGGAGAAGTGTGTGTGTATATAATGTGTAGAATGTGTGACGTATACTCTAAAGTGTATATAGACTCCGATCAGTGTTCAGGAGTATAGTCATTCTCATCACTGTGCTGAGAACACACTAGCACCATGTATTCCAGACAAGCAACCTCACCAAGGTGATGCATCTCCGGTTACGTGAAGACTTCCTCCGTTGTCTCTTGAACCACTAGGATGCTTGGACACCCATGACAAACACTGTCTAATGAGAGTCTTCAATCTGATTCCCACTATGAATTTCCTCTGTTATTTAACTGATTGTTAATCAGAGAATTCTAAGACTATTGTCACTGTTACTGGGGAAATCTTAATGGATCTAGTGTCACTGGTTTTAAAGATTCCCCATATTAACACCACACTCTGAATGTTCTAGGTATCAGTATAAATTTTGCATGAATGTTCCTGGTATCAGTAGTGTATATCTACAATGTTCTGACTGTTCAGTGATACAACTATCACTTGCTAAACATAAATCTCATCAGCATGTCCTGCTCAGCAGAAGCCAGGTTCCCGCAAACCAACTTGGGTATAAGCCCAATGTAGCGGCCTCTCAGCAACTTCTGTCTTCAAATTCTGAGCCATCATCTTCTAAATTGTGTTAGCTTCACTGTTGAAAATCATAGCACACATACGTGGACCTGTAAATGGAACCTGTAGAATAGAGAATACTATGGTGAGGGCAACTCAATCCTGGCCGGAATTAGGTGAGTGTAGGCCAATAGCAGCACTCAGATCTATAACAGAGATCCGATCTCTGTCATACGGCCAAATAACTCATCATATGATCTGAGACATGGCAACACCAGGAAAGAATAAAGGAACGGGTAGAAACCCAGCAGATGCCCTACTGGAAGATCCTACCATTTCACATTCCTCTCCTCCCTCTCAACCATCCTTAATCTCTCTAATTATTATTCCACTACATTGTCCTCAACTCCCTGAGTAAAATGATATATCACTCAAGCTAGTTGAAGCCACACAATAGGATACTAGTGCCGACGCTCCTATGATACTTTCTAGCACCGCACTTATAGAACATTCTATCACTAATCATAATACATTATATCACCGCACCTATAATACATTATATCACCGCACAGTACTGTACTCTATTCCTAATCATACTCTAAGTTAGATATGATTAATAGCCTACCATATGCCTATTCCGGTTGCTAATCAAAACTAGGCAATCACAGACTGGATCTATGTCCGCCGATAAATATCAACAATTTGACACCCTAGTTTCTTTCATTGAACACAACTCGGAAAACTGCACCGATCTTTCCCACTTCAGAAATCTTGATCGACTAACTCCACTTGTTTACCGCAACGCTTTTTATATTGGGCTGGAGTGACGTCACCAAAAAGTCTAGACGCTGATCCGTCCAGAATCTGGTTTCCTCTTCCTGTTCTAGACTAACTGGAGTCAATCCGCCGTCAAATTTGCTTTCATTTGGGGAAATTCTTTGTGCCGTACATCAATAGTTCAGTCTGTCTGTGAACCACAGAATTCCCCCACATCAACAGAATCCATCCCACGTCTGTCCAGACTTTCCGTCTAGCACTTCAAAGGCTACTACCGCCTTGGCAGACGTTTGGCGTTGTTATTCGTTTCTCGAACAACCCACATCATAAAGATTCGCCGACCAGGGGTAGACATTTTGACGCGACGTATCTTGTTTCTCAGTTAGAAATGCCGATCGTGTGTAGACAGTTTTAACGACGTATTTTTCTCAGTCTGTACAACATCAAAGGGTCGGTTGTTTTTGCAGACTAATGTCGGGTCTTGTTTGTCATCGATCGCAACTAACAAGTTTATTTTCCGTGACACTGGTGTCGCTAGCCGCCACACGCTGCGGAATTTGCTGAGAAGGGGGGGGGGGGGGGATCCGAGCACTTATAGACTGAATGGTTCGATGTGCAATGAGGATGATTTGTCGACTAACTAACTAACTAACAAACTCCACTGACGACTCCCAGGAGTCTCCAAAATAAATTGCACTCGTGAACCGAACGACTTAGGCCGGATTCGAACACACAACCTTCGGAGCGAGAGGTGGACGGCATAACCACTTAGGCATGGTGGCTCCCTATAATACGTTAAATATGGAAGCATGGGATGTGACTTGAAAATACCATATCAGCAAAACCGAAACAAAAGCTAGAAGGAAAAACTGACCATAATGAAGAAATTAGTGGCATAACTTGGGGCGCAAACCAAATAATTTAATACGTAAAAACGTATAGCAGCACGGGATATGACTTGAAAATACCATATCACTAAAAGCCGAAACAAATGCTAGAAGAAAAAAAACACTGTCCATAAAGAGGTAACTTAGTGGCATCACTTGAGATGCAAATCAAAGAATACGTAACTACGTATAGCATCATCATCTTCTTCCACTTCTGCCGTCAAGAGGCGTGGGGAGCGCCGATGGGCGGCACTGGAGAGTGTCATTCCGTGTGATTGTACAATGTCTTTGATGTCGTCAATCCATTTTCTTCTTGGACGTCCTCTTGGTCTCGTCGCAAATGATATTTGATGTAAGGCCAGTGATGGTAGTTGATGGTGTTGCATTCTAACAACATGGCCAAACCACTTGATCTTCTGTCTTTCAATAAATGTGGCACAGGGTGTTGATCCCACTGTCTGACTCATAACAGCATTTCTTACTCGGTCTCGGATTGTTAAGTTGGCAGCTCTCCTCAGGCATCTCATCTCACAGGTGTTGATTTTGCGAGAGTGAGATTTGGATAAAGTCCAAATTTGAGATTGGTAGCATAGGGTTGGTATGAATATGCTGTTTATTATCTGTCGTTTTGCGGACACGGGTATATTTGGATGTTTCAATTATCATCACCCTTAATGAAACATCCAACATCTAACGTATAGAAGCACAGGGAAATGCGATACAGCAGTGGCTAGACGCTTAACCGCAGTGGTGGCTTTGTGTTTATATTCGCATCAAGACGGATATTTAACAACGCACCTGGCTACCAGGCCGACCCAGTCTAAAGTCTGTATACCCCTGTCCTGTGTGCTGCCAATCATTTCTGATACTGATGTTCCTCCGTGCCATGATGTCAGACTGTCCAGCAACTTCGTTGTTGGCCTCCCCTTATCACTCCTCCCCTCCAACCTTCCCGCAGTGACGACATACCACAGCTTTCTCATTCTCATGACATGCTCAAAGAATGTGGGCTCTTCTTCTTATGCGACTCATGCCAGCAACCAGTTCTCTTTGTGAATTAACTTATTTCAAGAAATATCCATTGCGCTTTCTACCCATCCACTGGGTTCTTATCATTCTTGTATAAAACCACATCAAATGATCTCTCACTTGTCTGCTAATTGTCCATGTATTGCTTCCATACATCAAGATTGGCTTAATATAGCTCTTTCGAACTATTTTCTCACCTCCATTTAGGAAGATAAATTTCAGAGAATATTCTTTATTTCATGAAATGCTGCCTTTGCTTGGACTATTCTACTGTTAACTTCCTTAATACATCTTCCATCTGATGTTATTTAAGTACCCAAATACATAATTTCATCGATTTATTTCATATTTGTTCCATTCACCTTGATCTTGTACTTGGGTACTCGATTTTTCTTTGCAATAACCACTATTCCTGTTGTTCTGTTATTCTGTTGCAATTATATCCATCATTTCTTGTAACTGCGTTTTTTTTTTCTTCCAACGACCAAGATCATATCATCAGTATAACGCAAGTTTTTTACAGTATGTCCACCAACTGATATTCCTGTCATGTCGCGTATGGATCTCGCTACTATGTTGCTGTACATACTGAACAAATCGGGTGATAATACACAACCCTGTCTAACGCTTTCTGTAATGTATTGAAAAGTTAAAGGCTGTGGAAAAGATACTAAAGTGATATTTCAAGCATAAAAATATCTCTGAACCAATCGCCATCCAATGAAAGAAAGATCCAAACATTTGGCAGAGGGTCTTTACACATTAACTCAAATGACTACGACGGCACGCCCCTTAAATACCAGTAAAAGTTGTCCTGTTCATGTCTGTACCAGAATAGAATCATTGGAAAGAAGAGGACGACCCATAGCAGGAAACTGCTTCGAAATGAATGAATGAATTAACAATGGGGACCTCTCTAGTATGACATGTGATAAAAGACTCAAGCAGCATAGGGTTGAGAATATCAATTATTAGCCTTCTTGATGATACACTGTGACATGAATTATGTCAAACCCCCACCCCCACCACCCCACCCTCACTCCATTCTGAATCGCAAACAACCTACACCCATGCAATTCCCGGAACATAACAGCTGCGAACACCTGCGTGACCTGTGTGGGCTGATGAAATCTTTGACGGCCGGAATTCAAACTAGGAGTGCTGTTTGTTGATTCTGTGGTGTAGGCGGAATTAGCATAAGCTTAGTAAAATGAGCACTTAGCATAAGCTTAGTAAAATTAGCAATTAGCATAAGCTTATATAAATTAGGATTGACTGATTTAACGAGGACATGGATTGCAACTGTTCGGTGCAGTTGGCCAGAAACCCTCTTGGAAGAAGGATGTGGTGTTATTCAGGAGAATTTGTGTAGGTAAATTCTAGTTCCTGAGGACATCGGTGAGTTGGTGCTCAAAATAAATAGACTTAGATTAGAGGATAGGATAGAAAGGGTCTGAATCTTTAGTATTGATTTTCATGTAATAGTAGAAGTAGCGAGTAAATCTAGATAAATACTCGGATGCTATAAGTGATTCTTTCTCTGACTTAGAAAATATCTAATGAATACATTTCTTTGTTCAGTTCATGTACATTATGAGGGATGAACTTCTCATTCACTATTCATTCAGAGTCTCCATGTGTAGCTTATGATTAGTGGAGCTGCTACCAAGATTCTTGTCTGAACTATCACTTATAATCTCTTTATGGATGATACTTTTCTGAACTACCACTTATAATCTCTTTATGGATGATATTTTTCTGAACTATCACTTATAATTTCTTTATGGATGATACGCTTTTCAGAATTATCATTTATAATAGCTTTATATATATTACAAAGAGAATCGGTTTCTTCATATATGTATTAATGTATAAAGTAATTCATAATGAGTTTTTTCTACAAATGTATAAATTTTTTGACATAATATGATGTGATGTTATGCAGCTATTTATCCCAGAGAAAGGAAGTATTGCCAGGTTGTGTAATAGTTCATTCTTGCTAATAGCCAACTAGATAATCTAGGCGACGGGCCTTAAGAACACACGGATGATTCACCGGAACTGCGCAGGAATGAAGAATACATATCTTGCCGATATGAGAGGTGTATGCATACATCAGATGTTGCGTAGGAGTCTAGGTCACATCCAATTTTTGGAGTGATGGCACCCAACGGGGCAAGGTCTGGCTAGCCTACCTCTGTATAATAATCCCTTATCTTTCCTCTCTCTCTCTCTCTCTCTCTCTCTCTCTCTCTCTCTCTCTCTCTCTCTCTCTCTCTCTCTCTCTCTCTCTCTCTCTCTCTCTCTTCCCCGCCGCCATTTACTGTGAGTATGGATATATGTTTTGGTCCATGTTTTCAACAGGGGATGGTGATCTTATGGCTTACAAAGGGTATATTACTGAAATGAAGAATAGCATCATCAGGAGGGTCAAAATCCTCAGTGAAGGAAGAGGGAATTTGCCTTTCTAATGCAGGAAGAGCGAACAACCATTGGACATCATTGACCCCTCCGATTTCAGAGCAACCCCAGACTTATGGAATTAATTTATGTACTCCATTGATACCCTCTATAAATGGCCAACAGCAACAACAACTTTAGTAACCTAATTTCCTGAGATCCCCATAGAGTGAACTAAAGGTCATTTTAGTCTAGCATTTGTGGTGAACTAAATGACATTTTAGTCTAGCATCTGTGGTGAATTCAAAGACATTTTAGTTTAGCAGTTGTGGCGAAATAGAGACCTTTGAATAACTCACATGTGGTGAAATAACATTGACAATTTACTTAATCACTTGTGAGGCCAAGGAAACATTCTAAGTAATTAACAGTGATCACTAGTGGAACCATTGTGTTTATTTATTGTCTTTTGAGTTGTGTATATTTTAAGATGTCACTCGAACATGCGTACCCCCTCCCCCATGTTTCCCATTATAATGTTATAATTTATAACAAGGAGTTATTATATGTTCTTGATGCTTTGTCTAAGATTGTGTGTGTGTGGAATGTGATATTGCTACATAATTTAACATCAACTCTAGAGAGAAGTATGTGGCAGGAAGACTACACATTTTCAATGTACTCAAGAGTGAGTTTGCTCCTCTCTGAAATGCGGTGACGTTCCGGGCTCTCCTGACCTTCAACGTGAAAACCTTTCTTTATATCTATTAGAAATTCACCTTATGACCTGTCTCCGTCCCTAGGGAGTCCTACGAGCCACTTCTGGTTTTCTATAGTAGTCGGTCTCAACGAATTGGGATATATATCTCCCTGTTGAAATTGTACTTTACCACATACACCCACACGATAATACTGGACAAGCATGTGTACAGAAGCAACAAGAGATAGAGGTTACCTCTCTATTAATAGGTGCAAATGTAGATTCAGATCAACACCGGTTGATACGTAAATTAAGTTAAAACTCAAAAGATATATACCATAAACACAGAAACACACCGCCAGGAATAAAGGACAACCGTATATACAGATGCAACAAGAGATGCAGACGGGACTCTGGTAATAGGTTAAGCTAATCCACACGCATTGGTCTCCGTTGCGAAGGATTTATGGACGCTGTTCGTAATATCGCTTACCCGCGTTCAAAACACAGCTGTGCGCTATTTGGAAGTAGACTCTTTGTGCTGGATTTTATTTAATTAATATGGGAGCCGGTCGTTCAGAAAGCAATGGCAAACTACTGAACGTAAACTTGCCAAGACATCAAAAACAGCAGTAAATTGCTGGTGTCGTGTCCTGTAAAAGGATATGCAAACAAAATAAAAAAATATATATATATAATAAAAGAAAATCCACACGCAAAAATCAGAAGAAAGCACTAGAAGTAGTAGCACGTGTGTGGACTACGTTTGAGTTTAAAGAGAGTGAACTTGATCAGAGACAGACTATAATTGTTCCTTAACTGATTCAGTGCCAAAGGATGATATATATCCCCACATATGACCTCCCATTTAGACAGATGGAAAATATAGACGAAGTCAGCTACGGGGAATTTTGGTGCAAATAGCTTTGCGTTGATTTTCACAAAGGTATGACAGTTAGCCGTTCAGAAAGCAATGGCGAACTGCTGAACATAAGATTGCCTAGAAAATCACAACCGGTTATTACATGCTTGGCGTGATAGGGACGTCATGTAGAGGACATGTAACCAACTGTAACAGTATTCTTTCTAGAATCACATTTTCTTTAAAGAGAGGGAGCACTGTATATAAGTAAGCTAACTGACAGTTTTGTGTTCAGTAAGGACAGTTTTAGTGTAACTTACTGTTCTGTATTAAGTGAGTACAGTTCTCATACAACTTACTTTCCGTGTTAAGTAAATTTCTCATGTAACTTACTGTTCTGTGTAAAGTGAGTAAAATTCTCATATAATTTACTGTTCTGTGTTAAGTAAGTAAAGTTCTTATGTAGCTTACTGTTCTGTGTAAAGTTCTCATGTAACTTACTATTCTGTGTAAAGTTCTCATGTAACTTACTGTTCTGTGTAAAGTTCTCATGTAACTTACTGTTCTGTGTAAAGTTCTCGTTTATCTTACTGTTCTGTATTAAGTAAGTAAAGTTCTCATGTAACTAACTCTTCTGTGTTAAGTAAAGTTCTCCTGTAACTTACTGTTCTGTGTTAAGTAAAGTTCTATTGTAACTTACTATGCTTTGTTAAGTAACGTTCTGAAGTAACTTGCTGTTCTGTGTTAAGTAAAGTTCTCTTGTAACTTAACAACTCTGTATTAAGCAAGTAAAGGTTTCTTATAGTTTACTGTTCTGTGTTAAATAAGGAAAAATGTAACTTACTGTTCTGTGTTAAGTAAACTTCTCTTGAAACTTAAAAATTTTGTGTTAAGTAAAGTTCTCTTGCAACTTAACAATTCTGTGTTAAGTAAGTAAAGTTAGTTAGTTAGTTAGTTAGTCGTGGTTCCAACTTCACGGCAACGGGTTGTCCCATATTGCTCCTTTCCTGTGCCAGTAGGTAAAGTTCTCTTGCAACTTAAAAATTATGTGTTAAATAAAGTTCTCTTACACCTTAACAATTCTGTGTTAAGTAAAGTTCTCTTGTAACTTGTTGTCCTGTGTTAAGTAAAGTTCTCTCGTAACTTGACAATTATGTGTTAAATAGGTAAAGTTCGCTTGTAACTTAACAATTCTGTGTTAAGTAAGTAAAGTTCTCATGTTGCACATTAAAAATGAAAATTTCTCAATAGAAACAAAAGCAATGAAACCCTTTGTGGATTGGAACAGACAGAACGGCAAAAGTCCGATCATTAAAGTAATTCGTATTTCCTCTGGCAACATAGAATGTGAACCCTGGACATGAAATAAATCATTTTAAAAGCACACACCCCTAAATGATGCAAGTCTTCGAAATAGCGCCCCACCTTCGCTGCTTATGCCTCCCGTTTACGGTGCCGCCCGATTCGGCCGCCTCTCTGTATCATAGACCGGCACAGCCCTGGACAGCGGTCACCCCCCCCCCCCCTCCCTTCACCCCGGGCACCGACTCTGACAGTTTGGGAAAACCAGGCGAGGATGGCCGGTTCGGCTTCAAACCAATCGCGAACTATTGTATGCCTACCCAGCATATAAAGACAGGATTCGGCAGACTGCGCGGAAGAAACCATTGATGATTCAACGGGCAAGACGGCGTTTACCTGCAAAGCGTTGTGGAACGTAATGAGCACGGCAAGGCAAGTAGACCGCCGAGGTCCTCCATTGCACCTGTATTCGTCTCCAGTCGTCTTAGCATGTCTTGCCACTGGATTCAGATGGACTCATGCAAGAGAGTGTGGCGGACGAATTGCGCAATTCTTCCTCACTTTAATCTAATTCATCGCCCAAGTTATTCTTCATACTTGGTCTTACCAGCCATCTTGGAACTCACGGCTCCCAACTTCAACCCCACTGGATGAAATGAATGGTCGTCATCATTCTTGATGGACAAGCACCATGGAGTGAAGTGTGCCTGGGAGGCGAAGAAGAGGACAACAAAATCGTAGAAGGATCCAAGGTGTAATAGATAATTTATATATGCCAGCAACAGATGCAGGACAATTGGCTTACGATAGAGAGACATGTTGTAGACAGTTATAGGGGAGAAATTATGTTAAAGGAAAGGCCACTAAGTGCTGATGACACCAAAACGTAGTAAACTGTAGGTGAAACATAATCATTTATGTTTCTTAATTATAGACATCATCATCATCATCATCATCATCATCATCATCATCATCATCGTCATCATCATCATCATCATCATCATCATCATCATCATCATCATCGTTATCATCATCATCATCATCATCATCATCATCATCATCATCATCATCGTCGTCGTCGTTATCATCATCATCGTCGTCGTCATCATCATCATCGTCATCATCATCAACATCATCATCATCAACATAGCAATTATCATAACGTGCCATGCCAGTTGCCGGCTCCGTTGCGACGGGATTACGGATGCATTTTCTAATCCCGCATACCGCGTTCGGAACACAGCTGCGGGAGATTTGGCAGGTTACCGCCTTACGTTGGGTGTTTATAAAAAGTTATGGCTGCTGGTCTTTCAGAAAGCGATGGCAAACTACTGAACGTAAATTTGCCAATAGATCGCAAACAGCGCCCCCCCCCCTCCCCAAAAAAAATGCTGGGGTGGACTGCTTCGTAAAGGATATGCAACAAACTTTTAACTATCCATGCCAGGCGATATATTTTTCACAATAATATGTTCTTAGTTCGACCACTCCCGGGAAGGTTAACCCGGTCAACAAATGCCCGCAGAAGTCGAATGTGTCGGTCTAACGGTACAAGAACGCAGCTCTGCTGTAAACTGGCACAACGCAATCACGTCTGAAAAAGAAAAGAAAAAAGAAAAAACTCCGGATGAACGCAGAAGAAGAAGAAGAAGAAGTTCGACCACTGATTGTTTGATGCCATAATAAACGAAATGGAAAAGATTAAAATTAATATTGTTGGGATGAATGATATGAGGTAAACATTCATCAGGTAAATGTGAACAAAGAGTACAGAAATGTTAGATCCAACCTCTATTGCGATAAGGGATGCTCCGTGGCGAAGTGGTTACATCGCCTACCGCGCACTCTCAAGGTTGTATGTTCTATTATTGACTCTGTCATTTGGTTCACTAGCGTAATTTTCTTTGAGACTCCTGAAGGTCGTCGCTGGAGCTACGGAGTTCGTGTTTTATGCTATGCAAACATTCATGCCGCTGTGATCATGACATCTGTAATCAAATGTCTTGTTGAATTAGAATTTTGTCTTGACATCTGTAATCAAATGTCTTGTTGAACTAGTCTGTTGTCTTTAAAAAAGTCGCCAGGGTCGGCTTCATTGCACCGGGTTTTATCCCATATAGCTCGGCCCCTTTCCGCAGCGCAGAAAGTGTCGCACCAAGTACGAACTCGGTAACTCTAGCGACAACTCACAGGTGTATCGAAAAAATTTAACTCGTGAACCTTAGGACGCGGCCCGGAATCGAACCCACAACCTTCGGAGCCCGAGTCAAACGGCTTGACCACTTCGCCACGGAGACTCCCAGTCTGTTGTCGTGACATCTATAATCAAATGACTTGTTGAATTAGCCTCTTGTCTTGACATTTGTAGTAAAATGTCTTGTTGAATTAGTCTCACTGAATTAGTCTCACTAAACAAACAGCGAAAAAAGTCTACCAACTCGCCAAAATTAAAAGTTTCCTTGATGAGGACACAAGGAAAATATTCTATACGTCTCACATACAGACACATTTTGACTACTGCTCTACAATCTGGGACGGTTATTCCAATTCAAGCACCAAGCGACATTACTCACTCCAGAAACGGGCCATGAGTTTAATTTATAGCAAACAGCTGACAATCCTAGCCTGCATAAACGCCTTCAGTTACTACCACTCCGCAAACGTCTGCTTTTCAATAAGGCCAAACTAATTCACAAAATCCTACTATCGGAATGCCCCAAATTACCTTTGGCCATTGTTTGAATATAATGCTAGACACAGTAAACGATTAAATATATTACACATTCCGAAGCCTAGGATAGACTTATACAAAACAAGCTTAACGTACTCTGCAGCTCAGCTGTGGAACAATCTTCACATGAAATAAAAGACATTACCAATCCCTATACATATAATCGCAAATTATTTGAACACTATCTCAGTACGGATTATCTTCCCCCTTAATAATTTTTTTTTTTTTTTTGCATATTCTTTTACAGGACTTCGCTGTCAACAGCAGCATCTTTCAGCTGTCTATTGATTTCTTGGCAAGATTACGCTCAGTAGTTTGCCATTGCTTTCTGAGCGGCCGGCTCAGTATCTCACAAGTCACCAGCGGGGGTCGAACCGCTCCCAGTTCTCTCCCGCTACGAGACTCTGCGTGATAAACGGGATGACAGAGAAAGTGTTGTAACCCCTCAGCCAGAGAGACCGGCCCCTTAATAATAGAAGTAATAATAATAATAAAACCCTAGTATAACAGCCAGTCCCCTTTTGGTAGGCCAGTATATTCCACATAGCTAATAACAAGTGCCACACCAGTTATTACTATTACTGAGTCGTGTAGTATTGATTTTTCATTTTCCACATGTCTTTATGATGCATATCTTTTATATTGTTGCTGTTTTCAGTTAGCCTTGAATGATGTGTGAATGGTATAATGTATGAAAGAGAGTGATAAAAGGGCAGAATGTTAGACGGGCCTGCGTGCCCAATTCTTCTTCTTCTTCTTCTTCTTCTTCTTCTTCTTCTTCTTCTTCTTCTTCTTCTTCTTCTTCTTCTTCTTTTCTTCTTCTTCTTCTTCTTCTTCTTCTTCTTCTTCTTCTTCTTCTTCTTCTTCTTCTTCTTCTTCTTCTTCTTCTTCTTCTTCTGTTTACAGCAGAGCTGCGTTCTTGCGCCGTTAGGCCGACACATCCGACTTCTGCGGGCATTTGTTGACCGGGTTAACCTTCCCGGGAGATGCCCAATTCTTAACCCTTTGAAAATAAAGTTTTGTTGTTGTTATTGTCGTTGTTGTTGTTGTTGTTGTTGTTGCTTTTGTTGTTGTTAGTCTGTTGTCTTGACATCTATAATCAAATGTCTTGTTGAATTAGCCTCCTTGTCTTGATATCTGTAATCAAATGTCTTGTTGAATTGGTCTCTTGTCTTAACATTTGTAATCAAATGTCTTGTTGACTTGGTCTCTTGTCTTGGCACCTATAATCAACTGTCTTTTTGAGTTAGTATCGTGTCTTGACATATATGCTTGCTTGTGTTCATTGGCTTGAGCTCCAACGCAAAGTCCTGTATGTCGGATGAAGGCATCCTGTTGTCCAACATCAGTGTGATGTCATACAGGACCTGAGGTGTGTGTGAGTATCCGTTGTCCCATGTCTGGCTTATTGGTGTGCAGACTGGTGGTTCCTCGCCATACAGGCAGACACTCTCCGACTTCGGAGGAATCGGCGATCCTATTGACTTCAGCCAGGACCCCGAAGGGACCTGTTGCCCAGGACGCTCGGCGAGGACGCGTCAATAGGTCTTGGCCAGTATATAACCCGGCCCTGGTGCCTTGGAAACACCTCTGCGTCCCTTTGACATATATAATCAAATGTCTTGTTGAATTAGTCTGTTGTCTTGACATTTATAATCACATATTTTGTTGAATTAGCCTCTTGTCTTGATATCTGTAATCATGTCTTATTAAATTGGTTTCTTGCAGCACTTGGACACTGGTTTTCTTATCAGATTATTTAACAAACAAATAGTAAGTCTGGACTAAACCCCCCAAAAAATGTAGGTCTTGACCAAATAGTAAGTCTGAGCCAAACAAATAGTAGGTCTGGACCACCCAAATAATAGGTCTGGATCAAACATATAGTAGGTCTGAACCAAACAAATAGTAGGTCTGGACAAATCATATAGTAGGTCTGGACCAAATATATAGTAGTCTAGACCAAATATATAGTAGGTCTAGACAAAACATATAGTAGGTCTAGACAAAACATATAGTAGGTCTAGACAAAACATATAGTAGGTCTAGACAAAACATATAGTAGGTCTGAACCAAACAAATAGAAGGTCTGGACCAAATATATTGTAGGTCTGGACACATCATATAGTAGGTCTGTACCAAACATATAGTAGGTCTAGACAAAACATATAGTAGGTCTGAACAAAACAAATAGTAGGTCTGGACCAAATATATTGTAGGTCTGGACAAATCATATAGTAGGTCTCGACCAAATATATAGTAGGTCTAGACCAAATACATAGTAGGTCTAGACAAAACATATAGTAGCTCTAGACAAAACATATAGTAGGTCTAGACAAAACATATAGTAGGTCTGAACAAAACAAATAGTAGGTCTGGACCAAATATATTGTAGGTCTGGACAAATCATATAGTAGGTCTCGACCAAATATATAGTAGGTATAGACCAAATATATAGTAGGTCTAGACAAAACATATAGTAGGTCTAAAAAAACATGTAGTATGTCGGGTTAAAACATATAGTACGTCTGGAACAAACATATAGCAGGTCTGGACAAAACAAACAGTAGATCTTGATAAAATAAATAGTAGCTCTTGACCAAACAAATAATAGGTCTGGACCAAACATATAGTAGGTCTGGACCAAACATATAGTAGGTCTGGACCAAACATATAGTTGGTCTGGACCAAACATATAGTAGGTCTGGACCAAATATATAGTAGGTCTTGACCAAACAAATAACAGGTCTGGACCAAACATTTAGTAGGTCTGGACCAAACATATAGTAGGTCTCAACCAAATATATAGTAGGTCTAGACCAAATATATAGTAGGTCTAGACAAAACATATAGTAGGTCTAAAAACATATAGTATGTCTGGTTAAAACATATAGTACGTCTGTAACAAACATATAGTAGGTCTGGACAAAACAAATAGTAGGTCATGATTAAATAAATAGTAGTCTTGACCAAACAAATAATAGGTCTGGACCAAACATATAGTAGGTCTGGACCAAACAAATAGTAGGTGTGGGCAAAACATATAATATATCTGAACAAAACAAATAGTAAGTCTTGGCAAAATAAGTGGTAGGTCTTGGCCAAACACATAATAGGTCTGGACCAAACATATAGCAGGTCTGAACTAAACAAATGGTAGGTCTGGACCAAACAAAAATGAAAGGCGGAAAATGGAAAGTAGGGATGTATCATAGTTATGACTTAAAGTTTTAAATGTGGTAGCAGACATGTTGTATTAAAACTCAATAACAACATTTTGGCGATACATAGGCCCACGACAGATAGGAGAAGTCGCTTAAGACAATTAATCATCCCATGGCACTTAATCAGTTAAGCTAGCACGGAACTTTAGCAATCTACCAAGAAGCCATATATATCTCAGTGGTACAGGGTGTATTTTTAATGACAATGGGATTTATTTTTTACAATATTGCCGTTCCAAGCTTTGTATTTACCTTTTATGTTGCATGAACTCCACAGAGGGTGATACAAAACTTGGAACAGCAATATTTTCACACAGAAAAAAAGCCCACAGTCGTTAATAATACACTCTATACATAGTTTCTTTCTACTCTATTAATTGATTTATTTGGTTGTTTCGGGATTTGAGATTTAAATATTGAGCACAACCCACTACTGGCAACGCTGATCGTATTCTGGTATGAACCTAAGGCCTATCCACGTCAATGTGGAAGCACTAGACTCGAGTTTCGCTCTCGTTTGAGCTCGTCAGTAGTGCATATCCTTGACCTGGACCCGGAAACAAACCCCGGATCACTGGTGTGTGAAGCGGGTGTGTGAACACTAGACCACGCGGCACACGCTGGACACGGCCAAATTATCACAACAGAATATTACAACGTCACCCATCGTAGGTTGTAGCTCAAGATTTGCTCGATAGCCGCGACTGACGTCCGTCAGTCGATGTGGACCCGAACGATCAGGTCTTCTCACTGGCAAGGCACACCAGGCCGCCTAAAGTCCAGCGAGCAATAATCAAATTGATTTATTTGGTTGTTTCGGGATTTGAGATTTAAATATTGAGCACAACCCACTACTGACAACGCTGATCGTATTCTGGTATGAACCTAAGGCCTATCCACGTCAATGTGGGAGCACACGACTCTATTAATTGCCCATGATTCACTACAATGTGTGTGTGTGTGTGTGTGTGTGTGTGTGTGTGTGTGTGCGTGTGTGTGTGTGTTGTTATTTTTGATTTGTTCGCTAGATGCCGAGATAATTCAACCCCTGCACCTGTCAGTTGGACTACAGTGTTGACGTCTCGTCCTTGACTTGGGGACGTAAATTATAAGTACATCAGAAGTCGGAGTTGGATCGCTTGATGGCGAGGGACGCGTAATGGGGAAAGCTAATCCACACGCAAAAATCAGTCCAGTGCACTAGAAGTAGTAGCGGGCATATGGATTACGCTTGAGTTCATATCAAGTGAATGAAAAACAAAATAGTAGGAACAAAATACATTCACCGCACCAACACATAGTTACATTAACACAACCAAAGTAACAAGAAAACGCAACCTGGTTTAATTTCTCTGTCGCAAAATATAGAGAAACATGACCGCCCTGAACATTCTAGAAAGATTATGGAAAACTCGTCGCACCTAACGAGAGTTACATTAACACAAGTACTTGAAAGAGACAAGAAAACGCACCCTGGTTTAATTTCCGTGACGTAAAATACAGAGAAACAGACCACCCTCACCACTCAACCAGGCACTTGATAAAAATACATTCACCGCACCAAAACATTAACACAAGCCAAGAGACAAGAAAAGACACCCTGGTTTTAATTTCCATGTCGCAGTAAGGCTATCGACATTTCACAAGTTCGCGAAGCTTCTTTCCGTCATGCCAGAAGCTGACCCCGATCTGGCTTCAACAATCATGCCATCTGCACCAGAAACCTGATGACGTCTGCACCAATGACGTCAATAGGGAGACGTTCATTGTTGATAATTGCTCAGGGGAAGCAACCCAGCCAGTTAGTTGAAACTATTTTTGCGTTACGGTTCTTTCCTTTTTATTTTTTTCTCGCATGCAAGGACAGTTAGAGAAACAGAGATGGCGCGACACAATGAACAGAGCCGAATTAGAATGGCACATGCATAAGTTATAGATACGGAAGCATATACATTTAGAAATTAAACAGGAGAAGTAAAGATTATATATTTTGTTCGGCAAAAGCAGAAAAACAAAATCATTTCCTAAGGAGATATACAAATGTGACACATGTAGATAAGATAACAAATTAACGATGTCCGGTGTATGTTTATAGAAAGATTAGGTAATGTTTACTCACAAGAAGAATATATAAGAGTATAACACAGAAGAGTTAAAGTATCAGATACGGACACACAGATATATACACCGTGTGAGGTTTAAGTTTAAACATGAATTTGTTGACTGGTTGTAACACATTTACTATATACGAGGGGACTTCAAATGAAAACCCTAAATGGTTTTTTGTGTCCGTGGGTAAGGGAGGGGGGGGGGGGGGGGTGAATATATTTTGAAAAAGTAAAGAACAAATGTATGATTTTTCGATGTAGTCACCACTACGTTCAATGCAAGTCCTCCAGCGCCCATAAATTGCTTGGATTCCTGTAGAAAGAAAAACTTTCTTGGTCGCCTGTGTAACCACTCATGCACGACCTGCTGTGCTTCTTCATCGGACCAAAAAGTCTTTCCTCCCAATGACTCTTTGAGTTGTCCAAACAGGTGGAAATCACTTGTGGGATAGGTCTGGAGAGTACGGGGGACGTGGTACACACTAAAAGTGGAGGTCACTGATCAAACAAAGGATAACAGAAATCTGCTCCTCTTTGGTGCATGTCAAAAGTGGGGCGGCCATCTTTAAACTGTCCTTATGACGTCACCGTGTTCATCTGCACTGTGATATCACGTGCTTAATACTCTTGACTACTACTACTACTACTACTACTACTACTACTACTACTACTACTACTACTACTACTACTACTACTACTACTACTACTACTACTACTGCTGCTGCTGTTGCTACTACTACTACTACTACTACTACTACTACTACTACTGCTACTGCTGCTGCTGCTGTTGCTACTACTACTACTACTGCTGCTGTTGCTACTACTACTACTACTACTACTACTACTACTACTACTACTACTACTACTACTACTACTACTACTACTACTACTACTGCTGTTGCTACTACTACTACTACTACTACTACTACTACTACTACTACTACTACTACTACTACTACTGCTGCTGCTGCTGCTGTTGCTACTACTACTACTACTACTACTACTACTACTACTACTACTACTGCTACTACTACTACTACTACTACTACTACTACTACTACTACTACTACTACTACTACTGCTGCTGCTGCTGTTGCTACTACTACTACTACTACTACTACTACTACTACTACTACTACTACTACTACTACTACTACTACTACTACTACTGCTACTGCTGCTGCTGCACAGGTAGCGGAGGAGACGAAATACTGTGAAAGTATCATTTTCAGATTATAAGAAACAAGGTGGACAGGAGATGGCAAAACGCTTCTAAGCACTTGTGAAATAGTGCTGTTATCTGCTTATACAAAGAAAAATATCCCTGATGTTATCTAACAAGGCATAGAAGGCGCTAATATAAAAATATCCCTCATGTTATCTAAAAAGGCATAGTAGGCACTAATATAATGGGAAGCAGTGTGTTAGATGAATAAGAACAGTAACATTTGCGAACACACACACAACACACACACACACACACTCACAACACACTCACACATAAGACAGTAAAAATGAATGTAATGCAGAGATATACGCCCACAAATGCCAGTGATGAATCAAATAATGAAAGATATCAGATTATACGTCACCAATGAAATCTAAATATCAAAATGATGATGAGTGATCTAAATGCCAAGATAGGATCGGATATGACGGGCTTTGAAGAGATCATAGGGAAACACGGATATGGTGTAACGTACGAAAATGAACAGTTACTGGCCAATCACTGCGCAGCGAGTCTACATCATAAGCGGAAGTGTTTGACCACATAAAAATACAAAATGTAAAGTGGTTTTTTCCTTACTACAAAACAGAACATCCAATTGGCCACAACTCTATGAACAGGAAGTTTAGATCATCTTTACACGACGGACGAGTTTTTAGGGTGCAGTCGTAGATGGAGAGAATCATCAAGTGATACTGAAAGTAAAACTAAAGCTCAACAGATGTTACCACCACCAACACCATCACCATCACAACCACAACAACTACTACTACTACTACTACTACTACTACTACTACTACTACTACTACTACTACTACTACTACTACTACTATTTCTACTACTACTACTACTACTACTACTACTACTACTACTACTACTACTACTACTACTACTACTACTACTACAAATACCACCACCACTACTACTACTACTACTACTACTACTACTACTACTACTACCACTACCACTACTACTACTACTACTACTACTACTACTACTACTACTACTACTACTACTACCTCTACTATTACTACTACTACTACTACTACTACTACTACTACTACTACTACTACTACTACTACTACTACTACTACTACAAATACCACCACCACACCACCACTACTACTACTACTACTACTACTACTACTACTACTACTACTACTACTACTACTACTACTACTACTACTACTATTTCTACTACTACTACTACTACTACTACTACTACTACTACTACTACTACTACTACTACTACTAGCTACTACTACTACTACTACTACTACTACTACTACTACTACTACTACTACTACTACTAGTACTACTACTACTCTCTCGTAGTTCTGTTATTTATTGTGAATTCCTTCCTAGGTTACAAATTTTATTCTTTTCCAATACAGCTGGAGTGGTGCGTCGGCTAGCACTCGTGAGTGGCACGGTGCTCATCATGTGGCTGGGATTCTCATCTTATCTCATCTAATCTCATCATGTTGCTCTTGTACCTTGTGGTGTCGATGTGAAGTATAAACAGCGGGAGAGTGACCGCTTATGGGCCTAATGTATCGACATTCCCATGGATTCTGTTATTCTCTGCGTCCATCATTTACGTGGTCGGCCTTTTCCTTTGCTTCCCTCTGATCTGTACATCATTGCTTGTTGTGGTATATTGTTAGTTCATAACCTACTTGCATGGCCAAACCATTTGACTTGCTGCCTTCTAATAAAATCTAGTGCAGCTACAACCCCTACTTTAGTCCTGATTTCCTCATTTCTGATCTTATCTCTTCTTGATACATTGAGTATTCTTCTCAGGAATCTCATTTCTGTTGTGATTTTTCTTTTCTCTTTTTCTGTCATTATCCAGTTTTGGCATTGGTAACATAGAGTTGGTAGGAAGATTGTGTTGTAAAGTGCTTTCCTAGTAGTTATTAATACATGTTTGTTCTTTAGTATTGGTGCCATTTGTCCAATGAGTTGGTTTGCCTTATTTAATCTATTTTCGATCTCGTCTTCTGATTTGTCATTTGATGATATTATACTTCCTAGGTACTTGAAACGCTTTACTTGTTTCAAGGGATGTTCGTTTAGGTGAATCGTTGTTGCTTTTTCTTCTTTAGTTACAGTCATTACCTCTGTTTTACTTGTGCTAATTTTCATGTTATGTTCCCTACACATTTCATTTAGACTATTCATGTGGTCTCGTAATTCAGCTTCTGATTTTGCTATTAGTCCTTGGTCATCCATAAGCAGGAATTCTCTAATGGTTAGATTTGCAGATGGTTCTTCTTCCGTGTTCTCGTCACGCGGTGTTCTTATGGTCTCTGTTTGGCTGGTTTCTTTACATATGGTGTCTATATATGTTATGAACAAGAGAAGAGACAGGACACTACCTTGTCGTACTCCGGATCTTATTGTGAAGGGTTTCCGTTTATACTTCTTAGTTTTTCTACGAGCAGTATGAAGATCCCCTGCTGGCTTGCTAGGCCGGTCGCAGGTTTAGGACACTAATCTGACCACAGGGAGTCCATCCCCTATGGCGAGCCATAGCCCCTTTAGCCCATGACCTCGCGGTCATGGTTTCCCAGTCTACAACGCGTGGAGGTGGGGTTGACTTGTGTAGCCTGCGGGTGATCGGCAGGTTCCTAATTACTAATTTTCACTTTCCACCTCTCCTGGGAGAGGCTAGCCGATCCTAACCTTGCTGGCTGCAGGGCCAGGCGCAGTCCACACCATGTAGACCTAGGCTGGGATTGTATTCATGTATTTATGGGAACAGAGGTCACAGGTCAACACTGTCTCAAATGGGTGACGATGGATCTTCAAGTATGGGACCAGCGCTGTCAATCTAATACGAAAATGGTGTCCTTTAATGTACTGTTGTACTGTACTGTTACACTGTACTGTGGTACTGAACTTCTGTACTGTACTGTTGTACTGTACTGTTATACTGTACTGTACTGTTGTATTGCACTGTTGAAATGTACTGTTGTACTGTACTGTTGTACTGTACAGTTACACTGTACTGTACTGTGGTACTGAACTGCTGTATTGTACTGTTGTAATGTACTGTTATACTGTACTGCTGTACTGTACTGTTGTATTGCACTGTTGTAATGTACTGTTACACTGTACTGTTGTACAGTACTGTTACACTGTACTGTACTGTGGTACTGAACTGCTGTACTGTACTGTTGTACTTGACTGTTGTACTGTACTGTTATACTGTACTGCTGTACTGTACTGTTGTACTGCACTGTTGTACTGTAATGTTGTACTGTAATGTTGTACTGTACTGTAATGGTGTACTGTACTGTAATGTGATGTTCTGTACGTTACTTCGGGGGTCTTCGTGACGGAGTGGTTAGACCCTCTTCCCTATCCACACGCACGCACACTGAGCCACTCAAGAAACATGACCAAGAAGACCCAGACAGGTACAATACAACATGAGTGGCGCGACACACTGAGCACATCACAATTCCCTTCGGCAATGGTGATTAGTTGCGTTTCTGTCACAGGACTTGGCAGTCATCCCCCAGCGCGAATGACGCCGAAGTTGAATGTGAAGTGAAAACGTGGTTTAGAAAACCGAGCACGCAGTTCTATGCGGTCGGTTTGGGAAGACTGATAAAACGATGGGATAAGTGCATCAATGTTGGTGGAAATTATGTTGAGAAATAAAGGGACAAATTATCTATTAAAAATAAACTGCTTTCAAGTTGTTATCATCTTTAGTTATTTTTACTACAGCCATTTGTGACTTACTTATTGACTTCCCCGCGTAAATATTGAAGCGAACTGGCTCATAAACAAGAACTTAACGCCTCGGAAACTGACACAATTTGGTTGTATTGAACGTCGCATTCTTTTGGAAAGAACAGTAATGAAAAGTATGCTTTCTTGAAGAAGAGGCGTAGTCGACCAGCATATTAAACCCGCATTGAACGTGAAAATACACGAGACAGGGGAATTAACAAGGGGCAGATAGTCGCTACTGGCAAACTACTATATAAAATAACACAAAGTGATGCAGCTTTACACAACAGAATTACGAACAAGAACGTTGTGACGACTAGCCTTCATCAACAAACAAATACATACACAAAACACAACATATAATCACGGAGAAGACCCTCCGGTGGCTACATTAAGGCATACAAACAACAGGGTGAGAAGAATGAACAGATGAATAAATGAGAACAAGGAAGAGACGATGAAAAAAATAACGAAGACACAAACCATAGAATGTACGTTTTCTTGTCTGGCATATTTCGCTGCATCTCGTCAGGTACATAGCCTACTGTAGATGTCACACAAACGTAGAGTAAAATAACTAGATACATCGTTCAAAAGTCTGTCTGTCTGTCTGTCTGACCGTCTGTTCGTCAGTCCATCCATCCGTCCGTCCGTCTGTTTATCTTGTTACAATATGTCTGTCTTTCTGCCCATCTAGCCATCCCGGTGTTTCTTGTCTGTCCGTTCTTGTCTGTTAATCTGCTGTCTGTTTATTCACATCTTTTCGCGTCCTAAGGCAGTCCAGAGGTTCTGTCTATTCATCCCAAGCTGACGTTCTGTCTGTAAATTAAATCAAAGCATTCTATCAAAGAATCCCAGAAAACAGAAAAAGTTATTACGTTCACGATCCCTGACCAGCGACATGTTAGTCTAGTGACGTCAGAACTTTGACACATCGTTCTAAAAAAAAATGTAGGTCAGTGTCACGTGGGACCAGGTTATACGTCGGAGTTATGGGCCGTGGGGAGTGTAATCGATTACACAAAAAATAAAAATATCCAGGCGGGAAAACGCCTTTCCTTCCTCAAACAAAAGCATCAATTGATGTCCAGAAGAGGAGAGGGGGAAATGATGCATAGTGAGAATTGAATTGTGAAAAGTTCAGAATGTTGATTATGAAGAGAATGAATTAATAATAACAGACTGTAACAACGTGTAGAATATGCTTTTGTTCCATGGACTTCAAAGACGGGAAATTTCCACTAGGAGTGTTGTTTGGTTAATTAGTTGGCTGATTGAATGTGTGGTTGATTGGTTCGTTGCTTGCTTGTTTGAGTGATTGATTTGTTCGATTATTGGTTGATTGATTCATTGACTAGTTAGTTGTTTTGTTGTGTGGTTGATTAATTGGTTGCTTGAAATGTAGGTTGATTAATTTAATAGTTGATTTAGAGATTTGTTAATTAATTGATTGATATATTGATTGGTTGATTGATTGATTGGCTGATTGGTTTGTTAATTGATTAATTAGTCAGTTAAGAGATTGGTTGGTTGGGTAGTTTGTTTGTTTTTAAATTGTTTTTAAAACATTGGCTGGTTGGTTGGTTTGATGGTTGATTTATTGTTTATTGGTTTGACAAATGCATTCATTGAATGGTTGGTTAACAAGCTGGCTAACGCATTGATTGGTTTGAAAAATGCATTCAATGGGTGGTTGGTTGATAACCTGGTTAACGTATTGATTGGTTTGACAACTGCATTCATTGAATGGTTGGTTGACAAGCTGGTTAACGCATTGATTGGTTTGACAAGTGCATTCAATGGATGGTTCGTTGACAAGCTGGTTAACACATTTATTGGTTCTAGGATCGATTTGTTAAACAGTTCATTTATTGACTGATCGGTTGTTATGTTGACTGGAACAGCAGTTGCTTGGTGGATTGATTGCTTGACGGATGTATTGATTTATTGATTGTTATGTTGATTAGCTGCTATTTTGATTACTTTATAGTTTTTTTTTTTTTTTTAAGTTGCTTAGTGCTTCAAGGTCTGCTCCAGGTCTTGCCAACTTGGAGGAATTGCTTGTTTTTGTTTTGTTTTGGGAGAGCGCGACTGGGATAATTCGGACAAAATTCGGAGTTCGTGTTTTGAGCGACGGTTTCGACAGGCCGCCATGTGGAAAAAGGTCACGCCATGTGGAATAAAACCCGGTGCAATGCAGTCAATCCCCTTGACTTGTAATTAACCCTTGTTCATAGAGTCTCCGTAGCGAAGTGGTTACGCCGCCTGCCTAGCACTCCAAAGGTTGTGGGTTCGATTCTTATCCATGTTGTTCGGTTCACGAATGCAATTTTCTTGGAGACTCCCGGGGGTCATGGGTGGAGGTGCGGAGTTCGTGCTTAGTGCCACGCTTTCGGTGGGCCGCTTTGCGGTGGGAAAAAACCGAGCCATAAGGATTAAAAATCGGTGCCGTGAAGTCGAACTTCGCGTCTTTTAAACCAATTTTCGGTCGTTGTTGTTGTTGTTGTTGTTGTTGTTGTTGTTGTTGTTGTGTGTGTTGGGGGGGGGGGGGGGCTGGGGCTGGCCGAGTGGCCAGAATGTTGGGTTCTCCTTCAAGAGACCCGGGAGTTGTCTACAGATGACAGCAGTTATGCTTGCTTGCTTGCTTGTGTTCGTTGGCTTGAGTTCTAACGCGATGTCCTGTATGTTGGATGAAGGCATCCTGTTGTCCAACATCAGTGTGATGTCATACAGGACCTGAGGTTTGCGTGAGTATCCGTTGTCCAATGTCTGGCTTATTGGTGTGCAGACTGGTGGTTCCTCGCCGTGCAGGCAGACACTCTCCGACTTCGGAGGAAACAGACAGTTATGACTCCATTGGGTCTGGTTTGTGAGTTCAGAGTTCCATGCATTCGATTGAACTTTTGTATTCATTGGAGTTTAACATGGTCAGCATGGCCGAATGGTTAAGAACGCGTGTTCTTAAAGATCCGGTGTGCTGATGCCGAGGTAAGGGGTTCGAAGCCTACACCGGACAGTTAGACTAAAATGTTGACCTGTCGTCCTTGACTTGGGGACGTAAATTACAAGTACCTGTAAAGTCGGAATGGGTTCGCCTGATGGCGAGGGACACTGTTAATGGGGAAAGCTAATCCACACGCATAATTCAGTACAGCAATACTGGAAGTAGTGTGTATGGACTACACTTGAGTTCAAACCGAGCGAGTGCAAAAAAAAACAAAAAAACAACAACATTGGAGTTTAACTATAGTCAATTTAATCTGTTAGTTAATTGCTTATTCTTCACAGGACGTCACAGTCAACCCCCAAAATTTTTGACTGTTTGTTATTTCTTGGCAAGTCTAGTAGTTTGCCATGGCTTTCTGAACGACCGGAACTCAATTAACACTAATTGTTCAATAGTTCTCCTAGCAATAAAACATCGACACTAATAGTCCAAAAGTTCTCCTAGCAATACAACATCAACAGTAATAGACCAATAGTTCTTTCTATCAATACAACAGTAGTATAGTAAATCAGAAAGCCTGTGCATTTTTGTGGTGCACATTGCTTTTGCACCACAAAGGGCGATAACTCCGGTTAATTTCCTCCGCAAAGGGCGATAACTCTCCGGGTTTTTTAAATTTCCTCCGCAAAGGGCGATAACTCGTTTTTTAATAGGCGTGATCCGAGTACGTGTGGTCTAGTGACGTTAGGTATGGTGGTCAAGTGACCCCCTTAAATTATAGGTACTATAACAACATAGAAAATACGACATTCAAAATAACAAACGAGTCAAGTAAGGTATATGTTTTTATTAAATCATGTATAGACAATACAATGCATATTAAATAAGTAATGGCATAGTCGAGATATTATCACTGGCAACCTTTCTTTTTATATACAGATAGGACAAAGATGCACGATGTTGCTGATATGTATATACAGAAGAGTCTTGGGTCTTGAAGCCTATATTGGTCCCCTCCACTTGGTGTTTGGGTGTTGAGTACTTCCAAAAAAGTGTCCTTGTTTAGATGAGTGTTGTGGTTTTTGGTCAGACCTTTGGTACTGATTTTATCATAATCTCCGACACAAATATACGTCTTACTACATAACGACACCATCCCCTCCCCTTCAGTATTCTAGTTTAAAAAGACCAGGGGTTCTCTTTTCATAGGCTTTGATATCCACACAATCCTGACAGGTAGTAATTCTATGAACAGGGCAGGTTTCAGACGAGAACCAATGATTATAGACTCTGTCATATTCTTCTCGTAGGTGTGGTCTAACTACTTCAGAGAGTGAGTCGGCACTAAGGGCCAAATATAAAGAGTCAGTGTCCATTTCACAAAGCTGAAAGTCGTCTTTAGAGATAAATTTGTCTAGAAAGTCCATAATAAAAAGCTAACATTCTTAATTTGGCATACTTGATAAACGAAAAAAACCTATTTGTAGAGGTAGATCCCAGACTGTTTTCTTCTTTAGTGTTTCAACTTCGAATAGATCAGGTGTAATACCAGTCATGCTTTTGAACCTGGGGTTATTGAGTACTTTGGTCGTGTCTTTTCCGTGACAGTAGGAGACATCGGTATGTTTGGCTTTATTAGTTAATGTTTTACCGTAAGCGGCATTACCTAACAATTTCATCGTGTCGGCTGTAATACTACTCAGCTGGATTTTTGTCCCCTTGGCGACGGGCATTAGACACTGTTTCCCCAAATTGTTTAAAACAACTAACTGGTCGATACTCTATTGTCTGGTAGATGTGTGTAACAACCAACCCATGGGCTAGATACCACTTTAAAAGAGGGGTGGCTAATAAAATCTTCTTCCCGAAATAACTACCAATCAAAGTCCGTCGTGGGGTACTCAGTAGTTTATTTTTTATGGCGTATTCTTTCATAAACTCCCCAATATCGTCTCTCGACACTTCTGTGTTCTTGAAAATAGGGGGCATTTCGGCAAAGGACTCTTGTAAATCAGTCGGGGATCTCTATATCACACTCCACCAACCCGAAAAATGTATCACTTTTTACAGCCTCGAATGATCTGGTTTTCACTCAAAGAACCCCAAGGAAGTTGTGAGGGGAAATGTTTTCTCACTAAGAAACGATTTAATCAACTCAACTCAACGATTGACAGGTTTGCATGTGGTACTCTGTTTTACTTAAACTTATCAACATGGTAATATTTACCACGTTTGGTCACGCCCACCGACATGGCACACGATGACTGAAGAATTACTTCCCTACACAAAAACCCCATCTAATTTATTTAAAATTAATAACTAAGCTGGTAGTGTTTTGTTATGTTTTCGTTACAAACTTGAGTGAGAAGTCTTATCAACAAACATCGTTAAATTTATACAAGAGACAATATCACAATCATAGACATATTTCAAGCGAACGAAAGAAGAAGAAGAAGAATCGACACATGATAATGATAGGCCCAGAGCGGTTACCGGCATGAAACATAATGTATTCTTTTTTCGGCGTTACAAAGTGTCTATCTTCTTAGTTGTGCGTAAGCGAAAGAGATTACCAAAAAGAAAATAAATAGTAGACAACGGTACGGTATTTTGATGAACAGCGGTTTAACGCTTGCGAAAGAATTTAAAAAAAAAATTCACACTTTGAGGATTGAACCACCTTCCCTCGTACACGAGTCAAGTGCGCTATCAACTACACTATTACTTCTCATAACGGTGATAACGCCCCAAAAGTACAACACCAACCTTGCAACTGCGAGCGATGTCGTAGATGGTAAAAATAAGAATTACAGCTATTAACAAAACATATTTCTAGAACAGATTTATATACATATACGGGTTAGACAAAAGTTACTCCCTCTATTATGTTTAAACACCAATAAAGTATTGTTTTCGGTTGTATAAAAAGTAACATAATTTATATGTAAAACTGTGCTATGCCTAATTGGGGAAAGTCAGATTTAGACAAAATTATTCAACTATCAGAAAAAATGAACCTTGTAATATTAAACAATATTAAGTTTTAAGTATTTTAAAAGGCAATATAGCATAATAAACCATACATATATATTTAAAAAAATATTTATGTATGCACAATCGGAACAAGTACGCCTCGTATGACGCCTTAAATGTGTAATAAAATAACTTTTTACAGGTCAAAAGTATTAAAACTTATAGTGAAGTGAAAGATTTCGAGGTTTTTGATATAAAACACCAATATTGATGTTGATTTGCGAAATATATCAAGAGATATTGATATTATAAACTCAGCATGTTGCACATTTGTTGCTAATTTCGTTCCGTAGCGGGATTTCTAGGGGGATCTTGTTGCCAAGTTTTCTCGAATGACCGCGCACATTAACAAAACTCCGGTAACACTGCGGTGTGTTTATTCGCCAGCCCAACCAAACTGAGGCTCGCCTTGTAAGTGTTTTACTAACACGATAATTAGATTTAATTTTGATATCATCAGAATAAATCTAAATTTCGCCATGTTTTGAGTGAACGAATGGTTATATTTTTTCGTTTCGCTCTGTACAAAAGTCACACTTGTTTATTTCTTTCGCGTGGGTACAACACAACTTGAACACATAGCTGTCTTTGGTGTTCTGAAATCAACTTGGCTGACACTGTCATCATCAAGTTCCGTGTTGTAGGCATTCATGCCGCTGTCTTTGGTGTTCTAAAATCAACTTGGCTGACACTATCATCATCAAGTTCCGTGTTGTAGGCATTCATGCCGTTGTCTTTGGTGTTCTGAAATCAACTTTGCTGACACTGGGATCATCAAATGGTGTAGGCATTCATGCCGCTGTCTTTGGTGTTCTGAAATCAACTTTGCTGAATTACCACTACCATAATTTCTAATCTCGGTATGTTACTGAGATAACAGTTGTCACGATGTTCATGCGTCTCTTATATGACTAAAGACAGTTGTTTCTTTTCTAGTTGTTACTCAGACAGGAAATTCACCTTACAAACCAGCTGCTTCTAATTTTTTGTTACAACATTCACTCCCACACACCAAAACTATCTATCACTCTCTTACATTACTTTTTCATTTTCTAAAATTTTGTTTGTCTTGTACATTAATCTCTTGTACATCATCCATCTGATAATTCCCCCTAGGTAATTTATCCACTTGGTTAAGAATGTTTCTATGTCACATTTGGTGTCACCACTGTTGGCATCCCTGGTCAAGAGGTTACACTTTTCTTCGTAATCTCGTAAGTAACGTGACCTCTGTGAGAATCAGCACTGGTTCATACTTATGAGTGTATGTGAGCCGACCGTTCAGAAATCAAACTACTGAACGTAAGCTTGTCTAGAAATCAGCTGAAAGCTGTTGACATCGATGTCCTGTAAAACAAAACATTTACTTTCTTTGATACCATTATTAATATTTTCTTGATAGAGCACTCCATATTACTACAATGTCCAACAATTATAGATCTGTTGCATTATCTATCCCCCAAAACTGTATCATTATATCTTCCGAATAGTATTTGTGGGTTCATTCTGGTTTCTCATATAAATTCGCCAAGGCACACGCCCACGCGAGCAGGGGGAAAAGAGAGAGGCCACAAGGTCTGTTTTCACTTGCGTTATTTTCGCTCATGGTATTTCGGTACCTTCATTTCAAAGGAATGTAAAATAACACAAAAGACAGCTACACGTCGTGTAAACACACGAAGCAATACACAATGCTTTTAACACACAAGTTAAAAAACAGTTGTGAATGTTGTCACGTTGATAAGGCAATAGTGTACAACATCAACACTAATAGTCGAATAGTTCCCCTAGCAATGCATCACCAATACTATTAGTCCTATAGTTCTCATGGCAATACGGCATCAACACTAATTGTTTGATAGTTCTGCTGGCAACACATCATCAACACCAATATAGCAATTATTTATAGCACACATTACAAGGCTCGGTGGACACCAGAACCAGTGCTCGTCAGTTGACAAGAATCTCACTGCTTGTAGGGATTGAACCCAGACGATTGCCATGGTAAGCAAACGCACTAACCGTCCTCCCATCGTCACTACTCCCAGACTTTATAAAAGAAATAAAATGTAGTTTCATGTCCTTCACAGGACGTAGCAGTCAACCCCAGCATTTTGACTGTTCGTGATTCCCGAGCAAGTTTTGCGTTCAATAGTTTGCCATTGTTTTTGAACGACCGGCACCTATACCTTTTTCGAAAAAGAAAAACCAGTGTTTCAAACACGGATATACGGGATTACGAATCGCATCCGTAACACCTTCGCCACGGAGGTCTATTATGTTTATTCGCTCTCTCGCTTTGAACTTAAGCGTAGTCCATACACGTGTTGCTACTTCTAGTTCACTGATTTTTGCGTGTGGATTAACTTTCTATATTACCAGTGTCCCTCGCCATCAACGAACCCACTCCAACTTCTAAGGTACTTGTAATTTACGTCCCAGAGTCAAGGACGAGAAGTCAACATTTTAGTCCAACTGACCGGTGTATGGTTTGTTCCCGCTACCTCGGCATCAGCACACCGGATGATTAAGAACATGCGCTCTTACCCATTCGGCCATGCTGACCTTCATTTATCTAATAATTTACATTTGTCCCGCTTTGAGACTGACAGTCAACAAAATGGTCCCGGCAGGTAGCAACGAACAACGGAGTGCGTATAGGAACTGCAAATAACGAATCTTAAGTAGAATACTGCTATAAAGTCATATTATCCATACTGCTACATGCTTATGAAATTTAGACTATGTACCAGCTACACAATAGGAAATTAAACCACTTCCACACAGTATGCCTTAGGAAGCTACTGAAGATCAAATGGCAAGACACTGAAGTCCAAGTAAGAGCGCCCATGCCCAGTATATACACTCTACCAATGAAGAATTAGATTCGTTGGGCTAGTCACCTGAGTCGCATGCCAGATCACAGGTTTCCTAAACGAATAACTTTACGGTGGGTTGTGTTGTAGTAAACGCTCATAAGTCGGCCAGAAGAAACACTTCAAAGACACTCTGAAATATATCGCTGAAAGCTTTTGAAACTCATCACGACAAATGGGAGACTTCTGCCAAAGACCGAAATTCATGGCGTATATTATTACACAGGGGTGTAGTCACTTGCGAAGTAAATAGGACTTCAAGAGATGTGACAAAAGGACTGGACAAATAAACAAAAGAAAAGAAAAACCCCACAGGAGACCTTCCTCCTAGAGCGTCAAGCATTTCTTTGCCCACATTGGTCATAGATCATGTTTTGCATATCCTTTACAGGACATCGCTGTCAACATCAGCATCTTTCAGCTGTATGTTGATTTCTTGGCAAGATTACGCTCAATAGTTTGCCATTGCTTTCTGAGCGGCCGGCTCAGTTATCCCGCAAGTCACCAGCGGGGGTCGAACCGCTCCCAGCTCTCGCCCGCTCCGAGACTCTGCGTGATAAACGGGATTACGGAGAAAGTGTTGTAACCCCTCGGCCAGAGAGACCGGCACTCATAGATCATATCGAGCCAAAATAAGCCTTACCAGCCATCTTAGAACTCACGGCTCAAAACTTTTAAGCCCACTGGAAGAAATGAAACGTCATCATCATACTTGATGAACAAACACCAGACTGCAATAAACAAATTGTCCCTTGCCTATAGGTTGCAAAGAAAACAACAGAGTGCGTATAGGTACTGCAAATAACACATCTTAAGTAGATACTGCTATAAATAAATTGGCGTTCGGCTTTTGTTTAGCTCCGTCGATGAGGGACAGCTGAAATGAACCTAGATAGGAAACTGTTGCTATTAATGGAGAATTAATAAGCTTTCCGCTGGAATGTTGACGCCATTGCCGATACATAACTTGGGCTAAATAGGGACAGTGTGATACAGCACCAGTAGAGTACGATATTTCTGAGCTCGTTGGTGGGAGGATGAATGCTTTCAGTTGACAAGTCCTTTATTCTTGTTGTGTGTGTTCTATCCATACATGTTCACGTACTGTTGGAAATGTTTGTGATGATCAAGCGAGTTTGTCGTGTGTTTATAATCTGTTTTATATCTTCTTGTTCCTCTTGTTGTTGTTGTTGTTGTTGTTGTTGTTGTTGTTGTTGTTGTTGTTGTTGTTGTTGTTCTTCTTCTTCTTCTTCTTCTTCTTCTTCTTCTTCTTCTTCTTCTTCTTCTTCTTCTTCTTCTTCTTCTTCTTCTTCTTCTTCTTCTTCTTCTTCTTCTTCTTCTGCCTTTTATCCCCCAAGGGATCCTAGTCCCCCAAACAGCCCACACCAAGCCCTCCCATCTTTTACCATCTCCAGCAGCTATCTCCATCAGTAAAAGTAAAGTTCATTTTCACGACCTTTGAGGTAAAATGGATCTATACTGCCAACCCATTACTTTTTTAGCTCAATCGGCGGAGGTCGGCATAGTCTAATGGATACCAGCGGTGGCTCTTAAACTTCCGGTGTGCTGATGCCGAGGTAGTGGGTTCAATCCCTACACCGGCCAACTGGACTAAATGTTGACTTCTCGTCCTTGACTTGGGGGCGTAAATTACAAGTACTTCAGAAGTCGGTGTGGGTTCGTCTGATGGCGAGGGACAGTGGTAACCGGGAAAGCTAACGCACACGCAAAATCAGATCAGTACACTAGAAGTAGTATGAACTACGCTTGAGTTCAAAGCGAGTGAATGCTAACAAAGAAAAAAGACCAATCGGCATTGGGTGGGTGATGTGGTCTTCATTACCGTAGTCGCCTTTGCTTCCCAGAAGATTTTCTGGTTACCATATGAGGCTGGGTAGACCTGCGAGCCCAGGTCACTTTTCACAAATCTGTCTGGATGAGGGTTTGAACACACGACCACTGGGCCGACAATTAGCGTGCTGGCCACTGTGCTGCCGTGGCTCCCTGGTAATAGCCTAAAATCTAAATAGAAGATCCTCTTTTAGAATCCACCGCAAGGCACATGACATAATCACACACACGCGCGCGCGTGCACAGACACAAATATACGCACTTTATCGTCGCTTGGATAAATTGCATTGAACGCAGTTGTGACTACATCGATAGATGATGTATGTGTTCTTTACTTTTTCAGAATATATCACACAACAACAACAAAAATGTAAGCTTTCACGTCAAGCTCCCTCGAAAATGTTGGTTCACTGACCATTTAAATTGCCGAAGATCCCACGAAACAAAACAAATAACATGATGACCCTAGTGTGGCGGTGTATCGTCCTTCTGTCCACATGGGAGGTAACATTTGGCGATATATTATCCTTCGACACTAAATCAGTTAATTACTAACTTTTAATACGGGTAATATCTGGTGAGAGTTATAGATGAGTAAAAAGGGAACGACATGAACACAATTTATAGATGAGTAAAAGGGGAAAGACATGAACACAACTTATAGATGAGTAAAAGGGGAAAGACGTGAACACAATTTATAGATGAGTAAAAGGGGAAAGACATGAACACAATTTATAGATTAGTAGAAAGGGAAAGACATGAACACAATTTATAGATTAGTAAAAAGGGAAAGACATGAACACAATTTATAGATGAGTAAAAGGGGAAAGACATGAACACAATTTATAGATTAGTAAAAGGGGAAAGACATGAACACAATTTATAGATGAGTAAAAGGGGAAAGACATGAACACAATTTATAGATGAGTAAAAGGGGAAAGACGTGAGTAGTAGGATAGGTGGTATTTGATTATATTTTCTGGATTGTGGTGCTGGATTGACCCCAATCCAGCTGGATTAGGGTTAGGGGTTAGGGGTTAGGGTTAGGGTTAGGGTTAGGGGTTAGGGGTTAGGGTTAGGGGTTAGGGGTTAGGGTTAGGGTTTAGGGGTTAGGGTTTTTGTCTGCTCCTAATTATACTTTATGGATTGACCTCGCTGGATTGCCCCCAATCCAGCTCGGGACCAAGGCGGGTTGGGTAGGGTAGGTATCTAAGTCATATGTAAGGGTTGATACATCTAAGAAAAGACATGTTTTTCTAAGAGCAGATAACTGAGTGTGTGTATAATATTTTAACTAATTGTAAAAAATAAATAAAAACATAAATAAATAAACAACAACCAAGGGCGCGCGGCGGACGGTCGCAGGAGCAGCGCGGCCGATCGGTCGCGTGGAGCGGTCGACCCCAGTAAAACAGTGTCTTGTAGTACCCAAGTGGCCAGTCATTGCTGAGTGATCACTAGTCCGGTTATTGACGAGTACTGTGGTGGGGTTAGGTGGGTCGAAGTCTCGAACCGCGCCGGGTGTCATATGAAAATTATAATAAGTAAAAAGGTATATATGGCGTGTATATGATCTGTAGTGGGTCGTAGTGGCTTATAAAACTATCATCATATAGATTACACCTCTTCAAATGAAAACCTTAAAAAAGTAAAGATGGCTGTAGTAACGGTTGTAAGGAGACGTGGCTTCGTGGTATTCGCTGTTAAGGGGTTGGTGAGTGGTGATGTACCTATATAACAGCTTCCGAACAATTTAAAGGGATGGGCGAGTGGCGAAGTGGCTAAGTAAATGCGTCGGTTCCTTGCTAAGAGACAGAGGAGTTGCTAGATAAAGGCTCCAGGTCGTTGTCAAGGGGTTGGTGAGTGTACAAATAGCTAAATAACTGCTTCTGATCCTTGTTAAGAGGTGGGCGAGGGGCGGATTGGTTGGATAATTACGCCCGTTCCTTGGTAAGAGCCAGGGTGATCGAGTGGAGAAGTGGGTAAATATAGGCATGGAGGTATACCACCGACACATTCAACGCATAATTTCGGCGTCGGTCGTCAGAAGACCAAGGATATTTTCATTATATGTCTATTGTAAAGGGGTCGACTGTTTGTTATAACGGGGTTACTATTATCTATAGTGGCTGGGACTTAAATACTATCAGCATACCGGTTACAGCTCTTCAAATGAAAACTTTGAAAGTGTAAAGATGGCCGATGATTTTAGTGGGTATGACTTTGTGATATTCGTTGTTAAGGGGTGGGGTGAGTGGATGTGTAACTAGATAAACGCTTCCGAACACTATCATCGGGTTCGAATCCCAGTGGGGTGGTCTAGTGGTAGAAGAAATATTGATAATATTTGGTTACTTAGTTGTGATTTCGAGCTCGGTTGTTATTAACCCGGTTATGTTTAGAAAAGTAGAGGTGGTGTGCTGGTTGCGGAGTATGTTTAGGGGGTACCCCAGACACCGTGGAAGTGACAGGTTCGAATCTCGGAACTTTGTCGTGGGTAAGATTTCCAGTCATCAAGGTGTGGGTGTCGTCGCGGCCACAAGTCCCACCGCTGATGAAAAACACAGGCAGCAGATTTCACCATTGTACCTACGAGTCACAAAATATAAGCTAACTTAACATTCAGAATATGACCTCAACAGGTGTTGCCAAAAATCAATACTTATTCTCATAACGGCTAATCCAGGGGATTATCGTCATCGTAATGACCAAGTCAGGTTAATAATATTTCTTATATCTCCGCCATTGCAAATAGTTCGCGATATTAATAAATGTTCATATAAAGGTTGGAAGGGGATTAAAAGATTAACACCTATTGTCGGGCCATCCAATAAAAATCAATAACACTACCCTCGATTTTTCTCATAATTGCCGATTGGAGATTATGGGCTAGGTGTATGTGTCCTTATTTAGTTAAAACAGGTGGTATGAGTAGGAGATATCACAAACAGTATCAGCATGTGCCACTCTGATCTTAAATGTCAGTAGTTCGTTATTCTTGTGATATTGAAAACGCTTGTGGCTTGAAGACAGATGGTGTACTATGTTATTGGGTGGTGTATATAGATTGACCAGTATGTGAAGTTGATAAGGTCACCCCTGCCAGCGCATCGTAGCTGTGTTGTGACTTGTCGCCTATTACATCCGGGTGTAAAAATAACCAAAAATATTTCACATCAACTCAGACATGCCTCTATATAGCTGCACTGCGAACATGGCTAGAGTCTACTTTAGGAAAGTATCGTGTATCTGTGTATACGGGTTTACCACTGCTTATAGATGTGTGCAGTATTATTAGAAAGCGGCCGTTATGTCTACATTATCAAAGTATGTTGCCTTACAGAGCTGGTATAGTATCTATGTGTCTGCTTTGCTGCCTTGTAGTATTTGGAGGGAGTTTCATGCGGGTGTCTAGTGAACTTTTTAAAAACTATGTCTCAGAATCCACAACGCCACTGGCATTAGAGGCATTTCAACTTGTCTGCTCACTTGACCACGCTTCACAGTCATACTAAAGTACGGGTTCTATGTAGTACTTAAACACTCCTTTTATTTCTCATTACAGTTGTCAACTTTATATTAGTCAGTATGTTTTCCAATTTGCAAAAGACAACCTTCATCACAGCGATTCTTGTTCCAACGCTTTAAAGCCACCTCCTATCAGACATTTTTTTCTTTCCTTTTATGCTCACGGCTACCGTTTCCCCATTTCAAGCTCCATGTCTCTACTCGTATGTATTAGTGTGGTAGAAGTAAACCAACATCTCACAAGATAGACATGTATTATCACACTGTATATGGACCTGTGGGAAACGGCTACATCCGGGCAAAGAGGGCGTTGTATCTGTCACATGCGTATGGATACAGCCGAGACACGTCGTTAAGAGGGATACTACAGAAAAAAAAACGGTATTATGTTGGCGATCGAACCAGGGGACCTAATTCGTGATGACCACCATGTACGGGAGTGATTCTGCCCCCTCGTCAACAGGGCGTCGGAGGTTTAAAAGGGTGTTCATTCTCTCGCTTTTCTATTTCCGAGTCGTCATAGGGTCACCAAGTAACAGTAAAGAACACGAAACTACTACTACCAAGGCCTCTATACACCACAATGCATTTTCGAATATAATATACACAACTATAATCAAGTCATCACAGTATTCAACTAACCCGTTCTCATAGACATAGAGGAGAGATGTGAGCACCGAGGCCAGTTGGGGGAGGTGTACCTTTTACTTAACATCTATCGGGCCATACACCGACGAGTGTTTAGCTATATTTATCATATAATATTACCCGTGAACACAACAAGCTTCCCCGGATCAGTCTTAGGCTTCTCATATAACATGACATATCACGTACCCGCTGTCCTGACCAGCAAAGTTATCGCTTCTCAGAGCAGACATTTACACTTTCATTAATTCTTCTGCCTGGCCAAAGGGGGTCTTTGCATCTTTCCGCAGAAACCTAGTTCCAATGCTAATATATGTTTTTCAATGTGTCGGCTCATTACCACATTTCACATCCTGACAAAAGTACAGGTTCTATGTTCCACTCCAACAGTCAAATAAGAAAAAAATGTTAGCCAAATTATTAAAATGTTGGCCAAATATAGAAATATATCGACCAGACGTATAAAATATAGTAACATTTGTTAGCCAAACTTATAAAACTCGGGGTCAAAATAAGAAATATCTCAACCAAGCGTATAAGAAATAGGAAAAAGGCTAGTCAAAGTAATGAAAATGTTGGCCAAATACAGAAATATCTCGACCAACTTATAAAATGTAGGAAAAATTGTTAGCCAAACTGACAAAACTGTTAGCCAAAATAAGAAAACGTCTCGGCCAACTTATAAAATGTAGGAAAAAATTGTTAGCTAAACTGACAAAACAGTTGGTCAAAATAAGAAACGTCTCGACTAACATTATAAAAAGTAGGAAAAATTTTAACCAAATTAATTTAAAAAGGTGACCAAAATAGGAAATATCTCGACCACACTTATGAAAAGTAAGAAAATTGTTCGTCAAATGTGACAAATATTGGGCAAGTAGGAAATCATGTTAGCCAAATAGGAAAAATATCGATGAAACTTATAGATGTCTCGGCCAAACTTATAAAATGTATGAACATTTGTTAGCCAAAGGTGAAAAAACATTGACCAAGTAATGAAATATCTCATCCGAATTTATAACAAGTAAGAAAATATGCTAGTAAAATCAAGAAATATGTCGACTGAAGTTATACAATAGGCGAAACGATGGACAAACTTATAAAGATGTCGACCGTTATAAGAAAATGTATTACCCAAATTAGGAAAAAATATTGACCAAGTTTTGAAATATCTCGACCAAACTTACAAAAAATAGGAAAATATGTCGACTAAAGTAGGAACATTTGTTAGCCAAAGATGAAAAATATTGGTCAAGTAAAGAAATATCGCATCCAAACTTTTAAAATGTAGGAAACTTTATTAACCAAATGTGAAAAATATTGTCCAAGTAAAGACATGTTACAACTAATCTTATAAATATCTCAACCATACTTATGAAAAGGAGGAAAATGTGTTAACCTAATGGGGAAAATATTGGCCAAGTGAAGAAATATCTCATCCATTCTTATAAAACTTAGGAAAATGTGTTAACCTAATGAGAAAAATATCGACCAATTGAAGAAAAAAGTTACACAAAACTTATAAAACTTAGGAAAATGTGTTAACCTAATGAGAAAATATCGCCCAAGTGAAGAAAAAAGTTACACAAAACTTATAAAACTTAGGAAAATGTGTTAACCTAATGAGAAAAATATTGACCAAGTAAAGAAAAACATACACCAAACTTCTGAAAAGTAAGAAAATTTGTTAACCAAATGGGAAAAATATTGGCCAAGTGGAGAAATATCTCAACCATACTTATGAAAAGGAGGAAAATGTGTTAACCTAATGAGAAAAATATCGACCAATTGAAGAAAAAAGTTACACAAAACTTATAAAACTTAGGGAAATGTGTTAACCTAATGAGAAAATATCGCCCAAGTGAAGAAAAAAGTTACACAAAACTTATAAAACTTAGGAAAATGTGTTAACCTAATGAGAAAAATATCACCCAATTGAAGAAAAAAGTTACACAAAACTTATAAAACTTAGGAAAATGTGTTAACCTAATGAGAACAATATTGACCAAGTAAAGAAAAACGTACACCAAACTTCTGAAAAGTAAGAAAATTTGTTAACCAAAAGGGAAAAATATATGGGCTAAACTATGAAATATGTTGACCGAACTAAGAAAGTGTGTTAACCAAAGGGGGAAAAATGTTGGTCAAAACATGAAACATCTCGACCAAGCTTATAAATATCTCGTGTAAACTTATTAAAAAAAAGTAGGAACAAATATTGCTTCTGTAGTTATGTCAAACGTGTCTTGAACTTTTATCTGAACAGACATTTCACAAGACATAATCATCAACGTCAACACTTTCCCTCTTTTACATTACCGAAAGTTTCAACTTATCAGTCCAGAGTATCCACTAAAGAAGCACTTATGCATACTAATCACCCAGCTCTTCACACTCTTGGTTTTTTTTTTCTTTTCTAACGCAAAGTGTCTCTGTCTTTCGTAGATAACTTCACAACTTTTCTATGTAGCACCACTAACAACGCCAAACCTTCGTTTCACATGAGCTCTAATGAAACAGTCATAACAACATTTAGGGCAATCTGTGGCTCCACCTGGGATAGTTTCAATATCATCTGAGTATTCGTCAGCAAAGATCCACTTCCCATGGCTGATATCTTCAACTTTCTATACCACAATGTCTGCTACACTAACCTTCCATTGGTCCATCTTTCAACAATACAAAGAGTGTTCTCGAAGTCTAGCTAACATAACATTGCTTACTTTGTCCACCTCTATCACACTTTGTCATTTCACAGCTGCAATAGCGGCAAGTCTGCAACCAACCAACAGTGTCTGTTATGAAGTCGACCTTTCTTAAAGCCACGTCTGCCTTACTGAACCCTTGAATACCCTCTACCACATCGTCTAACCGACTTTCAACATTTCATACCAAATAACATTAACATTCTCTTTGATTACAGAACAACTGATTTTCTGCTGACTAAGCAGATTTTCCAACCCCGTGGAGATAAATCATATGCCCCCTAACCTACTAGGCGCTATTCTAGACAACGAATATGGTCATCGACCAGCACCCCTAGGCAGAACTTGAAAAAACAACAGAGCTTGGGTTATTGAGACGAATGAGTTGCATTCCTTGGACTACCAGAAAGACATCAAACACAACAAACTCTTTCTTACTAACCCTAACCCTAAGTATACATCAACTAACCCTAACCCTAACCCTAACTATACAACAAACTCTTTCTTAAGAGACATAGATACAAACCAAAGTTAGAAATGAAAAAGTTAAATTTATGTGATTACATTTTAATTAAAATTTAAAACTAATAAATCGCACTTTTATTGCGCAAGATGTAAGTTTGATATATGTCCTATACCTAACTTATACCTATACTTACCCTATATCTGTATATTAAGTGAAGCGCGCAATAAAAGTGCGATTTATTAGTTTTAAATTTTAATTAAAATGTAATCACATAAATTTAACTTTTTCATTTCTAACTTTGGTTTGTATCTATGTCTCTTAAGAAAGAGTTTGTTGTATAGTTAGGGTTAGGGTTAGGGTTAGTTGATGTATACTTAGGGTTAGGGTTAGTAAGAAAGAGTTTGTTGTGTTTGATGTCTTTCTGGTAGTCCAAGGAATGCAACTCATTCGTCTCAATAACCCAAGCTCTGTTGTTTTTTCAAGTTCTGCCTAGGGGTGCTGGTCGATGACCATATTCGTTGTCTAGAATAGCGCCTAGTAGGTTAGGGGGCATATGATTTATCTCCACGGGGTTGGAAAATCTGCTTAGTCAGCAGAAAATCAGTTGTTCTGTAATCAAAGAGAATGTTAATGTTATTTGGTATGAAATGTTGAAAGTCGGTTAGACGATGTGGTAGAGGGTATTCAAGGGTTCAGTAAGGCAGACGTGGCTTTAAGAAAGGTCGACTTCATAACAGACACTGTTGGTTGGTTGCAGACTTGCCGCTATTGCAGCTGTGAAATGACAAAGTGTGATAGAGGTGGACAAAGTAAGCAATGTTATGTTAGCTAGACTTCGAGAACACTCTTTGTATTGTTGAAAGATGGACCAATGGAAGGTTAGTGTAGCAGACATTGTGGTATAGAAAGTTGAAGATATCAGCCATGGGAAGTGGATCTTTGCTGACGAATACTCAGATGATATTGAAACTATCCCAGGTGGAGCCACAGATTGCCCTAAATGTTGTTATGACTGTTTCATTAGAGCTCATGTGAAACGAAGGTTTGGCGTTGTTAGTGGTGCTACATAGAAAAGTTGTGAAGCTATCTATGAAAGACAGAGACACTTTGCGTTAGAAAAGAAAAAAAAAACCAAGAGTGTGAAGAGCTGGGTGATTAGTATGCATAAGTGCTTCTTTAGTGGATACTCTGGACTGATAAGTTGAAACTTTCGGTAATGTAAAAGAGGGAAATTGTTGACGTTGATGATTATGTCTTGTGAAATGTCTGTTCAGATAAAAGTTCAAGACACGTTTGACATAAATACAGAAGCAATATTTGTTCCTACTTTTTTTAAAAATAAGTTTACACGAGATATTTATAAGCTTGGTCGAGATGTTTCATGTTTTGACCAACATTTTGCCCCATTTGGTTAACACATTTTCTTAGTTCGGTCAACATATTTCATAGTTTAGCCCATATATTTTTCCCTTTTGGTTAACAAATTTTCTTACTTTTCAGAAGTTTGGTGTACGTTTTTCTTTACTTGGTCAATATTTTTCTCATTAGGTTAACACATTTTCCTAAGTTTTATAAGTTTTGTGTAACTTTTTTCTTCAATTGGGTGATATTTTTCTCATTAGGTTAACACATTTTCCTAAGTTTTATAAGTTTTGTGTAACTTTTTTCTTCACTTGGGCGATATTTTCTCATTAGGTTAACACATTTCCCTAAGTTTTATAAGTTTTGTGTAACTTTTTCTTCAATTGGTCGATATTTTTCTCATTAGGTTAACACATTTTCCTCCTTTTCATAAGTATGGTTGAGATATTTCTCCACTTGGCCAATATTTTTCCCATTTGGTTAACAAATTTTCTTACTTTTCAGAAGTTTGGTGTATGTTTTTCTTTACTTGGTCAATATTTTTCTCATTAGGTTAACACATTTTCCTAAGTTTTATAAGTTTTGTGTAACTTTTTTCTTCAATTGGGCGATATTTTTCTCATTAGGTTAACACATTTTCCTAAGTTTTATAAGTTTTGTGTAACTTTTTTCTTCAATTGGTCGATATTTTTCTCATTAGGTTAACACATTTTCCTAAGTTTTATAAGAATGGATGAGATATTTCTTCACTTGGCCAATATTTTCCCCATTAGGTTAACACATTTTCCTCCTTTTCATAAGTATGGTTGAGATATTTATAAGATTAGTTGTAACATGTCTTTACTTGGACAATATTTTTCACATTTGGTTAATAAAGTTTCCTACATTTTAAAAGTTTGGATGCGATATTTCTTTACTTGACCAATATTTTTCATCTTTGGCTAACAAATGTTCCTACTTTAGTCGACATATTTTCCTATTTTTTGTAAGTTTGGTCGAGATATTTCAAAACTTGGTCAATATTTTTTCCTAATTTGGGTAATACATTTTCTTATAACGGTCGACATCTTTATAAGTTTGTCCATCGTTTCGCCTATTGTATAACTTCAGTCGACATATTTCTTGATTTTACTAGCATATTTTCTTACTTGTTATAAATTCGGATGAGATATTTCATTACTTGGTCAATGTTTTTTCACCTTTGGCTAACAAATGTTCATACATTTTATAAGTTTGGCCGAGACATCTATAAGTTTGATCGATATTTTTCCTATTTGGCTAACATGATTTCCTACTTGCCCAATATTTGTCACATTTGACGAACAATTTTCCTACTTTTCATAAGTTTGGTCGAGATATTTCCTATTTTGGTCACCTTTTTAAATTAATTTGGTTACAATTTTTCCTACTTTTTATAATGTTAGTCGAGACGTTTCTTATTTTGACCAACTGTTTTGTCAGTTTAGCTAACAATTTTTCCTACATTTTATAAGTTGGCCGATCCGTTTCTTATTTTGGCTAACAGTTTTGTCAGTTTGGCTAACAATTTTTCCTACATTTTATAAGTTGGTCGAGATATTTCTGTATTTGGCCAACATTTTCATTAGTTTGACTAGCCTTTTTCCTATTTCTTATACGCTTGGTTGAGATATTTCTTATTTTGACCCCGAGTTTTATAAGTTTGGCTAACAAATTTTACTATATTTTATACGTCTGGTCGATATATTTCTATATTTGGCCAACATTTTAATAATTTGGCTAACATTTTTTCTTATTTGACTGTTGGAGTGGAACATAGAACCTGTACTTTTGTCAGGATGTGAAATGTGGTAATGAGCCGACACATTGAAAAACATATATTAGCATTGGAACTAGGTTTCTGCTGAAAGATGCAAAGACCCCCTTTGGCCAGGCAGAAGAATTAATGAAAGTGTAAATGTCTGCTCTGAGAAGCGATAACTTTGCTGGTCAGGACAGCGGGTACGTGATATGTCATGTTATATGAGAAGCCTAAGACTGATCCGGGGAAGCTTGTTGTGTTCACGGGTAATATTATATGATAAATATAGCTAAACACTCGTCGGTGTATGGCCCGATAGATGTTAAGTAAAAGGTACACCTCCCCCAACTGGCCTCGGTGCTCACATCTCTCCTCTATGTCTATGAGAACGGGTTAGTTGAATACTGTGATGACTTGATTATAGTTGTGTATATTATATTCGAAAATGCATTGTGGTGTATAGAGGCCTTGGTAGTAGTAGTTTCGTGTTCTTTACTGTTACTTGGTGACCCTATGACGACTCGGAAATAGAAAAGCGAGAGAATGAACACCCTTTTAAACCTCCGACGCCCTGTTGACGAGGGGGCAGAATCACTCCCGTACATGGTGGTCATCACGAATTAGGTCCCCTGGTTCGATCGCCAACATAATACCGTTTTTTTTTCTCTGTAGTATCCCTCTTAACGACGTGTCTCGGCTGTATCCATACGCATGTGACAGATACAACGCCCTCTTTGCCCGGATGTAGCCGTTTCCCACAGGTCCATATACAGTGTGATAATACATGTCTATCTTGTGAGATGTTGGTTTACTTCTACCACACTAATACATACGAGTAGAGACATGGAGCTTGAAATGGGGAAACGGTAGCCGTGAGCATAAAAGGAAAGAAAAAAATGTCTGATAGGAGGTGGCTTTAAAGCGTTGGAACAAGAATCGCTGTGATGAAGGTTGTCTTTTGCAAATTGGAAAACATACTGACTAATATAAAGTTGACAACTGTAATGAGAAATAAAAGGAGTGTTTAAGTACTACATAGAACCCGTACTTTAGTATGACTGTGAAGCGTGGTCAGTGAGCAGACAAGTTGAAAATGCCTCTAATGCCAGTGGCGTTGTGGATTCTGAGACATAGTTTTTAAAAAATTCACTAGACACCCGCATGAAATTCCCTCCAAATACTACAAGGCAGCAAAGCAGACACATAGATACTATACCAGCTCTGTAAGGCAACATACTTTGATAATGTAGACATAACGGCCGCTTTCTAATAATACTGCACCCATCTATAAGCAGTGGTAAACCCGTATACACAGATACACGATACTTTCCTAAAGTAGACTCTAGCCATGTTCACAGTGCAGCTATATAGAGGCATGTCTGAGTTGATGTGAAATATTTTTGGTTATTTTTACACCCGGATGTAATAGGCGACAAGTCACAACACAGCTACGATGCGCTGGCAGGGGTGACCTTATCAACTTCACATACTGGTCAATCTATATACACCACCCAATAACATAGTACACCATCTGTCTTCAAGCCACAAGCGTTTTCAATGTCACAAGAATAACGAACTACTGACATTTAAGATCAGAGTGGCACATGCTGATACTGTTTGTGATATCTCCTACTCATACCACCTGTTTTAACTAAATAAGGACACATACACCTAGCCCATAATCTCCAATCGGCAATTATGAGAAAAATCGAGGGTAGTGTTATTGATTTTTATTGGATGGCCCGACAATAGGTGTTAATCTTTTAATCCCCTTCCAACCTTTATATGAACATTTATTAATATCGCGAACTATTTGCAATGGCGGAGATATAAGAAATATTATTAACCTGACTTGGTCATTACGATGACGATAATCCCCTGGATTAGCCGTTATGAGAATAAGTATTGATTTTTGGCAACAGCTGTTGAGGTCATATTCTGAATGTTAAGTTAGCTTATATTTTGTGACTCGTAGGTACAATGGTGAAATCTGCTGCCTGTGTTTTTCATCAGCGGTGGGACTTGTGGCCGCGACGACACCCACACCTTGATGACTGGAAATCTTACCCACGACAAAGTTCCGAGATTCGAACCTGTCACTTCCACGGTGTCTGGGGTACCCCCTAAACATACTCCGCAACCAGCACACCACCTCTACTTTTCTAAACATAACCGGGTTAATAACAACCGAGCTCGAAATCACAACTAAGTAACCAAATATTATCAATATTTCTTCTACCACTAGACCACCCCACTGGGATTCGAACCCGATGATAGTGTTTGGAAGCGTTTATCTAGTTACTCATCCACTCACCTCACCCCTTAACAACGAATATCACAAAGTCATACCCACTAAAATCATCGGCCATCTTTACACTTTCAAAGTTTTCATTTGAAGAGCTGTAACCGGTATGCTGATAGTATTTAAGTCCCAGCCACTATAGATAATAGTAACCCCGTTATAACAAACAGTCGACCCTTTACAATAGACATATAATGAAAATATCCTTGGTCTTCTGACGACCGACGCCGAAATTATGCGTTGAATGTGTCGGTGGTATACCTCCATGCCTATATTTACCCACTTCTCCACTCGATCACCCTGGCTCTTACCAAGGAACGGGCGTAATTATCCAACCAATCCGCCCCTCGCCCACCTCTTAACAAGGATCAGAAGCAGTTATTTAGCTATTTGTACACTCACCAACCCCTTGACAACGACCTGGAGCCTTTATCTAGCAACTCCTCTGTCTCTTAGCAAGGAACCGACGCATTTACTTAGCCACTTCGCCACTCGCCCATCCCTTTAAATTGTTCGGAAGCTGTTATATAGGTACATCACCACTCACCAACCCCTTAACAACGAATACCACGAAGCCACGCCCCTTACAACCGTTACTACATGCCATCTTTACTTTTTTAAGGTTTTCATTTGAAGAGGTGTAATCTATATGATGATAGTTTTATAAGCCACTACGACCCACTACAGATCATATACACGCCATATATACCTTTTTACTTATTATAATTTTCATATGACACCCGGCGCGGTTCGAGACTTCGACCCACCTAACCCCACCACAGTACTCGTCAATAACCGGACTAGTGATCACTCAGCAATGACTGGCCACTTGGGTACTACAAGACACTGTTTTACTGGGGTCGACCGCTCCACGCGACCGATCGGCCGCGCTTGCTCCTGCGCCCGCCGCCGCGCGCCCTTGGTTGTTGTTTATTTATTTATGTTTTTATTTTATTTTTTAAAATTATTTAAAATATTATACACACACTCAGTTATCTGCTCTTAGAAAAAAAAACTCTTTTCTTAGATGTATCGACCCTTACATATGACCTAGATACCCACCCTACCCAAGTCACCCCGAACACGAGCTGGATTGGGGGCAATCCAGCGAGGTCAATCCAGAAAGTATAATTAGGAGCACACAGAAACTCTAACCCCTAACCCTAACCCTAACCCCTAACCCCTAACCCTAACCCCTAACCCTTAACCCTAACCCTAACCCTAACCCCTAACCCCTAACCCTAATCCAGCTGGATTGGGGTCAATCCAGCACCACAATCCAGAAAATATAATCAAATACCACCTATCCTACTACTGACGTGAACACAATTTATAGATGAGTAAAAGGGGAAAGACATGAACACAATTTATAGATGAGTAAAAGGGGAAAGACGTGAACACAATTTATAGATGAGTAAAAGGGGAAAGACATGAACACAATTTATAGATTAGTAAAAAGGGAAAGACATGAACACAATTTATAGATTAGTAAAAAGGGAAAGACATGAGCACAATTTATAGATGAGTAAAAGGGGAAAGACATGAACACAATTTATAGATGAGTAAAAGGGGAAAGACATGAACACAATTTATAGATGAGTAAAAGGGGAAAGACGTGAACACAATTTATAGATGAGTAAAAGGGGAAAGACGTGAACACAATTTATAGATTAGTAAATAGGAAAAGACATGAACATAATTTATAGATGAGTAAAAGGGGAAAGGCATGAACACAATTTATAGATGAGTAAAAGGGGAAAGACATGAACACAATTTATAGATGAGTAAAAGGGGAAAGACGTGAACACAATTTATAGATGAGTAAAAGGGGAAAGACATGAACACAATTTATAGATGAGTAATAGGAGAAAGACGTGAACACAACTGAAAGATGAGTAATGCGGGAAAGACATTAAGAGAAGTTATAAATAAATAAGTAATGCGGAACAGACAAGAAGAGAATTTATAGATGAGTAATACGAGAAAGACATCGAGAAAGTTATAGATGAGTAAAATGGGAGAGGGCGGGTGCGCAAGCGAAGTTGATAACGAACTGTGCTGGTCATGTCATGAGCACGGTCTGACGCGGGTTTGATGCCTGGACTTGTCACTTGCCAAGCTGAGAGAAAGATTTCCTACTGTCATGCCATAGAAATGATAAGTTAAGTGCACATGTAGAAATATGTGCTAAGTAAAGAATGTGTCACTCACCAGAAAATAGTAAGAGTAAACGCACCGTCTACGCGTCATCTGACAACAGACGGTTAGCAATATCACTTGGGGCGAGAAACATCAAGATATCAGCATGCCATGTTTAGAACTTTTGATACGTGTATGAAAGCTGCAGAAGAAACCGTTAAGATTTTAATTGATTACAACCACCAGTTGGCAGCCAGTGGCAGTTGAGGACATGCACACGCAGTAGTCGACACCAGCATTCAACGCAGTTAAGGAGAGTCTTACAATGTCAGGCCTGGGCTTTTCCGGGAATTTGAGTGAGAGCGACAGAAATGGGACTTGGGAAATACAGCGGTTAGTTAAGGCAGCGCTTACGTATGGCTACAGGTGGAACGGTGATTAACGGGCGCCAGAGTAATGTTCAGCTCGGCCAGACTTTAGAATACTGTATTGCGTGTGTGATGAGAATATATAGAGCTGTGAAATAAATTCGGCACTTCTTGTCCGGAATACTCAAAGAAGAGATGGCCGTTGTCAAGTGCTTTTGATCTAACTGTTATGTAGACATTGACTATCCTGAAGTGCGTGTGAAGCCCAAGACTTGCCAGTTGTGCCATTATCCAGGGGTTGTCATCTAAAGGAACTGTCAGCTGTTCGAACCAACCTTCATCGGTCAAGGGAAGGTCAGGTGCATCAAGCCATCAGAAAGAGATAGACCGTCATTGCCATCAGCTCAAACCGCAGCGGTCATCAAATCTGGTGAATCGAAATCATGCGCGGGAACTGACGACATCCCTATAACTAGCAAAAGTCAATAGCGGTATTTAGCCAAAAATCAGCCGCATACGGCCGTCAGAACCGTCACATCGCTCGCACCATGACACCTACCTTTTCTTCTTCGTTCTTGGGGCTGCAAAATGTGATAATATCACAGACCTACAGCAGGAAACTGCTCTGCTGTATGGCAATTTGTTATTTATTATTTTAGTCTGTGAAAGATCCCATGGAAACGGCCGGACGAGGATCTATCTCTGCGCTCGACCTCCGCTAAGAGAAGGAAAGACCGGTCACCTCCTCGTCCGTGCATTTAGACCTGCAAAATGTGATTGACCTATTACATCACAGACCTGCAAAATGTGATGGACCTATCACATCACAGACCCGCAAAATGTGATGGACCTATCACATCACAGACCCGCAAAATGTGATGGACTTATCACATCACAGACCTGCAAAATGTGATGGACCTATCACATCACAGACCTGTAAAATGTGATGGACCTATCACATCACAGACCTGTAAAATGTGATGGACCTATCACATCACAGACCTGTAAAATGTGATGGACCTATCACATCACAGACCTGCAAAATGTGATGGACATATCACATCACAGACCTGTAAAATGTGATGGACCTATCACATCACAGACCTGTAAAATGTGATGGACCTATCACATCACAGACCTGCAAAATGTGGTGGACCTATCGCATCACAGATCTGCAAAATGTGATGGACCTATCACAGACCTGCAAAATGTGATGGACCTATCACATCACAGACGTGCAGCAGGCCCGTGCTTCGGGACGTGTTTCTCTTTTTACTACAATGCCCAACCGGTGTTGTAGATCTGTTTTCAGCTACGAGGGGACTTTAAATGAAAACCTTAAATGTTGGTTACCGTTTTTTTCTTCTCTTTGACTTTTATGTGAATATATTCTGAAATAGTAAAGAACAAATATATCATTTTTCGATGTAGTCACCACGGTGTTCAGTGTAAATCCTCCAGCGCCGATTTAAAAGTTGGATTCCTATAGAAGAAGAAAAATTATCTTGGTCGCGAGTGTAACCACACATGCACCACCTGCTGCACATCTTCATCAGACGGAAAAGTATTAAAACTTCCTACTCCACTCATACACGTGCTTGATTGACAGGCATGCATCGCCATACTGGCCCTTCATTCGCCGATGAATTTCTATGTTTCACCCCTTCACTGATAAAACAAAAACGGATAACATAATGCTGCTCCTCTTTGGCGCATGGACAAATGTGGGGTAGCCATTTTTAAACTTTCCTTATGACATAACCGTGTTCGTCTACACCGTGATGTCACTAGCTTAACACCCTTGACAACCTTAAAAACAAAGACAGGTTTCAAGACAATGGCCTGGTTATTGTAATTTCGATCACACTTTTAAGGTTTTGATTTGAAACCCCCTCGTATAAATACCGTGTCTTCTCCGCAACGCAGATTGTTCATATTTTAACATGTTTAGTTTAGTTTAGTCGACGGATCAACATCACGGCACACGGGTGTAACCCATAATTGCTCCGTTCTACCCCTAACTCAAGCCTGAGTCCGGGGAATCTCAGCTCAATGCACGAACTCCGTAGCCACGGCGAAGATCCTGAAATACTTTGGGTAGATTTTTAACTCGAAATTTTGCCCGGGCAGCGCCGTTAGGCTACTCTATTTTGATTTCCAACTGCCAAGGGATCTTTTCCGTGCGCAGCAATACACACGGACGTCCGATCTCACTGTCCATAGACCAGGGGAAATTTTGTTACTAGAAGTCCACGTGAAAAATCCCGGCCCTCATCGGGGCTTGAACCCGGGACTCCCAGCACTCGAGGCGGACACCATACCTTAAGACCACTCATTTCCCCCCCCCCCCCCCCTCGCTGTTTTAACTCCGTTTTAACATGCAACTCATAATATTCATAGAGGGATGTTTCATCTCTCTCGTTATATTTTCGCATTAGGGAGAAAAGAGAAGCGGTAACAAAACACATCCGTGTCTTCATCAGTTAGAAGGTTGGCCAAATGGATCTCCAGCACTGCCTGTCACTCGTCTTTGTTATACATTCTGTCAGGTCGCTGCTGTTCGTCCTTCTCTTGATGTTCTCTTCCCACTTGTTTCGTTGTCTAACCTTTGCTCTCTTGCCTTCGACCTTACAATCCCATGTGGTTTTTATCTTCTTCTTCTTCTTTCGTTCGCTTGAAATATGTCTATGACTGCAATGTTGTCTCTTGCATGAATCTAACAGTCTGTTTTAGTGTTTTATATAAGTGTTATGTCTTTTAAAGTTGCCAAAATAATTCACTTGCCTCTATTTTATTTCTTTCATCAACTCCGTATCTTACTCCTTGCTTTATCTATTCATACTTGCCTACTTTATTTTACATTTTAATCGCGGTTACTTATTTCCAGCAAATATGCTTTCACGAGGACTTCTAGTAATAAATTTCCCCTGGTCTCTAGAGAGAGAGAGAGAGAGAGAGAGAGAGAGAGAGAGAGAGAGAGAGAGAGAGAGAGAGAGAGAGAGAGAGAGAGAGAGAGAGAGAGAGAGAGAGAGAGAGTCCGTAAAAGAAAAGGGGCATAATATTTACTTAACTGTTAATAAGGGATATGACTCCTCAGAATTTGCCTCGGATGATTTCATTTAATATTACGGTGTTGAATAACTCGTACTGGAATCTGCTACTCAAATGCTATCATGATAGTTCTAATGTGAAGATTATAAGTGGGTGAAGTATTTTGTTTCTTTATTACGTATATTTTAGATTCAGTATAATGCAATGTAATAACAGTATAAAACACCTGCACGACCTTCAGGGATATTTGCCATTTGGCAGTTTAATATGTTACTCTGGTTTCTTTTCACAACGTATAAATTTTTCGCCTTACCAAGTAAGTTACACAGACAGACATGGCACGCACTGACCGAACAGATCACAGACATGTTACACAGGTATAGGTACAAGACATCCACAATATTTGGTAGAAGCACAATAGTCAACACATACATATTACCCAAAATAATATATTTAGCGACAGTGCTGGACCCTCCTAAACAGACCGTCACAAACATAAACAAACAAATCAGACGCTTCATCTTCACCAACACGATACACAGCATTAAACACAAAACTCTCATACAAGACAGGAAACAAGGCGGCATTGGATTACAAGACATCCAGACAAAAATACTGTCACTTAGGATCAGTTACATAGGTAAAATCATCAGACACCCAGAACAGAACAGACTAGCACTATACTACATAGGCCACAACATCAAACATCTCACACCTCTTAAACAATGCAAACTGCACACTACCAGGGAAGACTGCCAACATTCTATCAGACATGCATACAGGCAATAAAAGGACATGAACAGTTAATACAGCAAACAACACACACAATATACAAACATTTAGTTAGAGAACAAGCACCATCACTAAGACTTAGGATTAAAAGAGGACACAAATACTTCATGACTGACTTCACATGCACCTTTTCAAACCTACACAACAAACACATAACACCAAAAGCTAGAGAGATCACATATAGACTGTTATACAGTATGACCCCCACAACACAGGTAGAAGCATACATATCCAAACAATGTCAATTATGTAGAAACAACACACAAGAGACAGAGGAACACATTTATTATACGTGTCCAACAAATTACTGCCACACGCGCAACACTCAAACACCTCATACAAACACACACAGGCAAACAAACCGACATATATAAAGCAATTTTCTCAATACTATACAAATGACATCTAAGGACATACATACAAAACTACTTGTAGCACTTTCTTACTACAGACAACTTATATGGACCTGCAGAAATTTTGCCAGATACAAACACCACACATATAACACACATTTAGTTTCCTTCATGTACACGCACAAAATATCACAACTCTTTCAGAGTTGGTATAAATGGTATACCAACTCTGGCAATTTTGGGATTTTTTTTGGAAATTTTGGTATACATGAGTGAGAGAAAAAAAGGAGAAACTGTGAATGAATGGTGAGTGGATGATTAAATAGATCACATATGGTCAAAGACCAATGGAAAATCCCTTATGTAAAAAATAGTGGAAGGATAAATGCTTGTTTTACTTGTTACAAAATGATGGTTTCACCCTTATAGACAAGAGAGAACAGAAAAAAAGGAGAAAAGAAAATTAAACTCCTCCCATTCCAATGTACCATTTATGGAATGTTTGGCTTTGAATGCACTTGTTGTACTAGTACTACCACTACTACTAAGATTATCACTTTAGTAAATAAACTCACATATTTGTTATACTATTATCATTATTATTATCATTATTATTATGATTTTATTATAATTGTTTATCAAAATGATTATCATCATTATTATTATTGATGACTATCTTTATTCCACCTTTACTATCGCTTAGTAATTTTAATGTTATAAGTATTATTGATATCATCATTATCATTTTACAATTTCATCTCCCCCGCCCCCCCCCCCCCCTTCCCCTGTGCTTACAGTTTGTTTGCCTTTGCTACTAACCCCACTGGTTGGTTCAAACTTTTGTCCTGCCTGTGCCATCATTACTAGAGTGGTCAGGAGAGCATTGATAGAATTGAACAATTAGTGGGAGGGTAGCGCGGGAAACAAAAATGTAAGGATTTCCCTTTCGCTTAGTCACCCCCTTTGAATCATGTGAGTGAGTGTTAAATGAATGAATAAATATAAAAACACATATGGTTATCAAACCAATAATACTGTAAAAACTCATGCAAATACAAATATTTGGTTAATTTTCATTTTAAAAAAAAAGAAAGAGAGAGCAAAGAGGGAAATATGAATGAACCCCTACATTTAAAAAAAAAAAAAACAAGGAGGAAAATATAACCCACTCCTTTACTCCAAGTATTATTAAAAACTGCAGTTTGCATGTGTATGTACCTGCTAGGCTATGTTTAACACCATTACAAAGAAAATCATCCTAGTAAATGGAATCACATATTGTAAATATGTTATCATTTTCATAACTATTATCACCATTGCTGTTTTTTAAATAATTGCTGTCATTACCCCCAGTATGTCTCTTCTTGTCATTGCTACTATTGCCATCATTAGTAATAAAACAAAAACCCCTTTCCCATGTACCCCCCTCCCCTCGCTCATGGTTGTTGCCTTTGCTGGTACCCACACCGGTTTGGTTCAAATATTCATCCTGCCTTTACCATCATCGCCCAGAGAGGGGGAAATGGCATGGGTGGAGTGGAACCAAATTGGTGAGAGGGTGGCAAGGGAAACAAAGATGTAAAGATTGAAAATTTGTGCTAATACTGATGCTTGTTTACTTTCTACAATAAGTTTTTAAAAAAAAAAAAAAGAGGAAGGGAAAAAATGAATGAACCCTTACAAATAAGACCAAAAGGAAAAAAAAAGAAACAAGGAGAAAAAGATAACCAACTCCTTTTAATTCTACTATTATTGAACATGCATGTTGCAAGTATATGTAAAAAAAAAAAAATATAAGCAAGGAGAAACAAAAAAGATTATCAACTCCTTTTTACACCTACTATATTATTAAACAGTGCAGGATGCAATTGTTATTGTATGTACCAGCCATAATTTAACACCATTTCTAAGAAAACCATTTTAGCAAATGGAATCACAGTTTTGGAAAATGTGATCATTATCAAAACAAATCCTACCATTGTGTTTTATTAACATTAGCATTGCTGTCATCACCCTTAGTAGTTTTTATTCCTTGTCATTATTATTATAAGATGTATTTCATGTAAAACACCATTCCTAAGGTAACCAATTTAGCACATAAAATCACATGTTAAAACTATTATTTATTATCATTGAGTCTATCACGTCTCAGCACTGTTGTTATTCCTTGTCACTATGATATTTATTTATGCATTTGGTTGTTACTTTGCATTATTATCATTCTAATCACTATTAATATATATGGCTTTGTAAACGCGTATACAAACACATCCCCCTCTCCCACCCTTTTGATACTGTGATTGTTGTCTCTGCTGCCACCCTCACCGTTTTGTTTCAGTTCTGCACCGCCATGTTTATCATCACCGAGGGTGATGGTACTTGGTAGGAGTTTTTGGAGCTGACAGGAGAGCGGGGCGGCAGGGGAAAAATAACAGCCCGATACCATCATGCTTTGGATTTAAAATATTTCCTTACAACAATGTCAATGGAGAAATGTTTAAATGTATAAAATATTTGTAATTTTTGCGCATATGTCACCTACACGCCCACATGCAACGCTCTGTAAAAACACGCACACAAATACTGAACACACAGTACGCATGTAACAACACAAACAATACAATGCAACAACTACCCCTCCTGCATTGTAAACTAGGATACTCCTTGACAACCCCCCCCCCCCCTCCCCCCCCCCACCCTTTCGAAAATGTTTGGTTTTGATGCTGCTGCTGCCTTCACCTGTCGGTTCTAACAAGTTTTACTGCCATTTTCCTCATTACCAAGTGGTGATGATGGTATTGGTGGGGTTGGAGCTGACAGGTGAAAGGGCGGCAGAGGGAAAATAACGGTATACTACCGTCTTGTTGTTGTTTGTACTCGTTTTTCGTTACCCCCCATTTCAAATGTAAAAAGGTTGAAACAAAGGTTGTAAAAATTTGCGCATATGTCACCTACACTTCCACATGCAACGCTCTGTAACAACACGAACAATACAAATGCAAATGTTTTCTTAACACTCAATAAAGTTTAAAAAAAAAAAAAAAAAATTACCAAGTAAGTTAACTTTCATGGCTATTCCGTTGTTTTACTTCAGTCTAACATTATTTTACGTCAGTCTAACGTTATTTAAAAAATAAAAAATTACCAAGTAATAATTCCAGAGTAAACACAAGCACTCTTTTTTAAGATATCAATTTAGTATACATGAGTGCGAGTAAGAAACAGGAAAATGTGAGTGGAATGTTGAATGAATGAATGATAAATCACAGATGGCTACCAAACCAATGAGATTTGTAAATATTTATGTTGATACAAATGCTTGTTTATTTATTTATTTTTATTTTTTTAAGGAAAGGGAAAAATGAATGAACCCTTACAAATAAGACAAAAATAAAAAATAAGCAAGGACAAAAGAGATAACCAACTCCTTTTACACCTACTATATTATTGAACAGTGCAGGTTGCAATTGTATGTACCTGCCATGTTTTAACACCATCCCTAAGAAAATCCTTTTAGCAAATGGAATTACATGTTTTGGAAAATGTGTTCATCATCATAACTATATTATTATCATTGCTGCTATCAGCATCGCTGTTATCACCCTTAGTAGTTATATTCTTTGTCATTATTATTATAGATGTAATTCATGTAAACACCATTCCTAAGAAAATCCCTTTAGAAAATGGAATCACGTGTTTGGAAAATGTGATCCTTATCATAACTATTATTATCAGTGCTGTTATTGTCATTGCTGTTATCACCCTTTGCAGTTTTTTTTCTTAGTCATTATTATTATTGATGTATTTGGTTGTTATTTGCATTATTATCATTGTAATCCTTATTAATATATATGGCTTTGTAAACCCGTATACTGTCACATCCCCCTTTCCCACTTTTATGATACTGTGATTGTTGTTTCGGCTGCCGCCCTCACCGGTTGGTTCTTATAGTATGTCCACATTTGTTTGCCTTCATTCACGATCAATTATTTTGAAAACTGTCTGTTGCATCGTTAAGGAGACGAAGCCTTGTTACAAACCTTTGAGAACATAATTTTAAGACGCATCTTTGGACCCATTAGGGATACACAAAGTGGAGAGTGGAAAAGAAGAAGTAACAAAGACATTTATGATCTGTTTAAGTCCCCGCTAATCACTGGTATCATGAAGGCTAATAGACTACAATGGCTGGGGCATATAGAAAGAATGGAAGATAATAGGGAAACAAAACTCGCTTACACTCAGGAAATAAATGACCGTAGACCCCGAGGTAGACCAAGAAGACGGTGGAGAGATAATACATGTACAGACCTACAAGCACTTGGAATCAACGACTGGCAAGAGAAGGTCCACCATAGAGACGAATGGAGACGGATTGTATTTGCAGCAAAGAACCTCAATGGCTCGGAAAGCTGAAGAAGAAGAAGAGAAGAAGTCTTATATTTACCCCCACCCAAGGAATATGTCTTTGATAGGTCCAAAAACAACTTAAATCATTGAAAGCGGCGACATTCCTTTGATGTTTTGCTGAACAACTAGTGATTTCTCGTTAACAAAGTTATTTTTACGGTAATGGGAGACCTGTCAATTCTGATGACACACAAAGGCGTATCCAGATTCGTATGGGAGTGGGTGCAATGAAAGAACTAGCTTAAAATCGACAGGGTCGGCTGCATTGCACCGGGTTTTTATCCCATATGGCTCAGTTTCTTTCTGCAGCGCGGAAAGCGTCGCACAAAGCACGAACTCCGTAGTTCCAGCGACGACCCTCGGGAGTCTCCGAAAAAATTCACTCGTGAAATGAAGGACGCGGTCCGCAATCGAATATACAACCTTCGGAGCCCGAGTCAGACGGCTTGACCACTTCACCACGGAGATTCCCGAGAGGGGTGCAATGTGTAATACTAGTAAAGACAGAGAATTTAGAGGCACGGGGTAAATAATTTGTAAATTAACAGGAAAGTAGAAGGAATATATTTCTTACCTTATTTTTCATTTCCTTCTTGTTTCTTCAGCTGATGCTGATGCTGTAATGTTTAGGGCCTGCAATTCGTCTGAATAGTTGGAGCAAAATATCCCAGTAAGTGTGTACGTAGATTAAGGTCTGCGATCTGCTCAGACCTTAATCTGTGTCGGACGATTCCAGTAGGTTGATGATTGCTCTCGGCTGCATAAAATTCAATCCCTCCTTTCTCCAATAGTCCTCTTCCTCTTTCAACACATGGTCCTGACGTTTTTTCCAGTAACTTTTATCAATATTTAATAGCGCGGACAGACAGACAGACAGACAGACAAGACAGACAGACAGACAGAAAGGTAGGTAGGTAGGTAGGTAGGCAGAAAGGTAGGTGGGTGGGTGGATGGCTGGCTGGCTGGCTGACTGACTGGGTGGGTGGGTCGGTCGGTAGGTCGTTCGGTCGGTCGGTCGGTGGGTTGGTGGTTGGGCTGGTAGGCAGGCAGGCAGGCAGGCAGTCAGACAGATAGATTAGATAGATAGATATGTGATAGCGCCAAACCGATGCACCTTGGTGTCTACAATAAACCGATGCACCTTAGTTTGGTCTATCAAAGCCGTATTTGTCCTGGCCACCACCGGAACTCGGCTTTACAAAGGAATCGGAAGTCAGTTTTGTTTTAGCAGTCCTTTGTGCTGATGAGAGATGCGGGCAGCATGGCCTTCAGTTCAGTGCTGTTCTGTTGTTGTCAGGTGTGGGAACAATTCCCTGAGTTGATCTGTGTCAACTAATGTTGTGACAAAACTGTAAGTTTTAACTGATTAAGTTCAAAATGTTTAATTTAATAAATATTTGTTAAATTGCAGCACACGCCAGTTTACCAACTTGAAAGTGTTTACATGGTGGAACGCGTGGGTGAAAATAATTGCTAGTTAGGTGAGCTTGTAGGAACAAAGAAATATAAATAGATAATGTAGATGAGTATTACTAAAGTGAGCTGTTCTACAGATCAATGTAACGTCCCTGAGGTTTTAGGAATATAACATTTAATTCATAGAGATGTCAGCAATCAGACAATGGTGATGTGAAATATGTAGAATAGGTCATTGATGGTGGTTAAGTATCATAGAGACTTATGTCATGCCAGCCATGCTGGCACAAGATAATTTTGTTGAGAATGTATTTTACATGATTATCCTAGGACATTGTGTTACTGGCCAAATAGGTAGTGATTGATTTTGTGCTGTCCCTCTGTAAATGTCCCAAGCTAGCAAAACAGTGGGAGATTCACCAAAATATACAATGTGTGGGGTCATAAATTAGTTTATAGTAAAGACTGAAATAATGCCACATGGTGCCATGCAGGCCATGTTGGCATGGAAGGGAGTAAGTGCTTGTGAGGTTGCTAGAAATGAAGGTTACTTAACAACAGAGTGGTGAGAATCATATGTGTATGTGTATACAGCTAGCAAGATATGTTTACAGGATTATTCTGTGATTATGGTGAGCATCACATTGGATGGTTGGTCAAGTGTTGGGTATGAACACTCCAAAGCAACAATGAGTAGGGGAAAATAACCATGATCATAGGTAATATTTATAACATGTGTAAAGCAGAGAAGAGTACTTACATGTTATATGTGGCAATGATGGGTTAATGGTTAAGCTATGTAGTTAGGACATGTAGGTAATAAATAGAAGTGAAGGAAATAATGTGTTGATAATTGTAGGGACGCCATGCAGATTGATAGCCACTAGGTGTAGGAAATAATGCATCTTAATACGCGGGTGCGTATCAGCAATCATTGTGTAATCGTAACTGCGAATGAAGTGTGGCTTTACTGAGGGATAACAGGCAGGTGCATCTGGAACTGATATTGGTAAAGGGGGTTCTCATTTAGCATTGAAGACTGGTGTCACATCTGCTACCAGAATGCAGTAGTGTTTGTGCTAGTGTATCAAACTGGGCAGTTTTATGTGTAGTAAAACAGGGTGATTGTTTTACCAGGGGAAGGGTGTGATTTATTGCTACATACCACCTTTCGCAAAGATATATGCACTTGCTATGTGACACGAAGCGTAAGAGAAGAAAATTTATAACCGGTGTATTGTAGGAAGAATGATGGGAAATAGAGGGCATAACTGCACATTTGTTGTCCACTCACAGATAATATTACACTGATTGTGTTGGGCCTTGAATAACACTTATTGGTCATTAGTGTGTAATAATGACATAATATATATAGTACACTGTTTATTATATTAGTACTAATGTTCTGTATCCTGCCATGGACATTGTTGTGCTTGGATCCTGTCTCAAATGAATGAGGCACTCTGGCCACTATTTTGAGTACTTTCACTTGGTAATATTGTGTGTTTATTTTATGAATTGTCTTAAGGGTATCAGAGGGTGCCTCAATTGAGTTCCTGTGTAATACATGTTTATCTTTATCTTTAACTTTCTGTGAATGTTGTGATTCTTCTATTTGTAAGGTTACATTGTCACATTCTACAAATATGGTTATTCCTGTTTCCTTTACTTTTCATAGTTAAACATGTTTTACCTGTTGGTTATTAATTTATAATATCATGCGGTAATGTGTGTGATGTCATATTGTTGTTGATATCCTTTATCAAAACATGGACATTGCAGGAGCAGTGTGCCCTATATCATATGGCATCCCTCATAAGTTTAGGTATTTAAATGACAGAAGATGAGGGAAAGGTGGTGCATTGGGTATTATGATTGTAGTGACTATGTTGAGGCTGATCATGTAGTGTCAGCTAGGATGATTGGGATGATTATGGCTATGGTGAGAGTGATCATTTGATGATTGTGATGGTCTTATGTCGCGATGTAGGTTATATGTCTGAGTTGTTGTCGGTGACGTTTGTTATAGCCTGTGTCCTGATTGTTGCTGGTGTCATGGTATATTGATGTTGTCTAGTTGGTGTACAAAGGTGTGTGTCCTTGTGATGCCATATTGAATTGCATACCCTATGTCTGCTGGGTTGCTGTTGGTGCATTGGACTGTGTTTGTGTCCTCTATGTACATGTTCAAATGGTGTTGTCCTGTTAGAGTCGTTGTACACCGGTGTAGCTGAGTTGTGTTCGGTGTTGATTTTGACAAGTTGATTAGTGTTGCTGTGTAACATTGGCCTTTATGGGGGGTATTGTCAGCCTGTGCTGTTGGGGATGAGAAGTTGTGTTGGACCAGAGACCTGTAGGTAATGACCTCCCTGAACTGAAGACATTCTGTAAGTGAATGCTGGGCTGTATGGGGGGGGGGGTGGAGCAGGCTGAGGTTGTTGCATTAGAAGGTGTTCCATCCTAGCATATCAAGTGTAATCTCATGACAGCAGTGGCACAACTGGAGAAGACAATAAAGTGGGTGATCTGACATGTAGTGTCAGCTAGGATGATTGGGATGATTATGGCTATGGTGAGAGTGATCATTTGATGATTGTGATGGTCTTATGTCGCGATGTAGGTTATATGTCTGAGTTGTTGTCGGTGACGTTTGTTATAGCCTGTGTCCTGATTGTTGCTGGTGTCATGGTATATTGATGTTGTCTAGTTGGTGTACAAAGGTGTGTGTCCTTGTGATGCCATATTGAATTGCATACCCTATGTCTGCTGGGTTGCTGTTGGTGCATTGGACTGTGTTTGTGTCCTCTATGTACATGTTCCAATGGTGTTGTCCTGTTAGAGTCGTTGTACACCGGTGTAGCTGAGTTGTGTTCGGTGTTGATTTTGACAAGTTGATTAGTGTTGCTGTGTAACATTGGCCTTTATGGGGGGGGGGGGGTGGGTATTGTCAGCCTGTGCTGTTGGGGATGAGAAGTTGTGTTGGACCAGAGACCTGTAGGTAATGACCTCCCTGAACTGAAGACATTCTGTAAGTGACTTCTGGGCTGTATGGGGGGGGGGGTGGAGCAGGCTGAGGTTGTTGCATTAGAAGGTGTTCCATCCTAGCATATCAAGTGTAATCTCATGACAGCAGTGGCACAACTGGAGAAGACAATAAAGTGGGTGATCTGATGATGCAACATTGACTGTTGTATTTAACAATTAGAGATGTAGTCAACTTGAAGAAGGAGGTAGCAAAGAATGGTCATGACAAACATCAAGGGTTACCTCAGAATAACAAAATAGATAATTAGATGGAGGGACATTTATGACCTATGGGTTAATTCAAATGTTATATTGCATGTGCTCATTGCTTCATGTGTTTAATATGTTGTCTTTACCATGATAATCATAGATTGTGTTTTCCATTTTTACAGGAGCGGCTGACTAGTTAGTGTCAGCAAGCCTGGGTTCTTGGTGGGATAGTAAATTGTGTAACAACTCTTGGTTTATGTCGCGTCTTGGAGTTTATGTTGTGTAACCTATGTTTTTGTAGTGCCTTATTGTCTGTGCAGTGTTGCTTGTGTCAAAGTTCTTTATAGTGTCAGTCTAACCAGCCATTGTTTGGAACACCTGTGTTGTGGTACTTGGTGTACCCTGTTGTCTTAAGTGCTGCTGATTGGTTAGGGGTTACCCACTGTGGTGATTTGATATATACAGTTGTCTATTGTATCTGTTATTGACATGCAATGTGCTGTTAGAAGAAATAAATAAAGAGCTTGTTTATTTGTCCTTGATTTGTTTGTTTAGTCTCTCTTAGTTTTTACAACCACTATTTCTACCACAGTCTAACACCTTAGTTCATTGCTTGGGCTCTAACATGGTGTTTCCTGTGTGAACATCTATAAAATAGTTTCTGCCCCTGTTCGAGATCTCGTATATCTTCTTATCTAATTACTATCCTCTTTTTTTGTCGGTTGAGGCGGTGTGAGGTTCTCTCTCTTTTCACTATTTTTCTTCTTTGGCCGTAACGAAGTCAGAACTACTCTTTACTTCTTAGCACCGTAGTGAAGGAAGCATCAGTCTTTATGATTGTCTCCCTTTGTTCTTTTATCCTCGACTACAGATAGATAGATAAGATAGATAGATAGATAGATAGATAGATAATCGGTCGGTGGGTCGGTAGCTCGGTCGATGGGTCGGTCGGTGGGTCGGTCGGTGGGTGGGTGGGTCGGCCGGCCGGCAGATAGATAGATAGATAGATAGATAGATAGATAGATAGATAGATAGATAGATAGATCCCCGCCAGAAGCCAGGCCTTGTCAGCTAGTTTATTTATATAATCACGTCTCATGAAAGAACCCCCATTTGGAGACACCTCTGAATCTTCGCGCTGTTTGTTTCAAAACGGACATCACGTGAAAATTTTAAAATATGCGGGGACATGTCTTGGTGAAGCTGTATTACTGTTAAAATCATGGACGTAATCTCTAAGTCGAAATTAATATACCGCATATAAACTAACTTTGAAATCTGCTGTGAAATCTCCAGAACAAAATTTTTTTTGTTGGGTGGACATAACAATAAGGTTATATACTAAATCTCATCATTTTCCCTCAGTTGGTTACTGAGATATTGAATTTTATATTGAGGCAACCAAAAAAAAAACACACACACACTATAACAGCTTTTGCACCGCCATGTTTCAGCATCACCGAGGGGTTGTGATGGTACTTGGTAGGAGTTTTGGAGCTGACAGAAGAGCGAGGCGGCAGGGGAAATAATAACGACGGACTACCATCACGCATTTGTTTTAAAATATTTCCTCACAACAATATCAATGAAGAAATGTTCAAATGTATACAATGTTGGAAATTTTGCGCATATGTCACCTACACGTCCACATGCAACGCTCTGTAAAAACACGAACAATACAATTCACAACGATTTAAACACTCAATAAAAGTTTAAAAAAAAAAAAAAAATTACCAAGTAATAATTTAAAACCTCGACTCATTTAATGAGCCATTCGCGGTTTCACCGTGAGACAGTGTGCACTTAGACATGCATGGCTTAATCTTTGAGACAAGCATATGACTAGCGCAACTTACCCACTCCCGGCAACGGGGGGGGGGGGGGGGGGGGGGGAAGGGTAGTGACGAAAAATAACAATACGGGACTCTATCGAGGCCCCGTAATTGGAATGCGTACACTTTAAACCCTTTAACGAGGATCTATTGGAGGGCAAGTCTGGTGCCAGCAGCCGCGGTAATTCCAGCTCCAATAGCGTATATTAAAGTTGTTGCAGTTAAAAAGCTCTAGGCTACCTTTTGTTTGTAAAGAGTCACTGCACGAGACTCTAGGATACCATCTGTTTTGTTAAAGAGTCACCATTCTACAGAGTTTCCGGTTTGGGTCAAGATGGCGGGACGTGTTTTCTTCCAACTTGACTGAAGTCGGTTGATCGGTGGCTTGACAATCCGCCATCATAAAACTCATAGCTGTTACAGACTCAGATTTCTGGCTCCAAAAGTTTGATGCTTCGCACAAACAAAGAGAACCTCGATTTCTGCCCTATGCGCCAACTTAGGCACGAGAAGAAAGACAAGACAATTCTAAGATCTTTCGCATCACTTTTAATATCCTTCAACGTGTGTACACCCTTCAGTGACACTTATAATAAGTAAAGTAAGTAAAAGACATAGTACACACCTAAAGCGACACCAGGCCGTGTGGTAGATTTTCTCAGTATGATGCAAGTCGTCGTAAGTCCGCCCCTTAATGATACAAGTCTTCGAAATTCCGCCTCTCCTTCGCTGCTTATGCCGCTCCCTTGCGGTGACGCCTGATGCGGCCGCCTCTCTGTATCATAGCACCGCACGTCCCTGAGTGACACTTATAATAAGTAAAGCAAGTGGGGAGCATCTCATTTAATTCATATAAGTAGTCATATAAGTTCCCGTTCCCGTTACCGACTGTCTGTCTGTCTGTCTGTCTGTCTGTCTGTCTGTCTGTCTGTCTGTCTGACCCGGCCCGGCTTCGCCCAGTCCTTGGTGGGGAGCATCTCATTTAATTCATATAAGTAGTCATATAAGTTCCCGTTCCCGTTACCGACTATCTGTCTGTCTGTCTGTCTGTCTGTCTGTCTGTCTGTCTGTCTGTCTGTCTGTCTGTCTGTCTGTCTGACCCGGCCCGGCATCGCCCAACTCCTGGTGGGGAGCATCTCATTTAATTCATATAAGTAGTCATATAAGTTCCCGTTCCCGACTGTCTGTCTGTCTGTCTATCTATCTATCTGTCTGTCTGTCTGACCCGGCCCAGCCCATGGTGGAGAGAATCTCATTTAAATCATATAAGTAGTCATGTAAGATCCCGTTCCCGACTATCTGTCTGACTGTCTGTCTGTCTTGGGTAAATGGAGGAGGGAGGTGGAGGAGGGAGGAATAGGAGGGAGGAGGAGGGATTAGAAGGAGGAGGGAGGAGTAGGGTGGAGGAGGAGGGGGAGGAGGAGGGAGGAGGAAGAGGGAGGAGGAGGGAGAGGGAGAAGGAGGGAGGAGGAGGAGGAGAGAGTAGGAGGAGGGAGGAGGCGGAGGGAGGAGGAAGAGAAATAGGGGGAGGAGGAGGGAAGAGGGGAGGAGGAGGAATGTGAAGGGAGGAGGAGGGAGGAGGGAGTAGGAGAGAGGAGGAGAGAGGAGGAGGAGGGAGGAGGAGGAAGAGGGAGGAGGAGGAAGAGGGAGGAGGAGGAATGTGAAGGGAACAGGAGGGAGGAGGAGGAATGTGAAGGGAGGAGGAGGGAGGAGGTAGAGGGAGTAGGAGGGAGGAGGAGGGAGGAGGCGGAGAGGGAGGAGGAGGAAGGAGGAGGGGGAGAAGGGAGGGGGAGGAGGAGGGAGGAAGAAGGAGGAGGAGGGGGAGGAGGGATGAGGAGGAGGGAGGAGGGCGGAGGAGAGAGGAGGAGGAGGGAGGAGGAGGGAGGAGGAGAGAGGAGGAGGGAGGAGGAGGAGGGAGGAGGAGGAAGAGGGAGGAGGAGGAATGTGAAGGGAGGAGGAGGGAGGAGGTAGAGGGAGGAGGAGGAGTGAGGAGGAGGAGAGGGAGGAGGAGGAAGGAGGAGGGGGAGGAGGGAGGAGGAGGAGGGAGGAAGAAGGAGGAGGAGGGAAAAGGAGGGATGAGGAGGAGGAAGAGGGAGGAGGAGGAATGTGAAGGGAGGAGGAGGTAGAGGGAGTAGGAGGAGGGAGGAGGAGGAAAGGAGGAGGGATGAAGAGGAGAGGAAGGAGGAGGAAGGAGGAGGGGGAGGAGGGAGGAAGAAGGAGGAGGAGGGATAGGAGGGAGGGGGAGGAGAAGGAGAAGGGCGAAGGAGGGAGGAGGAGGAAGAGGGAGGAGGAGGGAGGAGGAAGAGAGTGGAGGAGAGAGGAGGAGGGAGGAAGAGATAGGCGGAGAGAGGAGGAGGAGGGAGGAGGAGGAGTAGGGAGGAATAAGAGGGAGGAGGAGGGAATAAGAGGAGGAGGGGGAAAGAGGATAAGGAGGAGATGGGAGGAGGAGTATGAACAGGGAAGAGGAGGGAGGAGGAGGAAGGAGGAGGAGAGAGGAGGAGGGAGGAGGAGGGTGGAGGAGGAAGGAGGAGGAAGAGGAAGGAGTGGGAGGAGGGGAGGAGGAGGGAGAAGGAAAGAGGGAGGATGAGTGGGAGGAGGAGAACGCAGGGGGAGGAGGGGGAGGAGGAGGAGGATGAATGATGAGGAGGGAGGAGGTAGAGGGAGACGGAGGAGGGAGGAGGAGGGAAGAGGTAGAGGGAGGAGGTAGAGGGAGGAAAAGGGAGGAGGGAGGAGGAGAGAGGAGGAGGAGGGAGGAGGAGAAATGAGGAGAAGGGAGGAGGAGAGGGAAGAGGAGGGAGAAGGGAAGGGGAGGAGGAGTGAGAAGGAGGAGGAGGGAAGAGGAAGAGGGAGGAGGAAGAGGGAGGAAGGAAGAGGAGGGATTAGGAGGAGGATGGAGGTAGGAGGAGGAGGGAAAGGAGGAGGGGAGGGGAAGAGGAAGAGGGTAGGAGGAAAAGTGGAGAGGAGGAGGGAGTAGGTAGAGGGAGGAGGAGGAGGGAGGAGGGAGGAGGAGAGAGGAGGAGGAGGAGGGAGGAGGTAGGAGGAGGAGGAAGAGGGAGGAGGAGGGAGGAGAAGGAAGGAGGAGGAAGGAGGAGGGAGAGGGAGGAAGAGGAAGGAGGAGGAAGGAGGAGGAGGAGGGAGGAGGAGGAAGAGGGAGGAGGAGGATGGAGGAGGGATAGGGAGGAGGGGGAGGGGAAGAGGAAGAGGGTAGGAGGAGGGGAGAGGAGGAGAAGAAGGAAGAAGGAGGGAGGAGGAGAAGGAGGAGGAGGGAGGAGGAGGGGAGAGGAGGAGGGAGGAGGCAGAGGGAGAAGAAGGAAGGAGGAGGAGGAAGGAGAGAGAGGAAGGAGGGAGAATGAGGAGGGGAGGAAGGAAAGGGAGGTGGAAGAGGAGGAGGAGGGAGGAGGAAAGAGGTAGGGGGAGGAGGAGGTAGAGGGAGGAGGAGGAGGAAGGAAAGGGAGGAGGAAGAGGAGGAGAAGGGAGGAGGAGGGTGTAGGGAGGAGGAGGAGGTAGAGTGAGGAGGAGGGAGGAGGTAGGAGGAGGAGTAAGAGGGAGAAGAAGCGAGAAGGAGGAGGGAGGATGATGAGGGAGAAGGAGGCAGGAGGAGGAGGAGGGAGGCAGGAGGAGGGATGAGGAGGGAGAGGGAGGATGAGGGAAGATGAGGGAGGAGGCGGAGGGAGTAGGAGGGAGGAGGATGGAGGAGGAGGGGAGAGGAAGAGGGTGAAGGAGGAGGGAGGAGGGAGAGGGAGGAGGAAGAGGAGGAGGGTGGAGGGAGGAGGTAGAGGGAGGAGGAGAAGAGAGGAGGAGAGAGTTCGCCATTCCGAATTCATACTCGTCTAGTTCTTCCCTTCTACACGACTGTAGATAACTTCCTTACACATAAAAAGATGAATTGTTATTGATATTGCCGTGGCATGGAGGAATATCAGCAGCAGAGTTGATCCAGAAAACCAAAGACTGAGATCTACGGAGAGCCATGAACGCCTACGCCAGCCGGCACGGCACTTGATGATGATGATGATTGCCGTGTGACGATTCTGTGTAGTCACGTCATTTTCTTCCCTTTCCCTAGCGTTTTGGTTCGGGGATTCTTTCATCATCATCATCATATATTTACGTACGTATTTTGGGAAGGGGAGGAGGGAGGAGGAGGAAGAAGAAAAAAAAAATACGACAGTTGGCAGCGCTGGAATGAAAGGAAGGCGTGTAGAAAATTTCATCTCAATCGAATACGTTCGCGAACGTATAAAGGACATACAGACATACAGACATACACATCCACACACATCCTAATTTATATATAAGAAGATAATCGCTGATTGGACATCAGTTAACCTATAGACTGTGTCCATCTGGTCATTAAATTCTCGTGGTTACCTGAATTGTATTTACCTCATGATTCGTGAGGTCATGAATGAGGTCAAGGTTAAAACAACATTTTAGACAATAACTCCTGACAGATTTATGATAATTCGTGAAACTTACTGAATGTAAAACTCTCTGATCATTTTATTGAAAGCCCATAAAAGATTGGCGCTCCTTGAATACATTCAGTTGAAAAATCAATGGGCAAAAATGGCTCATCTCACTACAAAACAACGACGCATCATCATTTGACGTTTACATCCTGGACAGTAACAAAGTGTAGTAGCCAGAGAATTTAATGTGGTTAGAAGCACCATTTGTCGCCTATGGAGGCGATTTCAAGAAACTGGCTCAGTGGCAGACCGAGAAGTGAAAGACCCAGAATCACAACTGCCGCCGAAGACCGCTTCATACGGCTGCGTCGCCTTAGGAATCGATTTGCATCTGCGTCCTCCACAGTCCTGTCAATGCCAGGAGCTTGTCGAATTTCAGATCAAACGGTCAGGAACCGGCTGCACGACGCTGGTGTTTGGGCTAGAATACCCTACAGAGTTCCTGTTTTTACGGCATCTCCAGAACCGACTGCAGTGGGCGAATCAGCATCGTCAATAAAATGTTGGTATAAACTTGCAATTGAAACTGCAATAATGTTGGGGGTTTTTTTTTGTTTTTTTTTTAAAAGAATATAAAAGACACGTTTTAAGGCGCATTGGGCGCACATTGCTAGATCAATCTGTTAATAAATACCAGAAGTTGCGGCTGCAGCAGGATATAACACTACATACAATATGAAAACAGACATGCGTGACTCCAGCGAAATAGTGAGAGATAAAAAACACAGACACGGGGTACATACCTTACAACGAACGCAAATCCGGCAAACCGGTGATGTTTCGCCATCTTACACGATCACCAAGGTCGTGGATCAGCTCCGTGTTCTACTTACTGCTTTTACTAAATTTGTTGTAGTTAGCTTTGCAACGGCTAGTTATTGGTTATGGTCTCAAGTTTCACGGCGGGAGACAGGGGATCTCTTTTATGTAGTCAATGGTTACTGTCAACAACAAGTATGGTCACTGCCAAGAAAGAAAGCAATGGCAAACTGCCTTCTTTTCAGATGGCTCTGCACATCAGATAGTTTCGGTTTTTCTTTGTCAGTCTAGGTGAGGACAAGAGTTCTTAACTGATGCAGAGCCAAACAAAAGTATATTTGGGCCAATAATGGTACACAATCAAATAAACAAGTGCTGCTACTAAGTGAGTGCGTGGCGCGACACTGTGAGCTGAGAGTTTCACGTGGAATGCTTTTACATCTGTCGATGGTTGTTTGTAGTGTGAACTGCATGTTCGAAATGATGGCGGCCTGCTTTTGCTGGATTGACTGTTTTGCCTTTTCGGCTAATGGGTGCATTTTTCAGGAGACTCCTGGGAGTCACCGCTGGAGCTACGGAGTTTGTGCTTTGTGCGGCGCTTTCGGTGGGTCGTCCTGCGGAAAGAGACCAAGCCATATGGGATAAAACCCAGGTCAATGAAGTCTTTCTGGTGACTGCCGTTTCCATCGACGATGAACTGTATTTTTCATGGAGGACTTTTGTGTTGGTATTCTGGTGGCGGCATTATGCACAGTGTACCTGTGCGGGCTGTTGGCTTGCCGATACTCCTATCTACTCCATTGTTCACATTGGGCAGTGAGGAGCATTTTATGTGATATTCACTGGCACAGGAACGGAGCAATATGGGGACGACCCGTTGCCGTGAAGTTGGAACCACGACTAACTAACTAACTAACTAAGTGTTGTCATGTAAATTTCCGATCACTGAGCATTGAAATTGTGGAAGATACCACAAAACGAAACAAATAAACCGATTACTCTAGTGTGGCTATATATCGTCGTTCTGTCCAAATGGGCGGTCATATTTGACGAAATATTATCCTTGGGCACTGAATCAGTAAAGAACTATATTGAGCCAGCCCCGATGTAGGGAAGCAAATCATGGACAACTAGCAGATAAGCGCGGAAATATATATATATATATATATCTAATCTGTGGAGATGTTGTTTTCTAGAAGAATGGTAAGAACACGATGAACGGATAGAAAGAGCAATGAAGATGTCTTGAAAGAAATTAACTTAGAAAGAGTAATAGCTACCAGTATCAAAAGAGGACAACCTATATTCTTTAGGCATGTCATGCATTCATTCATTCATTCATTCATTCATTCATTCATTCATTCATTCATTCAGTAGCATGCCCTTTGCAGACCGTCGCTCCCATAACAACCTTCGGGAAAACTTCTCGGTCATAAGCAAGATGTCCCGCGTCCGATACACCCATCTGGAGATCATCCACCGCATCCTGCACCCATCTTCTCTTTGGCCGCTTCTTCCTCTCTTCCCGGGTATATACCCCTCCATGATTGTTCTCTCCAAGCTTTCATGACGTTTCAAGAGATCAAAATATTTCATTTTTCTGTTTTTTATCGTCTACACTTCCACATGCAACGCTCTGTAACAACACGAACAATACAAATGCAAATGTTTCTTAACACTCAATAAAAGTTTAAAAAAAAAAAAAAAAATTACCAAGTAAGTTAACTTTCATGGCTATTCCGTTGTTTTACTTCAGTCTAACATTATTTTACGTCAGTCTAACGTTATTTAAAAAATAAAAAATTACCAAGTAATAATTCCAGAGTAAACACAAGCACTCTTTTTTAAGATATCAATTTAGTATACATGAGTGCGAGTAAGAAACAGGAAAATGTGAGTGGATGTTGAATGAATGAATATAAGATCACAGATGGCTACCAAACCAATGAGTTTGTAAATATTTATGTTGATACAAATGCTTGTTTATTTTATTTATTTTTTTTTTTTTTTAAAGGAAAGGGAAAAATGAATGAACCCTTACAAATAAGACAAAAATAAAAAATAAGAAAGGAGAAAAAAAGATAACCAACTTCTTTTACACCTACTATATTATTGAACAGTGCAGGTTGCAATTGTATGTACCTGCCATGATTTAACACCATCCCTAAGAAAATCCTTTTAGCAAATGGAATTACATGTTTTGGAAAATGTGTTCATCATCATAACTATATTATTATCATTGCTGCTATCAGCATCGCTGTTATCACCCTTAGTAGTTATATTCTTTGTCATTATTATTATAGATGTAATTCATGTAAACACCATTCCTAAGAAAATCTCTTTAGAAAATGGAATCACGTGTTTGGAAAATGTGATCCTTATCATCACTATTATTATCAGTGCTGTTATTGTCATTGCTGTTATCACCTTTAGCAGTTTTTTTTCTTTGTCATTATTATTATTGATGTATTTGGTTGTTATTTGCATTATTATCATTGTAATCCTTATTAATATATATGGCTTTGTAAACCCGTATACTGTCACATCCCCCTTTCCCACTTTTATGATACTGTGATTGTTGTTTCGGCTGCCGCCCTCACCGGTTGGTTCTTATAGTATGTCCACATTTGTTTGCCTTCATTCACGATCAATTATTTTGAAAACTGTCTGTTGCATCGTTAAGGAGACGAAGCCTTGTTACAAACCTTTGAGAACATAATTTTAAGACGCATCTTTGGACCCATTAGGGATACACAAAGTGGAGAGTGGAAAAGAAGAAGTAACAAAGACATTTATGATCTGTTTAAGTCCCCGCTAATCACTGGTATCATGAAGGCTAATAGACTACAATGGCTGGGGCATATAGAAAGAATGGAAGATAATAGGGAAACAAAACTCGCTTACACTCAGGAAATAAATGACCGTAGACCCCGAGGTAGACCAAGAAGACGGTGGAGAGATAATACATGTACAGACCTACAAGCACTTGGAATCAACGACTGGCAAGAGAAGGTCCACCATAGAGACGAATGGAGACGGATTGTATTTGCAGCAAAGAACCTCAATGGCTCGGAAAGCTGAAGAAGAAGAAGAGAAGAAGTCTTATATTTACCCCCACCCAAGGAATATGTCTTTGATAGGTCCAAAAACAACTTAAATCATTGAAAGCGGCGACATTCCTTTGATGTTTTGCTGAACAACTAGTGATTTCTCGTTAACAAAGTTATTTTTACGGTAATGGGAGACCTGTCAATTCTGATGACACACAAAGGCGTATCCAGATTCGTATGGGAGTGGGTGCAATGAAAGAACTAGCTTAAAATCGACAGGGTCGGCTGCATTGCACCGGGTTTTTATCCCATACGGCTCAGTTTCTTTCTGCAGCGCGGAAAGCGTCGCACAAAGCACGAACTCCGTAGTTCCAGCGACGACCCTCGGGAGTCTCCGAAAAAATTCACTCGTGAAATGAAGGACGCGGTCCGCAATCGAAATACAACCTTCGGAGCCCGAGTCAGACGGCTTGACCACTTCACCACGGAGATTCCCGAGAGGGGTGCAATGTGTAATACTAGTAAAGACAGAGAATTTAGAGGCACGGGGTAAATAATTTGTAAATTAACAGGAAAGTAGAAGGAATATATTTCTTACCTTATTTTTCATTTCCTTCTTGTTTCTTCAGCTGATGCTGATGCTGTAATGTTTAGGGCCTGCAATTCGTCTGAATAGTTGGAGCAAAATATCCCAGTAAGTGTGTACGTAGATTAAGGTCTGCGATCTGCTCAGACCTTATCTATGGCGGACGAATCCAGTAGGTTGCTGATTGCTCTCGGCTGCATAAATTCAATCCCTCCTTTCTCCAATAGTCCTCTTCCTCTTTCAACACATGGTCCTGACGTTTTTTCCAGTAACTTTTATCAATATTTAATAGCGCGGACAGACAGACAGACAGACAGACAGAAAGGTAGGTAGGTAGGTAGGTAGGCAGAAAGGTAGGTGGGTGGGTGGGTGGGTGGATGGCTGGCTGGCTGGCTGGCTGACTGGATGGGTGGGTCGGTCGGTAGGTCGTTCGGTCGGTCGGTCGGTCGGTGGGTTGGTGGTTGGGCTGGCAGGCAGGCAGGCAGGCAGGCAGTCAGACAGATAGATTAGATAGATAGATATGTGATAGCGCCAAACCGATGCACCTTGGTGTCTACAATAAACCGATGCACCTTAGTTTGATCTATCAAAGCCGTATTTGTCCTGGCCACCACCGGAACTCGGCTTAACAAAGGAATCGGAAGTCAGTTTTGTTTTAGCAGTCCTTTGTGCTGATGAGAGTTGCGGGCAGCATGGCCTTCAGTTCAGTGCTGTTCTGTTGTTGTCAGGTGTGGGAACAATTCCCTGAGTTGATCTGTGTCGACTAATGTTGTGACAAAACTGTAAGTTTTAACTGATTAAGTTCAAAATGTTTAATTTAATAAATATTTGTTAAATTGCAGCACACGCCAGTTTACCAACTTGAAAGTGTTTACATGGTGGAACGCGTGGGTGAAAATAATTGCTAGTTAGGTGAGCTTGTAGGAACAAAGAAATATAAATAGATAATGTAGATGAGTATTACTAAAGTGAGCTGTTCTACAGATCAATGTAACGTCTCTGAGGTTTTAGGAATATAACATTTAATTCATAGAGATGTCAGCAATCAGACAATGGTGATGTGAAATATGTAGAATAGGTCATTGATGGTGGTTAAGTATCATAGAGACTGATGTCATGCCAGCCATGCTGGCACAAGATAATTTTGTTGAGAATGTATTTTACATGATTATCCTAGGACATTGTGTTACTGGCCAAATAGGTAGTGATTGATTTTGTGCTGTCCCTCTGTAAATGTCCCAAGCTAGCAAAACAGTGGGAGATTCACCAAAATATACAATGTGTGGGGTCATAAATTAGTTTATAGTAAAGACTGAAATAATGCCACATGGTGCCATGCAGGCCATGTTGGCATGGAAGGGAGTAAGTGCTTGTGAGGTTGCTAGAAATGAAGGTTACTTAACAACAGAGTGGTGAGAATCATATGTGTATGTGTATACAGCAGCAAGATATGTTTACAGGATTATTCTGTGATTATGGTGAGCATCACATTGGATGGTTGGTCAAGTGTTGGGTATGAACACTCCAAAGCAACAATGAGTAGGGGAAAATAACCATGATCATAGGTAATATTTATAACATGTGTAAAGCAGAGAAGAGTACTTACATGTTATATGTGGCAATGATGGGTTAATGGTTAAGCTATGTAGTTAGGACATGTAGGTAATAAATAGAAGTGAAGGAAATAATGTGTTGAATTGTAGGGACGCCATGCAGATTGATAGCCACTAGGCGTAGGAAATAATGCATCTTAATACGCGGGGTGCGTATCAGCAATCATTGTGTAATCGTAACTGCGAATGAAGTGTGGCTTTACTGAGGGAGAACAGGCAGATGCATCTGGAACTGATATTGGTAAAGGGGGTTCTCATTTAGCATTGAAGTCTGGTGTCACATCTGCTACCAGAATGCAGTAGTGTTTGTGCTAGTGTATCAAACTGGGAGTTTTATGTGTAGTAAAACAGGGTGATTGTTTTACCAGGGGAAGGGTGTGATTTATTGCTACGTACCACCTTTCGCAAAGATATATGCACTTGCTATGCGACACGAAGCGTAAGAGAAGAAAATTTATAACCGGTGTATCGTAGGAAGAATGATGGGAAATAGAGGGCATAACTGCACATTTGTTGTCCACTCACAGATAATATTACACTGATTGTGTTGGGCCTTGAATAACACTTATTGGTCATTAGTGTGTAATAATGACATAATATATATATAGTACACTGTTTATTATATTAGTACCAATGTTCTGTATCCTGCCATGGGCATTGTTGTGCTTGGATCCTGTCTCATATGAATGAGGCACTCTGGCCACTATTTTGTGTACTTTCACTTGGTAATATTGTGTGTTTATTTTATGAATTGTCTTAAGGGTATCAGAGGGTGCCTCAATTGAGTTCCTGTGTAATACATGTTTATCTTTATCTTTAACTTTCTGTGAATGTTGTGATTCTTCTATTTGTAAGGTTACATTGTCACATTCTACAAATATGGTTATTCCTGTTTCCTTTACTTTTCATAGTTAAACATGTTTTACCTGTTGGTTATTAATTTATAATATCATGCGGTAATGTGTGTGATGTCATATTGTTGTTGATATCCTTTATCAAAACATGGACATTGCAGGAGCAGTGTGCCCTATATCATATGGCATCCCTCATAAGTTTAGGTATTTAAATGACAGAAGATGAGGGAAAGGTGGTGCATTGGGTATTATGATTGTAGTGACTATGTTGAGGCTGATCATGTAGTGTCAGCTAGGATGATTGGGATGATTATGGCTATGGTGAGAGTGATCATTTGATGATTGTGATGGTCTTATGTCGCGATGTAGGTTATATGTCTGAGTTGTTGTCGGTGACGTTTGTTATAGCCTGTGTCCTGATTGTTGCTGGTGTCATGGTATATTGATGTTGTCTAGTTGGTGTACAAAGGTGTGTGTCCTTGTGATGCCATATTGAATTGCATACCCTATGTCTGCTGGGTTGCTGTTGGTGCAATGGACTGTGTTTGTGTCCTCTATGTACATGTTCAAATGGTGTTGTCCTGTTAGAGTCGTTGTACACCGGTGTAGCTGAGTTGGTTCGGTGTTGATTTTGACAAGTTGATTAGTGTTGCTGTGTAACATTGGCCTTTATGGGGGGTATTGTCAGCCTGTGCTGTTGGGGATGAGAAGTTGTGTTGGACCAGAGACCTGTAGGTAATGACCTCCCTGAACTGAAGATATTCTGTAAGTGAATGCTGGGCTGTATGGGGGGGGTGGAGCAGGCTGAGATTGTTGCATTACAAGGTGTTCCATCCTAGCATATTAAGTGTAATCTCATGACAGCAGTGGCACAACTGGAGAAGACAATAAAGTGGGTGATCTGACATGTAGTGTCAGCTAGGATGATTGGGATGATTATGGCTATGGTGAGAGTGATCATTTGATGATTGTGATGGTCTTATGTTGCGATGTAGGTTATATGTCTGAGTTGTTGTCGGTGACGTTTGTTATAGCCTGTGTCCTGATTGTTGCTGGTGTCATGGTATATTGATGTTTGTCTAGTTGGTTGTACAAAGGGTGTGTGTCCTTGTGATGCCATATTGAATTGCATACCCTATGTCTGCTGGGTTGCTGTTGGTGCATTGGACTGTGTTTGTGTCCTCTATGTACATGTTTCAAATGGTGTTGTCCTGTTAGAGTCGTTGTACACCGGTGTAGCTGAGTTGTGTTCGGTGTTGATTTTGACAAGTTGATTAGTGTTGCTGTGTAACATTGGCCTTTATGGGGGGGGGGGGGTATTGTCAGCCTGTGCTGTTGGGGATGAGAAGTTGTGTTGGACCAGAGACCTGTAGGTAATGACCTCCCTGAACTGAAGACATTCTGTAAGTGACTTCTGGGCTGTATGGGGGGGGGGGTGGAGCAGGCTGAGGTTGTTGCATTAGAAGGTGTTCCATCCTAGCATATCAAGTGTAATCTCATGACAGCAGTGGCACAACTGGAGGAAGACAATAAAGTGGGTGATCTGATGATGCAACATTGACTGTTGTATTTAACCAATTAGAGATGTAGTCAACTTGAAGAAGGAGGGTAGCAAAGAATGGTCATGACAAACATCAAGGGTTACCTCAGAATAACAAAATAGATAATTAGATGGAGGGACATTTATGACCTATGGGTTAATTCAAATGTTATATTGCATGTGCTCATTGCTTCATGTGTTTAATATGTTTGTCTTTACCATGATAATCATAGATTGTGTTTTCCATTGTTACAGGAGCGGCTGACTAGTTAGTGTCAGCAAGCCTGGGTTCTTGGTGGGATAGTAAATTGTGTAACAACTCTTGGTTTATGTCGCGTCTTGGAGTTTATGTTGTGTAACCTATGTTTTTGTAGTGCCTTATTGTCTGTGCAGTGTTGCTTGTGTCAAAGTTCTTTATTAGTGTCAGTCTAACCAGCCATTGTTTGGAACACCTGTGTTGTGGTACTTGGTGTACCCTGTTGTCTTAAGTGCTGCTGATTGGTTAGGGGTTACCCACTGTGGTGATTTGATATATACAGTTGTCTGTTGTATCTGTTACTGACATGCAATGTGCTGTTAGAAGAAATAAATAAAGAGCTTGTTTATTTGTCCTTGATTTGTTTGTTTAGTCTCTCTTAGTTTTTACAACCACTATTTCTACCACAGTCTAACACCTTAGTTCATTGCTTGGGCTCTAACATGGTGTTTCCTGTGTGAACATCTATACAATAGTTTCTGCCCCCTGTTCGAGATCTCGTATATCTTCTTATCTAATTACTAATCCTCTTTTTTTTGTCGGTTGAGGCGGTGTGAGGTTCTCTCTCTTTTCACTATTTTTCTTCTTTGGCCGTAACGAAGTCAGAACTACTCTTTACTTCTTAGCACCGTAGTGAAGGAAGCATCAGTCTTTATGATTGTCTCCCTTTGTTCTTTTATCCTCGACTACAGATAGATAGATAGATAGATAGATAGATAGATAGATAGATAATCGGTCGGTGGGTCGGTAGCTCGGTCGATGGGTCGGTCGGTGGGTCGGTCGGTGAGTGGGTGGGTTGGCCGGCCGGCAGATAGATAGATAGATAGATAGATAGATAGATAGATAGATAGATAGATAGATAGATCCCGCAGAAGCCAGGCCTTGTCAGCTAGTTTATTTATATAATCACGTCTCATGAAAGAACCCCATTTGGAGACACCTTCTGAATCTTCGCGCTGTTTGTTTCAAAACGGACATCACGTGAAAATTTTTAAAATATGCGGGGACATGTCTTGGTGAAGCTGTATTACTGTTAAAATCATGGACGTAATCTCTAAGTCGAAATTAATATACCGCATATAAACTAACTTTGAAATCTGCTGTGAAATCTCCAGAACAAAATTTTTTTGTTGGGTGGACATAACAATAAGGTTATATACTAAATCTCATCATTTTCCCTCAGTTGGTTACTGAGATATTGAATTTTATATTGAGGCAACCAAAAAAAAACACACACACACTATAACAGCTTTTGCACCGCCATGTTTCAGCATCACCGAGGGGTTGTGATGGTTACTTGGTAGGAGTTTTGGAGCTGACAGGAGAGCGAGGCGGCAGGGGAAATAATAACGACGGACTACCATCACGCATTTGTTTTAAAATATTCCTCACAACAATATCAATGAAGAAATGTTCAAATGTATACAATGTTGGAAATTTTGCGCATATGTCACCTACACGTCCACATGCAACGCTCTGTAAAAACACGAACAATACAATTCACAACGATTTAAACACTCAATAAAAGTTTAAAAAAAAAAAAAAAAATTACCAAGTAATAATTTAAAACTCGACTCATTTAATGAGCCATTCGCGGTTTCACCGTGAGACAGTGTGCACTTAGACATGCATGGCTTAATCTTTGAGACAAGCATATGACTAGCGCAACTTACCCACTCCCGGCAACGGGGGGGGGGGGGGGGGGGGGGGGGGGGAAGGGTAGTGACGAAAAATAACAATACGGGACTCTATCGAGGCCCCGTAATTGGAATGCGTACACTTTAAACCCTTAACGAGGATCTATTGGAGGGCAAGTCTGGTGCCAGCAGCCGCGGTAATTCCAGCTCCAATAGCGTATATTAAAGTTGTTGCAGTTAAAAAGCTCTAGGCTACTTTTGTTTGTAAAGAGTCACTGCACGAGACTCTAGGATACCATCTGTTTTGTTAAAGAGTCACCATTCTACAGAGTTTCCGGTTTGGGTCAAGATGGCGGGACGTGTGTTTCTTCCAACTTGACTGAAGTCGGTTGATCGGTGGCTTGACAATCCGCCATCATAAAACTCATAGCTGTTACAGACTCAGATTTCTGGCTCCAAAAGTTTGATGCTTCGCACAAAACAAGAGAACCTCGATTTCTGCCCTATGCGCCAACTTAGGCACGAGAAGAAAGACAAGACAATTCTAAGATCTTTCGCATCACTTTTAATATCCTTCAACGTGTGTACACCCTTCAGTGACACTTATAATAAGTAAAGTAAGTAAAAGACATAGTACACACCTAAAGCGACACCAGGCCGTGTGGTAGATTTTCTCAGTATGATGCAAGTCGTCGTAAGTCCGCCCCTTAATGATACAAGTCTTCGAAATTCCGCCTCTCCTTCGATGCTTATGCCGCTCCCTTGCGGTGACGCCTGATGCGGCCGCCTCTCTGTATCATAGCACCGCACGTCCCTGAGTGACACTTATAATAAGTAAAGCAAGTGGGGAGCATCTCATTTAATTCATATAAGTAGTCATATAAGTTCCCGTTCCCGTTACCGACTGTCTGTCTGTCTGTCTGTCTGTCTGTCTGTCTGTCTGTCTGTCTCGTCTGTCTGACCCGGCCCGGCTTCGCCCAGTCCTTGGTGGGGAGCATCTCATTTAATTCAATATAAGTAGTCATATAAGTTCCCGTTCCCGTTACCGACTATCTGTCTGTCTGTCTGTCTGTCTGTCTGTCTGTCTGTCTGTCTGTCTGTCTGTCTGTCTGTCTGTCTGTCTGTCTGTCTGTCTGTCTGACCCGGCCCGGCATCGCCCAACTCCTGGTGGGGAGCATCTCATTTAATTCATATAAGTAGTCATATAAGTTCCCGTTCCCGACTGTCTGTCTGTCTGTCTATCTATCTATCTGTCTGTCTGTCTGACCCGGCCCAGCCCATGGTGGAGAGCATCTCATTTAAATCATATAAGTAGTCATGTAAGATCCCGTTCCCGACTATCTGTCTGACTGTCTGTCTGTCTTGGGTAAATGGAGGAGGGAGGTGGAGGAGGGAGGAATAGGAGGGAGGAGGAGGGATTAGAAGGAGGAGGGAGGAGTAGGGTGGAGGAGGAGGGGGAGGAGGAGGGAGGAGGAAGAGGGAGGAGGAGGGAGGAGGGAGAAGGAGGAGGAGGAGGGAGTGAGGAGGAGGAGAGGGAGGAGGAGGAAGGAGGAGGGGGAGGAGGGAGGAGGAGGGAGGGGAGAAGAAGGAGGAGGAGGGAAAAGGAGGGATGAGGAGGAGGAAGAGGGAGGAGGAGGAATGTGAAGGGAGGAGGAGGTAGAGGGAGTAGGAGGAGGGAGGAGGAGAAAGGAGGAGGGATGAGGAGGAGAGGAAGGAGGAGGAAGGAGGAGGGGGAGGAGGGAGGAAGAAGGAGGAGGAGGGATAGGAGGGAGGGGGAGGAGAAGGAGAAGGGCGAAGGAGGGAGGAGGAGGAAGAGGAGGAGGAGGAGGAGGAAGAGAGTGGAGGAAGAGAGGAGGAGGAGGAAGAGATAGGCGGAGAGAGGAGGAGGAGGGAGGAGGAGGAGTAGGGAGGAATAAGAGGGAGGAGGAGGGAATAAGAGGAGGAGGGGGAAAGAGGATAAGGAGGAGGATGGGAGGAGGAGGAGGAACAGGGAAGAGGAGGGAGGAGGAGGAAGGAGGAGGAGAGAGGAGGAGGGAGGAGGAGGGTGGAGGAGGAAGAGGAAGGAGTGGGAGGAGGGGAGGAGGAGGGAGAAGGAAGAGGGAGGATGAGTGGGAGGAGGAGAACGCAGGGGGAGGAGGGGGAGGAGGAGGAGGATGAATGATGAGGAGGGAGGAGGGTAGAGGGAGACGGAGGAGGGAGGAGGAGGGAAGAGTAGAGGGAGGAGGTAGAGGGAGGAAAAGGGAGGAGGAGAGAGGAGGAGGAGGGAGGAGGAGAAATGAGGAGAAGGGAGGAGGAGAGGGAAGAGGAGGGAGAAGGGAAGGGGAGGAGGATGTGAGAAGGAGGAGGAGGAAGAGGAAGAGGGAGGAGGACGAGGGAGGAAGGAAGAGGAGGGATTAGGAGGAGGATGGAGGTAGGAGGAGGAGGGAAAGGGAGGAGGGGGAGGGAAGAGGAAGAGGGTAGGAGGAAAAGTGGAGAGGAGGAGGGAGTAGGTAGAGGGAGGAGGAGGAGGGAGGAAAAGGGAGGAGGGAGGAGGAGAGAGGAGGAGGAGGAGGAGGAGCGGTAGGAGGAGGAGGAAGAGGGAGGAGGAGGGAGGAGAAGGAAGGAGGAGGAAGGAGGAGGGAGAGGGAGGAAGAGGGAGGAGGAGGAAGGAGGAGGAGGAGGAGGAGGAGGAGGGAGGAGGAGGAAGAGGGAGGAGGAGGATGGAGGAGGGATAGGGAGGAGGGGAGGGGAAGAGGAAGAGGGTAGGAGGAGGGGAGAGGAGGAGAAGAAGGAAGAAGGAGGGAGGAGGAGAAGGAGGAGGAGGGAGGAGGAGGGGAGAGGAGGAGGGAGGAGGCAGAGGGAAGAAGAAGGAAGGAGGAGGAGGAAGGAGAGAGAGGAAGGAGGGAGAATGAGGAGGGGAGGAATGAAAGGGAGGTGGAAGAGGAGGAGGAGGGAGGAGGAGGAAAGAGGTAGGGGAGGAGGAGGGGTAGAGGGAGGAGGAGGAGGAAGGAAAGGAGGAGGAAGAGGAGGAGAAGGGAGGAGGAGGGTGGTAGGGAGGAGGAGGAGGTTAGAGAGAGGAGGAGGGAGGAGGTAGGAGGAGGGAGGAAGAGGGAGAAGAAGCGAGAAGGAGGAGGGAGGATGATGAGGGGAGAAGGAGGCAGGAGGAGGAGGAGGGAGAGCAGGAGGAGGGATGAGGAGGGAGAGGGAGGATGAGGGAAGATGAGGGAGGAGGCGGAGGGAGTAGGAGGGAGGAGGATGGAGGAGGAGGGGAGAGGAAGGAGGGTGAAGGAGGAGGGAGGAGGGAGAGGGAGGAGGAAGAGGAGGAGGGTGGAGGGAGGAGGTAGAGGGAGGAGGAGAAGAGAGGAGGAGGAGAGTTCGCCATTCCGAATTCATACTCGTCTAGTTCTTCCCTTCTACACGACTGTAGATAACTTCCTTACACATAAAAAGATGAATTGTTATTGATATTGCCGTGGCATGGAGGAATATCAGCAGCAGAGTTGATCCAGAAAACCAAAGACTGAGATCTACGGAGAGCCATGAACGCCTACGCCAGCCGGCACGGCACTTGATGATGATGATGATTGCCGTGTGACGATTCTGTGTAGTCACGTCATTTTCTTCCCTTTCCCTAGCGTTTTGGTTCGGGATTCTTTCATCATCATCATCATATATTTACGTACGTATTTTGGGAAGGGGAGGAGGGAGGAGGAGGAAGAAGAAAAAAAAATACGACAGTTGGCAGCGCTGGAATGAAAGGAAGGCGTGTAGAAAATTTCATCTCAATCGAATACGTTCGCGAACGTATAAAGGACATACAGACATACAGACATACACAATCCACACACATCCTAATTTATATATAAGAAGATAATCGCTGATTGGACATCAGTTAACCTATAGACTGTGTCCATCTGGTCATTAAATTCTCGTGGTTACCTGAATTGTATTTACCTCATGATTCGTGAGGTCATGAATGAGGTCAAGGTTAAAACAACATTTTAGACAATAACTCCTGACAGATTTATGATAATTCGTGAAACTTACTGAATGTAAAACTCTCTGATCATTTTATTGAAAGCCCATAAAAGATTGGCGCTCCTTGAATACATTCAGTTGAAAAAATCAATGGGCAAAAATGGCTCATCTCACTACAAAACAACGACGCATCATCATTTGACGTTTACATCCTGGACAGTAACAAAGTGTAGTAGCCAGAGAATTTAATGTGGTTAGAAGCACCATTTGTCGCCTATTGGAGGCGATTTCAAGAAACTGGCTCAGTGGCAGACCGAGAAGTGAAAGACCCAGAATCACAACTGCCGCCGAAGACCGCTTCATACGGCTGCGTCGCCTTAGGAATCGATTTGCATCTGCGTCCTCCACAGTCCTGTCAATGCCAGGAGCTTGTCGAATTTCAGATCAAACGGTCAGGAACCGGCTGCACGAACGCTGGTGTTTGGGCTAGAATACCTACAGAGTTCCTGTTTTTACGGCATCTCCAGAACCGACTGCAGTGGGCGAATCAGCATCGTCAATAAATGTTGGTATAAACTTGCAATTGAAACTGCAATACTGTTGGGGTTTTTTTTTTGTTTTTTTTTTTAAAAGAATATAAAAGACACGTTTTTAAGGCGCATTGGGCGCACATTGCTAGATCAATCTGTTAATAAATACCAGAAGTTGCGGCTGCAGCAGGATATAACACTACATACAATATGAAAACAGACATGCGTGACTCCAGCGAAATAGTGAGAGATAAAAAACACAGACACGGGGTACATACCTTACAACGAACGCAAATCCGGCAAACCGGTGATGTTTCGCCATCTTACACGATCACCAAGGTCGTGGATCAGCTCCGTGTTCTACTTACTGCTTTTACTAAATTTGTTGTAGTTAGCTTTGCAACGGCTAGTTATTGGTTATGGTCTCAAGTTTCACGGCGGGAGACAGGGGATCTCTTTTATGTAGTCAATGGTTACTGTCAACAACAAGTATGGTCACTGCCAAGAAAGAAAGCAATGGCAAACTGCCTTCTTTTCAGATGGCTCTGCACATCAGATAGTTTCGGTTTTTCTTTGTCAGTCTAGGTGAGGACAAGAGTTCTTAACTGATGCAGAGCCAAACAAAAAGTATATTTGGGCCAATAATGGTACACAATCAAATAAACAAGTGCTGCTACTAAGTGAGTGCGTGGCGCGACACTGTGAGCTGAGAGTTTCACGTGGAATGCTTTTACATCTGTCGATGGTTGTTTGTAGTGTGAACTGCATGTTCGAAATGATGGCGGCCGGCTTTTGCTGGATTGACTGTTTTGCCTTTTCGGCTAATGGGTGCATTTTTCAGGAGACTCCTGGGAGTCACCGCTGGAGCTACGGAGTTTGTGCTTTGTGCGGCGCTTTCGGTGGGTCGTCCTGCGGAAAGAGACCAAGCCATATGGGATAAAACCCAGGTCAATGAAGTCTTTCTGGTGACTGCCGTTTCCATCGACGATGAACTGTATTTTTCATGGAGGACTTTTGTGTTGGTATTCTGGTGGCGGCATTATGCACAGTGTACCTGTGCGGGCTGTTGGCTTGCCGATACTCCTATCTACTCCATTGTTCACATTGGGCAGTGAGGAGCATTTTATGTGATATTCACTGGCACAGGAACGGAGCAATATGGGGACGACCCGTTGCCGTGAAGTTGGAACCACGACTAACTAACTAACTAACTAAGTGTTGTCATGTAAATTTCCGATCACTGAGCATTGAAATTGTGGAAGATACCACAAAACGAAACAAATAAACCGATTACTCTAGTGTGGCTATATATCGTCGTTCTGTCCAAATGGGCGGTCATATTTGACGAAATATTATCCTTGGGCACTGAATCAGTAAAGAACTATATTGAGCCAGCCCCGATGTAGGGAAGCAAATCATGGACAACTAGCAGATAAGCGCGGAAATATATATATATATATATCTAATCTGTGGAGATGTTGTTTTCTAGAAGAATGGTAAGAACACGATGAACGGATAGAAAGAGCAATGAAGATGTCTTGAAAAGAAACTAACTTAGCAAAGAGTAATAGCTACCAGTATCAAAAGAGGACAACCTATATTCTTTAGGCATGTCATGCATTCATTCATTCATTCATTCATTCATTCATTCATTCATTCAGTAGCATGCCCTTTGCAGACCGTCGCTCCCATAACAACCTTCGGGAAAACTTCTCGGTCATAAGCAAGATGTCCCGCGTCCGATACACCCATCTGGAGATCATCCACCGCATCCTGCACCCATCTTCTCTTTGGCCGCTTCTTCCTCTCTTCCCGGGTATATACCCCTCCATGATTGTTCTCTCCAAGCTTTCATGACGTTTCAAGAGATCAAAATATTTCATTTTTCTGTTTTTTATCGTCTTTAGTAGCTATCATTCTTGAATATTAAACTCTTACCCGATGGATGCATTGTGTATCAGACTACAATTACTGTGTTGGATGATTATCCATGCTGTGATGGGAGATCACTGGTACTGTGTTGGATGATTATCCATGCTGTGATGGGAGATCACTGGTACTGTGTTGGATGATTACCCCTGCTGTGTATACGGGATTATGAACCAAGTCCGTAAGACCTTCGCCACGGATACCGGCGCAAGTATTGTATAGAATGACTATCCCCCGGGAAGGTTAACCCGGTCAACAAATGCCCGCAGAAGTCGGCCTAACGGCGCAAGAACGCAGCTCTGCTGTAAACAGGCACAACGCAATCACGTCCGGAAAAAAAAAAAACTCCGGATGAACGCAGAAGAAGAAGACGAAGAAGAATGACTATCCGGCCCGCGCTCGTCATTTTGTCAGTTATCCGGCCCGCGGTGAAAAAAGTTTGGTGACCAATGCTATAGAACCAAAAAAATTTTCTTGGTCGCGAGTGTAACCACTCATGCACCATCTGCTGTACATCTTCATCAGACGGAAAAGTATTAAAACTTCCTACTCCACTCATACACTTGCTTGATTGACAGGCATGCATCGCCATACTGGACCTTCATTCGCCGATGAATTTCTATGTTTCACCCCTTCACTGATAAAACAAAAACAGATAACATAATGCTGCTCCTCTTTGGCGCATGAACAAATGTGGGGTAGCCATTTTTAAACTGTCCTTATGACATAACCGTGTTCGTCTACACCGTGATGTCACTAGCTTAACACCCTTGACAACCTTAAAAACAATATTGACAGGTTTCAAGACAATGGCCTGGTTATTGTAATTTCGATCACACTTTTAAGGTTTTGATTTGAAACCCCCTCGTGTAAATACCGTGTCTTCTCCGCAACGCAGATTGTTCATATTTTAACATGTTTAGTTTAAATATTGAGCACAACCCACTCCTGGCAACGTTGATCGTATTCTGGTATGAACCTAAGGCCTATCCATGTCAATATGGAAGCACTATACTCGAGTTTCGCCCTCGTTTGAGCTCGTCAGTAGTGCATTTCCCTGACCGGTGATCCGGCGTGTGAAGCGGGTGTGTAACCACGCGGCACACGTTGGACACACAGCCAAATTCTCACAATAGAATATTACAACGTCACCCATCGTAGGCTATGCTCAAGAGAGATTATTGCTCATTGGATTTAGGAGGCCTGGTGTTCCAGGTGAGCATAGCCTACGATGGGTGACGTTGTAATATTCTATTGTGAGAATTTGGCTGTGTGTCCAACGTGTGCCGCGTGGTTACACACCCGCTTCACACGCCGAGTGATCCGGGGTTCCGGATCCGGTCAGGGATATGCACTACTGACGAGCTCAAACGAGGGCGAAACTCGAGTATAGTGCTTCCATATTGACGTGGATAGGCCTTAGGTTCATACCAGAATACGATCAAGCGTTGCCAGGAGTGGGTTGTGCTCAATATTTAAAATTTCAAATCCCGAAATAACCAAATAAATCAATTTGATTATTGCTCATTGGATTTAGGAGGCCTGGTGTTCCTTGCCAGTGAGAAGTCCTGATCGTTTCGGGTCCACATCGATTGACGGACGTCAGTCGCGGCGATTGGGCAATCTTGAGCATAGCCTACGATGGGTACGTTGTAATATTCTATTGTGATAATTTGGCTGTGTGTCCAACGTGTGCCGCGTGGTTACACACCCGCTTCACACGCCGGTGATCCGGGGTTTCCGGATCCGGTCAGGGATATGCACTACTGACGAGCTCAAACGAGGGCGAAACTCGAGTATAGTGCTTCCATATTGACGTGGATAGGCCTTAGGTTCATACCAGAATACGATCAGCGTTGCCAGTAGTGGGTTGTGCTCAATATTTAAATTTCAAATCCCGAAATAACCAAATAAATCAATTTGATTATTGCTCATTGGATTTAGGAGGCCTGGTGTTCCTTGCCAGTGAGAAGTCCTGATCGTTTCGGGTCCACATCGATTGACGGACGTCAGTCGCGGCGATTGGGCAATCTTGAGCATAGCCTACGATGGGTGACGTTGTAATATTCTGTTATGATAATTTGGCTGTGTGTCCAACGTGTGCCGCGTGGTTACACACCCGCTTCACACGCCAGTGATCCGGGCTTGTTTCCGGATCCGGTCAGGGATATGCACTACTGACGAGCTCAAACGAGGGCCTAACTCGAGTATAGTGCTTCCATATTGACGTGGATAGGCCTTAGGTTCATACCAGAATACGATCAACGTTGCCAGGAGTGGGTTGTGCTCAATATTTAAAATTCAAATCCCGAAATAACCAAATAAATCAATTTGATTATTGCTCATTGGATTTAGGAGGCCTGGTGTTCCTTGCCAGTGAGAAGTCCTGATCGTTTCGGGTCCGCATCGATTGACGGACGTCAATCGCGGCGATTGGGCAATCTTGAGCCATAGCCAACGATGGGTGACGTTGTAATATTCTATTGTGAGAATTTGGCTGTGTGTCCAACGTGTGCCGCGTGGTTACACACCCGCTTCACACGCCGCTGGATCCGGTCAGGGATATGCACTACTGACGAGCTCAAACGAGGGCGAAACTCGAGTATAGTGCTTCCATATTGACGTGGATAGGCCTTAGGTTCATACCAGAATACGATCAGCGTTGCCAGGAGTGGGTTGTGCTCAATATTTAAGATTCAAATCCCGAAATAACCAAATAAATCAATTTGATTATTGCTCATTGGATTTAGGAGGCCTGGTGTTCCTTGCCAGTGAGAAGTCCTGATCGTTTCGGGTCCACATCGATTGACGGACGTCAGTCGCGGCGATTGGGCAATCTTGAGCATAGCCTACGATGGGTGACGTTGTAATATTCTATTGTGAGAATTTGGCTGTGTGTCCAACGTGTGCCGCGTGGTTACACACCCGCTTCACGCGCCGGTGATCCGGGGTTCCGGATCCGGTCAGGGATATGCACTACTGACGAGCTCAAACGAGGGCGAAACTCGAGTATAGTGCTTTCATATTGACGTGGATAGGCCTTAAGTTCATACCAGAATTCGATTTGCGTTGCCAGGAGTGGGTTGTGCTCAATATTGAAAATTCACATCTGTCGTGTCCTCCTTTAAAGTGTCGTCCCTGGAGTGAAGAGAGTCAACACCCACATTATAATATATTTTTTTCCTTATCAATATCCTGGAGAATCCACCAGCTTCCGTCCAACACACTCCATCAGCCAATGGACACCTTTTCCTATCACTCTCTCACTGTCGTACTATGCCCCCTCTCATACTTCCCCAACGCAACATACTCAACAACTCTTGCTTCTAAAAATTAACAAAGATTAATTTATTAAAAGAAAAGTGTAACGTATATGAGACGTGTATGCGAAGAAAATGTGTGTCGTGTATTATAACATAAATGTATGTGTCAGCCCTCAAAGTTCAGGATCATAGTGTACACATCATGGCAAGGATTACACGACATCACACGAGTCAGTACACTAGACCTCACCGAAGTCGTATCCTTCTCTCCAGACATGTCCTCCTCCAGGAACTCTGATGACCATGAGATCTGAATCCCATGTAAATATATAATCCGTGGAAAAAAACTTATTATTGTTCCTAACGCAACTGTTCCTAATAGTTTATAGAAACTCCGGCTTCATAATTCCGGCGCAGTGAAACAAACATGGAACACTGTCCTATGAACAGGACTTTTTGTCTCTTGCTAAATGTTCACTAGTTCTCACTATTAAACAGTTATTGTCTATACTCCAATAGAGTCCTTTATTTTTTGTTCTAGTCATAAGTGAACTGAATATCCATCACTACTGGTGTGTTAAAACTGGTATGACCTAAACTCATTCGGTATTTATTCTGTAGGATACATATACCATTCAGCTCCACTGAGCAATGTTGATCATCTTCCTCTAGCATAAGCTCTTGTATCAGGTTGCTGGCCAATCCTCCTGCGCCAAACTTTATCCGGGATCGGATTTTTCCTTGTTCCCGTGTTCTTCATTCCAACCAGAGGAAACCTGTAACATAAATCATATAACCGGTGATAGCCTCCCCGTCACTGATCTCTATTAGATGATCGTGGCCATCGGCCTCGCTCAGAAAATACAGTGAACCTGTCAGGGACAGATGAACTGACCACATAGGTTATCATCAGGCCAAGACAAGAAAAAAAATCAGCAAACAGAATGCGGAACCCCCCCCCCCCCCACCCCCACCCCACCAGGGAGCACCTACTGGAATATCCCAATTATCCATCATTACTCAATTCTCAACTAGTAAAGCTTATCAACACTTCACTAATCTATTTTCAACTAACAGAGCCAAGTATCACTTCCCTACTCTAGCTAGTTTTCCACTAACCAGTGCTAATTATCACACTTTAGTTTTAACAAGGCTACAGCCTATATTAATTAGAACTAATTATAATAGGTTCTACCTTAAGCAACACTGCAGTTAGATCCAATTACATCCACTTTTGCCATGACAGGCACGTGTAAAATTAAATTAACTCAATTCGCACACGGTAGACATTTTCCCATCAGAACCACAGTGCCGAAGCACGTCTGCTAAAATCGAAGGTTTGAGTTCAACTGTCCTCTCCAATCATGGTTTTCTGGCAAACCCCTAAAACTTGGTCACGTGACATGGTTGATGTCCTGCAGGTGTTATTTGGGCATATCATCCATTGTCAAGAATCCATTTTCCCTGGCTTAGTCACTGTCAAAGTTGTCATCACTTGTTTGGACTCCCCCAACAAACTAACGAGTTACTGTATGATCCCAACAACAGTTTTCCCCAACAAGCTGCCAATCTTCTTTACGTCCGGAAACTATGAATTGACAGACGGACTGTTTTTCTTCCGAGCTGAGTACTTCCGCTTCCAATCCGACCTGTTTATAATATGTCAAAGCGATGTATGATTCAGCTCATTCACTGCCCCTACACATCTGCAACTGGTACTTTTGCCCGACATGTGATGGCCGACATCCGATTGCCACCATGATCCCACGGGTTCCATCTGTATTCAAATGTTGACAAACTGTCAAAGCGATGCCGGGATTTGTCTCACTCACCACCGAGTGTTCCCAATCCGTCGACCAGATGTACACGTGCCGCTACAAATATTGTCCTGGGATTTTGACATCCGATTTGTTTTTTCTGTTAGTAAAATAATTGTCGCTGGCAGATAGTCCGTTTTATCAGAAAGCCTCTATAATAATCAACTGGTTTAACGCAAGGTTTTATTTTGTGACATAGGCCCCCTCTTAAGAGAGTAGTCCATCTCACTCTTCTCCACCGTGAGTTTAATCCAGATGATTCATTCTTCTTCTTCAGGAGCTGGGTGTCTTGACAAGAAATCTGCTCCAACATTTTCCTTTCCAGGAATGTACTCCACTGTGAAATTATAAGGTTGAAGTAACAATGACCACCGCATCAAACGGGCGTTGAGCTTCTGAGAAGTAGCCAGGAACATCAGGGGTTGATGATCCGACTGGACTCGAAACTTAACTCCATACAAATATGGCTGGAATTTTTGCACTGCCCATACGAGAGACAAGCACTCTCTCTCGACGGTTGAATAATTCCTCTCCGCCTGTAGAAGTTTCTTGCTTGCGTATGCCACAGGTTTCAAAACCGAAGCATCGTCTTTTCCTTCTGTAACAGAGCTGCTCCAATTCCCAATCGCACTCGCATCCGTTCTCAACACAAATGGTTTGGAAAGGTCAGGGAGCTGTAATACAGGTTTGCTGACCAAGGCCTCCTTTAACTGACTATAGGCATTCTCACATTCTGGTGTCCAAATGATTTGGTCCGGGAATCCCTTTTTCAAGGTTTCCGTCAATGGAGCTCCCAGTTCAGTGAAATGTGGGATAAATTTGTGGTAGAACCCACACAACGAGAGAAAAGATCGCACATCCTTCTTCGTTTTTGGCCTTGGGGCATTTCTGATTTTCTCCAGGTTCTTCTCTTCTGGGACAATGTGTCCTGGAGTGATGGTGTGACCTAGAAATTCCAGAGTCTGGTAACCAATCATGCACTTGGTTGGACGAGCAGTAAGCCCTGCTTCCTTGAGCCTATTAAACACTCTCTCCAAGGATTGTAAGTGGTCATCCAAGCTGTCACTGGAAATCAGAATATCATCCATGAATGAGATGATGGACTGGATCCTGTAACGGATCTAGTAAAGTCCTCATCATGCGTGTAAACACACTGGGTGCATTGCTGAGTCCAAAGGGCATGACCTTGAATTCGTAGTGTCCACTGGGTGTACTGAAAGCCAACAGTGGTCGAATCTCCGGTTTGACTGGTATCTGATAGTACCCCCGACTCAGATCCACCTTTGAAAAGTACCGAGCCTTATGGAGCCTAGCGAATAACTGAGTTGGATTCGGCAAAGGTTCCACCTGAAATTGTGTGTGACTGTTCAGAAGTCGGTAGTCTATACACAACCGGTGTTCTCCACTTGGTTTCCGTAACAAAACTACCCCTGCATTGTATGGGGATGTGGATGGTGCAATCACGTCATCCTCCAGCAGTTTTTGTATTTCCTCCTCCAGGGCCTTTTCTTTAGAGAATGGCACTGGGTAAACCTTTTGACGAACAGGCTCCTGTGTGGTCAAAGTCATCTCGAACTCCACCAACCTCGTTCGTCCTGGTTTATCAGTCAGTATCTCCTTATGAGACTTGAGAACCTGGGTTATCCTTTCCCTCTCCTGGGAGGTCAGATCAGGGTTCACTTGCACATCCCTATAGGTTTCCTGGTGTACCAAGGGATATTCCCTGCCCTCGCTGGTTCCCACTTCTGTCTCCACTGCAACTGCCATTGCCATGAGGTGAGCTGCCTTGTCTCCGGGTCTCTCTTCGTATTTCCGCAAGAGATTGATATGGAAAATCTTCGACTTTCCCCGGATCCGGATCTGATAGTTGGTTCTGGATATCACCCTTTCCACGGGAAATGGTCCTTGCCAACCTATCTCCAGTTTGTTGTTTCCCGTTGGGAGTAGCAACAAGACTTTATCTCCCACCTCTAGAGATCTTTCTTTAGACCTACGGTTGTAATAAGCCGCATGTCTTTTCCTGGCCTTTTTCAAGTTTTGATTTGCCAGAGTCCATCCCTTGTGGAGTTTTTCTTTCAGTTCCTCCACGTATTTATAGGATGAGATCACTTCTTCTGACGTCCCCTCTTCAGTCCAACTCCTCAACATGGCTTCCAACGGTCCTTTGATTGGACGACCAAACAGCAACGTAGCGGGTGGTAGTCCTGTTGAGCCATGAGGAACTTCCCGATAGGCAAAGAGTGCTGCTGGGATATATTCATCCCACCTATCAGGTTTTTCCTGCGCTAGTTTCCTGAGCATTGTCATCAACGTGCCGTTGAAACGCTCTACTTGTCCATTGGCTTGAGGGTGGTAAGGGCTGGTATGTATGTGGTTAGAGTGAAACACCCTAAATACCTCCTCCATGAGTTTTCCACAAAACTGAGATCCATTGTCCGTCAGAATTTGATCCGGAAAGCCTAATCTGGTAAAGGCCTCCATCAGTGCGTCCGCCACTCTTTTCGAGTCAATCGTGGTCAACGGTATGGCTTCACCCCACATTGTACAGCAATCCACCATTGTGAGTATATACATGTTCCTCTTCCTAGTCCTGGGAAGTGGACCCACGATATCGATGGCTACCCTCTCGAAAGGAGAGTTCATGATGGGCATCTCACCCAACACCACCGGTGCTGTCCAGTGTTTCGGTGCCACCCTCTGGCACTCAGGGCATGACTTCACATACCGACGCACATCATCTGTCATTCCCGGCCAATAGTAATGGCAGGAAATCCGCTGCATGGTGGCGGCAATACCCATGTGTCCACTAAAGGAGATGGTATGCCCCATATGAAGAATCTGGGACCGGTGAGCTTTCGGGACGACCAACTGACCGTATAGGTTGTCTCCCCTTCCTGCTCTCCTGTAGAGTATCCTATTCTTCATGTAGTACTGCCCCCGTCCTGGTGGATCAGCACTTTTCTGCAGCTTTCTGTAGCAAGGACGTAAAGTATCATCCTCACTCTGGGCAGTTCGTAGCTCCCCCGGCATTGGGTTAGTCACAATTGCGTCTGCCTCTTCCGTTTTCGTCTGAGAGCGAGTCTGCATTGCTCCCATATGGATTGGCTCCCTGGGCATTCCCAGAAAGACATACCGGCAACCTAGGATGACTGGAAAAATGGGATCGGTCAATACAGCGGCCTTGATGGTGCCGGTGACGTACCTTGACCGAATCTCCACATTAGCAATGGGCAACTTCATGACTACAGCACTCTTCTGTGCAGGCTGTATCTCCATGGTTTCACCTGTGAATTGTTCTGGATGTACCAGATCCGCAGAAATCACGGCCTCCCCGTCCAGTCCTGTGTCGTATAAACACTCCACTTGACGACCGTTAACCTCTACCAATTCCACTACAGGTGGTTTTTCCTGGTCTGGAGTCTCTTCCTCGGCCTCGACCTGTTCGGTGGGCTCCACCTTAGGTTTCCCGGGGCACACGACGAATTGAGTGTCTCCTGACTTTCCCCTGCAGTCAATAGCATTGTGCGTATTTGACTTGCATTGGTTGCACCATTTCCCTGTCCTAGATTTTCTAGTGCCGGACTTGAGTGAGCTCTCCTGGTGGCGAGCTTCCTTGTTGACCTTGGCATTTTCCGTGACAACCTCCTTGGAAGTCACTTGACATGCTGCGAAGTGAGGGTTCTTAGCCTTCGATTTGCAGTCCCTCGTATTGTGAGAGGGTGACTTACAAATTGAACACCACTTCTCCGACCACGGTCGTTTTGGTGTAGAGCTTGAAGTGCTCTTGCTTCCCTCCTTCTTCTTCTCTGAACTATCCTCTGATTTTTGCACATAAGGTTCCCACTTTTTGGTTCCTGAGTTTTTGGCTTTCTTCTTATCATGTTTCTCTTGACTTTTGGTGTTGGTGGAAAGGTTTTCCCCTGCCTCCCCATGTACCTCGACGAACCGTTCTGCTAATTTAGTCACGAGGTCAATACGTTCCGCTCCTTGTTCTCCCAGGAACGTCCTGAGAGGTTTAGACATTTGCTTCTTCAGCTGGTCGACCACCATGAGCTCTTCCAGACTCTCATAGTCATGTGCGAACCCAGCCAAATCCATCCACTTATGGAGATAAGATTTTAGACGCAAACTGTAGGCGGCAAACAACTCCCCCGGTTCTCGTTTCGCTGCTCGAAATTTTTTCCGGTAGGTATGTGACGTAACCTCGAATCGTTTCAGCAGAGCCGTCTTTAACTCGTCATAATTGTTCTCATGTCCTGGTGGCAGGCGAGAATAAACCTCGTAGCCGGTCCCGCGTAAACCCTGGGATAGCTTAAGATTCCATTTGTTACGCTCCAGACCCATAGCAACCGACATAGCCTCGAAGCGTTGAAGGTACTGGTCAATCTTCTCTTTGTCCTCCTCGTAGACCGCTAAAGGAAACTTCATAGCATGGTACCCATGTCCACCTACTGGTGTTGAGCCTGGGATGGAGGAACCTCCAACTGCTCCCTCAGTTTCTCCATTAGATTGACTCTTCAACTCGAGTTCCCTCATCCGGTACTCGTGCTCCCTTTTCTGAGCTTCTTGTTAGCTTCCAGTTTCCTAGCTGCTTGCTCAGCTTCAAATTTCTTAGCTGCTTGCTCAGCTTCAAATTTCTTAGCTGCTTGCTCAGCTTCCAATTTCTTAGCTGCTTGCTCAGCTTCCAATTTCTTAGCTGCTTGCTCAGCTTCCAATTTCTTAGCTGCTTGCTCAGCTTCCAATTTCTTAGCTGCTTGTTCCAACTCCATCCTTCTCAATTCCAACTCGGCCTTTCGATCTTCCCGTTCTGCTTGACGATACTCTCTCTCCACTTCCTGTATGTAATCCGTTAGAGCAGAACCCGCCAGTCCCATTTCTTCCCCCTTTGCCTTTAATTCTAACGTGGTTAGTTTAGGGGTGGCCATTATACAGAGAGGTAAGCTAGCAGGTCGAGTACAATATAACTGCAAATTACTATACAGATATATGAACAAGTACTATAAATCTAGATATTACCACACACAGCACATTCACTCAGTGACAAGAGTAGAATCAGGACCACAGACCTATGCAGACGTGTGAAGTGTGAACAGGTAAGATATTAGTCCTAACCCCTATCCACATTCACTCTAGCTGGATTCTCCAATATGATATCTCCCTCTTATAACTAAGGATCCCGTGTCAAAAGACCCCGTTGTCAGAAGATCCCACTGTCAAAGTTCCTGCTTGCAGGAGATCTCGCTGTCCAAGGATTCCGTTTACGGGAGATCCCGCTGTCCAAAGATCTTTATCGAGAGATCCCGCTGTCCAAAGATTCCGTTATCGAGCCCCAATAATGTCGTGTCCTCCTTTAAAGTGTCGTCCCTGGAGTGAAGAGAGTCAACACCCACATTATAATATTTTTTCCTTATCAATATCCTGGAGAATCCACCAGCTTCCGTCCAACACACTCCATCAGCCAATGGACACCTTTTCCTATCACTCTCTCACTGTCGTACTATGCCCCCTCTCATACTTCCCCAACGCAACATACTCAACAACTCTTGCTTCTAAAAATTAACAAAGATTAATTTATTAAAAGAAAAGTGTAACGTATATGAGACGTGTATGCGAAGAAAATGTGTGTCGTGTATTATAACATAAATGTATGTGTCAGCCCTCAAAGTTCAGGATCATAGTGTACACATCATGGCAAGGATTACACGACATCACACGAGTCAGTACACTAGACCTCACCGAAGTCGTATCCTTCTCTCCAGACATGTCCTCCTCCAGGAACTCTGATGACCATGAGATCTGAATCCCATGTAAATATATAATCCGTGGAAAAAAACTATTATTGTTCCTAACGCAACTGTTCCTAATAGTTTATAGAAACTCCGGCTTCATAATTCCGGCGCAGTGAAACAAACATGGAACACTGTCCTATGAACAGGACTTTTTGTCTCTTGCTAAATGTTCATCTAGTTCTCACTATTAAACAGTTATTGTCTATACTCCAATAGAGTCCTTTATTTTTGTTCTAGTCATAAGTGAACTGAATATCCATCACTACTGGTGTGTTAAAACTGGTATGACCTAAACTCATTCGGTATTTATCCTGTAGGATACATATACCATTCAGCTCCACTGAGCAATGTTGATCATCTTCCTCTAGCATAAGCTCTTTGTATAAGTTGCTGGCCAATCTTCCTGCGCCAAACTTTATCCGGGATCGGATTTTTCCTTGGTTCCGTGTTCTTCATTCCAACCAGAGGAAACCTGTAACATAAATCATATAACCGGTGATAGCCTCCCCGTCACTGATCTCTATTAGATGATCGTGGCCATCGGCCTCGCTCAGAAAATATAAGTGAACCTACTCTGTCATGGACAGATGACTGAACACATAGGTTATCATCAGGCCAAGACAAGAAAAAAAAATCAACAAACAGAATGCGGAACCCCCGCCCACCAGGGACACCTACTGGAATATCCCAATTATCCCTCATTACTCAATTCTCAACTAGTAAAGCTTATCAACACTTCACTAATCTATTTTCAACTAACAGAGCCAAGTATCACTTCCTTACTCTAGCTAGTTTTCCACTAACAGTGCTAATCATCACACTTTAGTTTTAACAAGGCTACAGCCTATATTAATTAGAACTAATTATAATAGGTTCTACCTTAAGCAACACTGCAGTTAGATCCAATTACATCCACTTTTGCCATGACAGGCACGTGTAAAATTAAATTAACTCAATTCGCACACGGTAGACATTTTCCCATCAGAACCACAGTGCCGAAGCACGTCTGCTAAAATCGAAGGTTTGAGTTCAACTGTCCTCTCCAATCATGGTTTTCTGGCAAACCCCTAAAATTGGTCACGTGACATGGTTGATGTCCTGCAGGTGTTATTTGGGCATATCATCCATTGTCAAGAATCGATTTTCCCTGGCTTAGTCACTGTCAAAGTTGTCATCAGTTGTTTGGACTCCCCCAACAAACTAACGAGTTACTGTATGATCCCAACAACAGTTTTCCCCAACAAGCTGCCAATCTTCTTTACTGTCCGGAAACTATGAATTGACAGACGGACTGTTTTCTTCCGAGCTGAGTACTTCCGCTTCCAATCCGACCTGTTTATAATATGTCAAAGCGATGTATGATTCAGCTCATTCACTGCCCCTACACATCTGCAACTGGTACTTTTGCCCGACATGTGATGGCCGACATCCGATTGCCACCATGATCCCACGGGTTCCATCTGTATTCAAATGTTGACAAACTGTCAAAGCGATGCCGGGATTTGTCTCACTCACCACCGAGTGTTCCCAATCCGTCGACCAGATGTACACGTGCCGCTACAAATATTGTCCTGGGATTTTGACATCCGATTTGTTTTTTCTGTTAGTAAAATAGTTGTCGCTGGCAGATAGTCCGTTTTATCAGAAAGCCTCTATAATAATCAACTGGTTTAACGCAAGGTTTTATTTTGTGACAACATCCCGAAATAACCAAATAAATCAATTTGATTATTGCTCATTGGATTTAGGAGGCGTGGTGTTCCTTGCCAGTGAGAAGTCCTGATCGTTTCGGGTCCACATCGATTGACGGACGTAAATCGCGGCGATTGGGCAATCTTGAGCATAGCCTACGATGGGTGACGTAATATTCTATTGTGAGAATTTGGCTGTGTGTCCAACGTGTGCCGCGTGGTTACACACCCGCTTCACACGCCGGTGATCCGGGGTTCCGGATCCGGTCAGGGATATGCACTACTGACGAGCTCAAACGAGGGCGAAACTCGAGTATAGTGCTTCCATATTGACATGGATAGGCCTTAGGTTCATACCAGAATACGATCAGCGTTGCCAGGAGTGGGTTGTGCTCAATATTTAAAATTCAAATCCCGAAATAACCAAATAAATCAATGTTTAGTTTAGTTTAGTCGACAGATCAACATCACGGCACAAGGGTGTAACCCATAAGTGCTCCGTTCTACTCCTAACTCAAGCCTGAGTCCGGGGAATCTCAGCTAAATGCACGAACTCCGTAGCCACGGCAAAGATCCTGAAATACTTTGGGTAGATTTTTAACTCGAAATTTTGCCCGGGCAGCGCCGTTAGGCTACTCTATTTTGATTTCCAACTGCCAAGGGATCTTTTCCGTGCGCAGCAATACACACGGACGTCCGATCTCACTATCCATAGACCAGGGGCAATTTTGTTACTAGAAGTCCACGTGAAAAATCCCGGCCCTCATCGGGGCTTGAACCCGGGACTCCCAGCACTCGAGGCGGACACCATACCTTAAGACCACTCATTCCCCCCCCCCCCCTCGCTGTTTTAACTCCGTTTTAACATGCAACTCATAATATTCATAGAGGGATGTTTCATCTCTCTCGTTATATTTTCGCATTAGGGAGAAAAGAGAAGCGGTAACAAAACACATCCGTGTCTTCATCAGTTAGAAGGTTGGCCAAATGGATCTCCAGCACTGCCTGTCACTCGTCTTTGTTATACATTCTGTCAGGTCGCTGCTGTTCGTCCTTCTCTTGATGTTCTCTTCCCACTTGTTTCGTTGTCTAACCTTTGCTCTCTTGCCTTCGACCTTACAATCCCATGTGGTTTTTATCTTCTTCTTCTTCTTCTTTCGTTCGCTTAAAATATGTCTATAACTGCAATGTTGTCTCTTGCTTGAATCTAACAGTCTGTTTTAGTGTTTTTATAAGTGTTATGTCTTTTAAAGTTGCCAAAATAATTCACTTGCCTCTATTTTATTTCTTTCATCAACTCCGTATCTTACTCCTTGCTTTATCTATTCATACTTGCCTACTTTATTTTACATTTTAATCGCGGTTACTTATTTCCAGCAAATATGCTTTCACGAGGACTTCTAGTAATAAATTTCCCCTGGTCTCTAGAGAGAGAGAGAGAGAGAGAGAGAGAGAGAGAGAGAGAGAGAGAGAGAGAGAGAGAGAGAGAGAGAGAGAGAGAGAGAGAGAGAGAGAGAGAGAGAGAGAGAGAGAGAGAGAGTCCGTAAAAGAAAAGGGGCATAATATTTACTTAACTGTTAATAAGGGATATGACTCCTCAGAATTTGCCTCGAATGATTTCATTTAGTATTACGGTGTTGAATAACTCGTACTGAAATCTGCTACTCAAATGCTATTATGATAGTTCTAATATGAAGATTATAAGTGGTGAAGTATTTTGTTTCTTTATTACGTATATTTTAGATTCAGTATAATGCAATGTAATAATAGTATAAAACACCTGCACGACCTTCAGGTATATTTGCCATTTGGCAGTTTAATTTGTTACTCTGGTTTCTTTTCACAACGTAGTCTGGTCGGGGACCGGGTGATCCAGGAAAGAAAACCTAAACTCACATAGGCATCTCTTTAAATGTGGGCCCGGTGGACCACTGTGGGCAATAGCTCACAGTGGGACTGGGGGTCCACGCCGGAAACAGGGGAGGCGGGGAGCCAGCTGGTCTGGGATGACCGCCAAGCCCCCCCCCAAAAAAAAAAGTAAGTCACACACAAACTACACACAACTATTCACAGCAGAGACAGTCGACACACAGATACAAGACAACTTCTTACAGTACACAAAGAAATTATCTGACACAGACAAAGACACACTGGACACAGAACTGACACTGACAGACATAACAAAGGCACTAAGCACACTAAACAAAGACAAAACTCCAGGACCAGACGGTTTGACAGTAGAATTCTACCAACACTTCTTTCCTATTCTAGGCAATCTTCTCCTCAAAGTCTATCAGGAAGCCTTTGACAAAAAAAATCTTCCGGACAGCTGCAACATGTCTTACATTACACTCATATGCAAGGATAAAACTGACAAAACACAACTGAAGAACTACAGACCAATTTCCTTACTCAACACAGACTACAAGATACTCGCCAAATCACTCACCAACAAACTTAAACCTTTCATGCCAACACTCATACACCCAGACCAACAGTGCAGTGTCAAAGACAGAAATATACACAACCACACACACCTCATTAGAGACATAATCAACTACACACATGGAAAAGACTGTCCATCCTCCATCTTATCCTTGGATCAAGAGAAGGCCTTCGACACAATTTCCCACACTTACCTACATAGGACACTAGAACACTGTAACATAGGAGAGTACTACAGGCAGTGGATACAGATCTTGTACAAAAATCCTGAGAGCAGAGTGTTGGTGAACCATTCACTGACAGCTAGCTTCAGGCTCACGAGATCTGTAAGACAAGGATGTCCCTTATCACCACTCCTGTATGTGCTCACTCTAGAACCCTTATTAGAGAAGATAAGGCAAGACACTAGTATTAAAGGAACCTTCCTGCATGGGATAGGAGAGCAGAAGCTCATCGCCTATGCAGATGACACTGCCTTCTTTCCCACCAGCAACACATCAATAAGGAATATACTCCACACCTTTACCCATTTTGGAAAAGGCAGTGGAGCCAAAATTAATGTACAGAAAACACAGATAATGGGCCTGGGAAAGTGGAATCAAAAGGCTGATTTCCCTCCAGATCTGAAACACATAGACACCATGAAGCTGTATGGGATCACATTTCCATGCGATCCCACAGAAACACACAGACAGACATGGCACGCACTGACCAAACAGATCACAGACATGTTACACAGGTATAGGTACAAGACATCCACAATATTTGGTAGAAGCACAATAGTCAACACATACATATTACCCAAAATAATATATTTAGCGACAGTACTGGACCCTCCTAAACAGACCGTCACAAACATAAACAAACAAATCAGACGCTTCATCTTCACCAACACGATACACAGCATTCAACACAAAACTCTCATACAAGACAAGAATAAGGGATTTGCACTACAGGACATCTACACAAAAATACTGTCACTTACAATCAGTCACCACGGGAAGGTTAACACTGTCAACAAAGCCCGTAGAAGTCGGAGTGGACGGCCTAACGGCGCAAGAATGCAGCTCTGTGTAAACAGGCACAACGCAATCATGTCGGAAAAAAATCAGGATGAACGCAGAAGAGAAGAAGAAGAAAGAAGAAGAAGAAGAATCAGTCACATAGGTAACATCATCAGACACTCAGAACTGCACAGACTAGCACTATACTACATAGGCCACAACATCAAACACTTCACACCACTTAACCAGGCAACTGCACACTACCAGGGAAGACTGCCAACATTCTATCAGACATTGCATACAGGCAATACAAGGACATGACATTTAATACAGCAAACAACACACACAATATAGTTAGTTAGTTAGAGAACAAGCACCATCACTCAAACTTAGGATTAAAAGAGGGACACAAATACTTCATGACTGACTTCACATGCACCTTTTCAAACCTACACAACAAACACATAACACCAAAAGCTAGGGAGATCACATATAGACTGTTATACAGTATGACCCCCACAACACATGTAGAAGCATACATATCCAAACAATGTCAATTATGTAGAAACAACACACAAGAGACAGAGGAACACATTTATTATACGTGTCCAACAATTACTGCCACACGCGCAACACTCAAACACCTCATACAAACACACACAGGCAAACAAACCGACATATATAAAGCAATTTTTCTCAATACTATACCAATGACATCTAAGGACATACATACAAAACTACTTGTAGCACTTTCTTACTACAGACAACTTATATGGACCTGCAGAAATTTTGCCAGATACAAACACCACACATATAACACACATTTAGTTTCCTTCATGTACACGCACAAAATATCACAACTCTTTCCAGAGTTGGTATAAATGGTATACCAACTCTGGCAATTTTGGGATTTTTTTGGAAATTTTGGTATACATGAGTGAGAGAAAAAAAGGAAGAAACTGTGAATGAATGGTGAGTGGATGATTAAATAGATCACATATGGTCAAAAGACCAATGGAAAATCCCTTATGTAAAGAATAGTGGAAGTATAAATGCTTGTTTTACTTGTTACAAAATGATGGTTTCACCCTTATAGACAAGAGGAGAAAAGAAAAAAGGAGAAAAGAAAATTAAACTCCTCCCATTCCAATGTACTATTTATGGAATGTTTGGCTTTGAATGCACTTGTTGTACTATACTACCACTACTACTAAGATTATCACTTTAGTAAATAAACTCACATATTTGTTATACTATTATCATTATTATTATCATTATTATTATTATTTATTATAATTGTTTATCAAATGATTATCATCATTATTATTATTATGACTATCTTTATTCCACCTTTACTATCCTTAGTAATTTTAATGTTATAAGTATTATTGATATCATCATTATCATTTTACAATTTCATCTCCCCCGCCCCCCCCCCTTCCCCTGTGCTTACAGTTTGTTGCCTTTGCTACTAACCCCACTGGTTGGTTCAAACTTTTGTCCTGCCTGTGCCATCATTACTAGAGGTGGTCAGGAGAGCATTGATAGAATTGAACAATTAGTGGGAGGGTAGCGCGGGAAACAAAAATGTAAGGATTTCCCTTTCGCTTAGTCACCCCCTTTGAATCATGTGAGTGAGTGTTAAATGAATGAATAAATATAAAAACACATATGGTTATCAAACCAATAATACTGTAAAAACTCATGCAAATACAAATATTTGGTTAATTTTCATTTTAAAAAAAAAGAAAGAGAGAGCAAAGAGGGAAATATGAATGAACCCCTACATTTAGAAAAAAAAAAAACAAGGAGGAAAATATAACCCACTCCTTTACTCCAAGTATTATTAAAACTGCAGTTTGCATGTGTATGTACCTGCTAGGCTATGTTTAACACCATTACAAAGAAAATCATCCTAGCAAATGGAATCACATATTGTAAAAATGTTTATCATTTTCATAACTATTATTACCATTGCTGTTTGTTATAATTGCTGTTATTACCCCCAGTATGCCTCCTCCTGTCATTATTATTATTATCATCATTAGTAATAAACCAAAACCCCTTTCCCATGTGCCCCCCCCCTCCCCTTGCTCATGGTTTGATGCTTATCAGAAGGGCAGAATGTCAGACGGGCCTGCGTGCCCAATTCTTAACCCTTTGAAAATAAAGACTTATTATTATTATTATTATTATTATTATGCTGCCTTTGCTGATACCCACACCGGTTTGGTTCAAATATTTATCCTGCCTTTACCATCATTGCCCAGAGAGGGGGGTAATGGCATTGGAGGAGTGAAACCAAATTGGTGAGAGGGTGGGAAGGGAAACAAAAATGTAAAGATTGTAAAAATTTGTGCTAATACTGATGCTTGTTTACTTTTTACAATAAGAAATTTAAAAAAAAAAAACAAAAAAAAAAAACACACACACACACACACACACAAGAGGAAGGGAAAAAATGAATGAACCCTTACAAATAAGACCAAAAAATAAGCAAGGAGGAAAAGAAAACCAACTCCTTTTACTTCTACTATGTTGCAATTTATATGTACCTACTATGCTATGCTAACACCATTCCTAGGAAAATCATTCTAGCAAATGGAATCACAGTTTTGGAAAGTGGGATCATTATCATAACTATTATCATCATTGCTGTTACTATCAGTACTGTTATCACCCTTAGTAGGTAAATGTTAGTCATCATTATCATTGATGTATTTGGTTTTAGTTGCATTATTAATATAATAACCTTTATTAATATATAACCTCATCTCCCATGAGACCCCCCCCCTTCCCTCACTCATGGTTTGTTTGTTGCCTTTGCTGACACCCTCACCCTTTGGTTCCAAAATTTATCCTGCCTTTACCATCATTACCCATTAGTGTGGTGGGTCAAATGGGTGAGAGTGGGACTATCACTATTTTCATTGCGTACTTATCATTGCATTTATTAGCATTGCTGTTATCACCCTTAGTAGTTTTATTCCTTGTCATTATTATTTTAGATGCATTTCATGTAAACACCATTCCTAGGATAAGCATTTTAGCAAATGGAATCACATGATTAACTATTATTATCTTTGCTGTCTATTATCTTTGCTGTTATTGTTATCACCCTTAGCAGTTTTACTCTTTGGCATTATTATTATAGATGTATTTAATGTAAACACCATTCCTAAGAAAATCATTTTAGCAAATGGAATCACATGTTTAACTATTATTATCATTGCTGTTACTGTTATCACCCTTAGCAGTTTTAGTCCTTGTCATTATTATTATAGATGTATTTCATGTAAACACCATACCTAGGAAAATCATTTTAGCAAATGGAACCACAAGTTTAACTATTTATTATCATTGCTGTTTATTATCATTGCTGTTAGTGTTACTGTTATCACCCTTAGCAGTTTTATTCTTGTCATTATTATTATAGATGTATTTCATGTAAACACCATTCCTAAGATAATCATTTTAGCAAATGGAATCACAGGTTTAACTATTAAATCACCCTTAGCATTTTTAAATTATTCCTTGTCATTATTAATATTATTATTTATGTATTTGGTTGTTATTTGCATTAGTATCATTGTAATCATTATAAATATATATGGCTTTGTAAACCCGTAAACTGCACATCCCTCTTTCCCACCTTTTTGATACTGTGATTGTTGTCTTTGCTGCCACCCTCGCCGGTTGGTTCTAAACATTTTGTGCACCGCCATGTTTATCGTCACCGATGGGGATGGTACTTGGTAGGAGTTTTGGAGCTGGCAGGAGCACGGGGTGGCAAGGGAAATAATAACAGCCCACTACCATCACGCTGTTGATATAAAATATTTCCTTACAACAATGTCAATGGAGGAATGTTTAAATGTATAAAATATTTGTAATTTTTGCGCATATGTCACCTACACTTCCACATGCAACGCTCTGTAACAACACGAACAATACAAATGCAAATGTTTCTTAACACTCAATAAACGTTTAAAAAAAAAAAAAATTACCAAGTAAGTCAACTGTCATGGGTATACCGTTGTTTTACTTCAGTCTAACATTATTTTACGTCAGTCTAACGTTATTAAAAAAAAAAATTACCAAGTAATAATTCCAGAGTAAACACAAGCACTCTTCTTTAAGATATCAATTTAGTATACATGAGTGCGAGTAAGAAACAGGAAAATGTGAGTGAATGTTGAATGAATGAATATAAGATCACAGATGGCTACCAAACCAATGAGATTGTAAATATTTATGTTGATACAAATGCTTGTTTATTTTATTTATTTATTTTTTTTTAAAGGAAAGGGAAAAATGAATGAACCCTTACAAATAAGACAAAAATTAAAAAATAAGCAAGGAGAAAAAAGATAACCAACTCCTTTTACACCTACTATATTATTGAACAGTGCAGGTTGCAATTGTATGTACCTGCCATGTTTTAACACCATCCCTAAGAAAATCCTTTTAGCAAATGGACCTACATGTTTTGGAAAATGTGTTCATCATCATAACTATATTATTATCATTGCTGCTATCAGCATCGCTGTTATCACCCTTAGTAGTTATATTCTTTGTCATTATTATTATAGATGTAATTCATGTAAACACCATTCCTAAGAAAATCCCTTTAGAAAATGGAATCACGTGTTTGGAAAATGTGATCCTTATCATCACTATTATTATCAGTGCTGTTATTGTCATTGCTGTTATCACCCTTAGCAGTTTTTTTTTCTTTGTCATTATTATTATTGATGTATTTGGTTGTTATTTGCATTATTATCATTGTAATCCTTATTAATATATATGGCTTTGTAAACCCGTATACTGTCACATCCCCCTTTCCAACTTTTATGATACTGTGATTGTTGTTTCGGCTGCCGCCCTCACCGGTTGGTTCTTATAGTATGTCCACATGTGTTTGCCTTCATTAACGATCAATTATTATGAAAACTGTCTGTTGCATCTGTCACGAGCGCCATGAGTTAACCAGCTAATAATACCGACGTTTGCGTGGCGTATATTTTCTAGGCCACAACAGTCGTACTAACAGAGTAAACACAGCTGCACAGGTTACATCGTGTCAGCCCATAAACACATTTGGTGGTGAGTGAGAAGGAATGGATACATCGAGTTGGCAGTTCATTAACAGTTAGAATCACATATGATTGTCGGCTTAGGATATGGAATGGTTCCGTTTGTCATCTATACTGCCGGACATCAGACGGAAATGGCTGCTGGGATTGTCACCACGGAACAGAAGATTGACAGTTTATCAACAGGTCGGAAGTGCCCGACTAGGGAGAAAACAGTGCATCTGTCAATTCTTGGTTTCCGGCACATCGAGAGGATTGACGGGGTTATTTGCAACTCTTTGTTGTAACTCGACAGAAACTCGCTGGCTTGTTTGAGAATCTAAACTATTACTGACAACTTTGACAGGACTAAAGCCAGGAAAATGGATTCTTGACAAGGGATGATCTGCCACGGTGCCACCTGTGTGGGGGCATAAAGGATAACGTCACGTGGCCAACTTTGGTAGTTTGCCATATAAACCCGAGTTGGGATCAACTAGGGGGGACTTGAAAAATGCTCTAGTCAGAGTGCCAGGGCACTGCAGTGCTTAGTGGAAATAATATCTACCGTGTGTTAATTAGTGACTTAATTTTGCACGTGCCTATAATGGCAGATGTAGATATGATTGATAGGACTGCAGTAGTGCCATTTAAGGTTCCCTACCAGATCCAAGGAAACTCTACAAGTTTTGGGAAAGAATTAAAAAACCCATTCTGAAGAACACCAGTTCAAGAGTCAATAAAGTTGCATACAGAAACGTAACTTACGCTAGAAGGAAATTGATTCATCAAAGAGAGTGATGCATACTGATGCACCACACAGCATCAGACAGTAGTAACGAACCGAGAACCGGCTAAGAGTACCTAGTGTTAGTACAGTAACAATTAACATTAGTAATTAGCACTTATGGACTGAATGGTTCGATGTGCAACGAGGATGATCTGTCGACTAACTAACTACTAACTAACTAACTGCGTACACACTACAAAAGACTTGTGCAGTTTGTTAAGGAACGTTAGGAACGGACATTGTGTAGAGTGCAACCGGTCCATGATTAACTGTTAATACCACCGGTGTCTATTTCGGATGTTCATGAAATTGGATTACCAGAGGTCTACAGAGGCAAAGCAGTATCCGGCAAGATGGTTTCGGCAACGGGTGAGAAGTACATGTTCTGACGTACCGTGCTGTGGTCTATCTTTGCTGGGATCAGCTGACTGGGTTGCTGTCTGAGAGTCAGAGTCTACACACTTTATAGAACACGTCACACATTTTCTTCACATACACGTCTCATATACGTTACACTTTTATTTTAATAAATTACTCTTTATTAATTTCTAGAAGCAAGAGTTGTTGAGTATGTTGCGTTGGGGAAGTATGAGAAGGGGGCATAGTACGACAGTGTGAGAGTGATAGGAAAAGGTGTCCATAGGCTGATGGAGTGTGTTGGACGGAAGCTGGTGGATTCTCCAGAATATTGAGAGGAAAAAAAATATTATAATGTGGGTGTCGGATCTCCTCACTCCAGGGACGACACTTTAAAGGAGGACACGACATTATTGGGGGTTCGTCCGGGATCTTTGGACAGCGGGATCTCTCGTAAACGTGATCTTCGGACAGCGGGATCTCTCGTAAACGTGATCTTCGGACAGCGGGATCTCTCGTAAACGGGATCCTTGGACAGCGGGATCTCCCGTAAACGGAATCCTTGGACAGCGAGATCTCCTGCAAGCAGGAACCTTTGACAGTGGGATCTTCTGACAACGGGGTCTTTTGACACGGGATCCTTAGTTATAAGAGGGAGATATCATTTTGGAGAATCCAGCTAGAGTGAATGTGGATAGGGGTTAGGACTAATATCTTACCTGTTCACACTTCACACGTCTGCATAGGTCTGTGGTCCTGATTCTACTCTTGTCACTGCGTGAATGTGCTGTGTGTGGTATATCTAGATTTATAGTACTTGTTCATATATCTGTATAGTAATTTGCAGTTATATTGTACTAGACCTGCTAGCTTACCTCTCTGTATAATGGCCACCCCTAAACTTAGCACAGCAGAATTAAAGGCAAGGGGGGAAGAAATGGGATTGGCGGGGTCTGCTCTAACGGATTACATACAGGAAGTGGAGAGAGAGTATCGTCAAGCAGAACGGGAAGATCGAAAGGCCGAGTTGGAATTGAGAAGGATGGAATTGGAAGCTGAGCAAGCAGCTAGGAAATTGGAAGCTGAGCAAGCAGCTAGGAAATTTGAAGCTGAGCAAGCAGCTAGGAAATTAGAAGCTGAACAGGAAGCACAGAAAAGGGAGCACGAGTACCGGATGAGGGAACTCGAGTTGAAGAGTCAATCTAATGGAGAAACTGAGGGAGCAGTTGGAGGTTCCTCCATCCCAGGATCAACACCAGTAGGTGGACATGGGTACCATGCTATGAAGTTTCCTTTAGCGGTCTACGAGGAGGACAAAGAGAAGATTGACCAGTACCTTCAACGCTTCGAGGCTATGTCTGTTGCTATGGGTTTGGAGCGTAACAAATGGAATCTTAAGCTATCCCAGGGATTACGCGGGACGGGATACGAGGTTTATACTCGCCTGCCACCAGGACATGAGAACAATTATGATGAGTTAAAGACGGCTCTGCTGAAACGATTCGAGGTTACGTCACATACCTACCGGAAAAAATTTCGAGCAGCGAAACGAGAACCGGGAGAGTTGTTTGCCGCCTACAGTTTGCGTCTTAAATCTTATCTCCATAAGTGGATGGATTTGGCTGGGTTCGCACATGACTATGAGAGTCTGGAAGAGCTCATGGTGGTCGACCAGCTGAAGAAGCAAATGTCTAAACCTCTCAGGACGTTCCTGGGAGAACAAGGAGCGGAACGTATTGACCTCGTGAATAAATTAGCAGAACGGTTCGTCGAGGTACATGGGGAGGCAGGGGAAAACCTTTCCACCAACACCAAAAGTCAAGAGAAACATGACAAGAAGAAAGCCAAAAACTCAGGAACCAAAAAGTGGGAACCTTATGGGCAAAAATCAGAGGATAGTTCAGAGAAGAAGAAGGAGGGAAGCAAGAGCACTTCAAGCTCTACACCTAAACGACCGTGGTCGGAGAAGTGGTGTTCAATTTGTAAGTCACCCTCTCACAATACGAGGGACTGCAAATCGAAGGCTAAGAACCCTCACTTTGCAGCATGTCAAGTGACTTCCAAGGAGGTTGTCACGGAAAATGCCAAGGTCAACAAGGAAGCTCGCCACCAGGAGAGCTCATTCAAGTCCGACAATAGAAAATCTAGGACAGGGAAATGGTGCAACCAATGTCAGTCAAACACGCACAATGCTATTGACTGCAGGGGAAAGTCAGGAGACACTCAATTCGTCGTGTGCTCAGGGAAACCTAAGGTGGAGCCCACCGAACAGGTCGAGGCCGAGGAAGAGACTCCAGACCAGGAAAAACCACCTGTAGTGGAATTGGTAGAGGTTAACGGTCGTCAAGTGGAGTGTTTATACGACACAGGACTGGACGGGGAGGCCGTGATTTCTGCGGATCTAGGTACATCCAGAACAATTCACAGGTGAAACCTTGGATATACAGCCTGCACAGAAGAGTGCTGTAGCATGAAGTTGCCCATTGCTAATGTGGAGATTCGGTCACGGTACGTCACCGGCACCATCAAGGCCGCTGTATTGACCGATCCCATTTTTCCAGTCATCCTAGGTTGCCGGTATGTCTTTCTGGGAATGCCCAGGGAGCCAATTCATATGGGAGCAATGCAGACTCGCTCTCAGACGAAAACGGAAGAGGCAGACGCAATTGTGACTAACCCAATGCCGGGGGAGCTACGAACTGCCCAGAGTGAGGATGATACTTTACGTCCTTGCTACAAAAAGCTGCAGAAAAGTGCTGATCCACCAGGACGGGGGCAGTACTACATGAAGAATAGGATACTCTACAGGAGAGCAGGAAGGGGAGACAACCTATACGGTCAGTTGGTCGTCCCGAAAGCTCATCGGTCCCAGATTCTTCATATGGGGCATACCATCTCCTTTAGTGGACACATGGGTATTGCCGCCACCATGCAGCGGATTTCCTGCCACTACTATTGGCCGGGAATGACAGATGATGTGCGTCGGTATGTGAAGTCATGCCCTGAGTGCCAGAGGGTGGCACCGAAACACTGGACAGCACCGGTGATGTTGGGTGAGATGCCCATCATGAACTCTCCTTTCGAGAGGGTAGCCATCGATATCGTGGGTCCACTTCCCAGGACTAGGAAGAGGAACATGTATATACTCACAATGGTGGATTGCTGTACAATGTGGGGTGAGGCTATACCGTTGACCACGATTGACTCGAAAAGAGTGGCGGACGCACTGATGGAGGCCTTTACCAGATTAGGCTTTCCGGATCAAATTCTGACGGATAATGGATCTCAGTTTTGTGGAAAACTCATGGAGGAGGTATTTAGGGTGTTTCACTCTAACCACATACATACCAGCCCTTACCACCCTCAAGCCAATGGACAAGTAGAGCGTTTCAACGGCACGTTGATGACAATGCTCAGGAAACTAGCGCAGGAAAAACCTGATAGGTGGGATGAATATATCCCAGCAGCACTCTTTGCCTATCGGGAAGTTCCTCATGGCTCAACAGGACTACCACCCGCTACGTTGCTGTTTGGTCGTCCAATCAAAGGACCGTTGGAAGCCATGTTGAGGAGTTGGACTGAAGAGGGGACGTCAGAAGAAGTGATCTCATCCTATCAATACGTGGAGGAACTGAAAGAAAAACTCCACAAGGGATGGACTCTGGCAAATCAAAACTTGAAAAAGGCCAGGAAAAGACATGCGGCTTACTACAACCGTAGGTCTAAAGAAAGATCTCTAGAGGTAGGAGATAAAGTCTTGTTGTTACTCCCAACGGGAAACAACAAACTGGAGATAGGTTGGCAAGGACCATTTCCCGTGGAAAGGGTGATATCCAGAACCAACTATCAGATCCGGATCCGGGGAAAGTCGAAGATTTTCCATATCAATCTCTTGCGGAAATACGAAGAGAGACCAGGAGACAAGGCAGCTCACCTCATGGCAATGGCAGTTGCAGTGGAGACAGAAGTGGGAACCAGCGAGGGCAGGGAATATCCCTTAGTACACCAGGAAACTTATAGGGATGTGCAAGTGAACCCTGATCTGACCTCCCAGGAGAGGGAAAGGATAACCCAGGTTCTCAAGTCTCATAAGGAGATACTGACTGATAAACCTGGACGAACGAGGTTGGTTGAGTTCGAGATGACTTTGACCACACAGGAGCCTGTTCGCCAAAAGGTTTACCCAGTGCCATTCTCTAAAGAAAAGGCCCTGGAGGAGGAAATAAAAAAACTGCTGGAGGATGACGTGATTGCACCATCCACATCCCCATACAATGCAGGGGTAGTTTTGTTACGCAAACCAAGTGGAGAACACAGGTTGTGTATAGACTTACCGACTTCTGAACAGTCATACACAGTTTCAGGTGGAACCTTTGCCGAATCCAACTCAGTTATTCGCTAGGCTCCATAAGGCTCGGTACTTTTCAAAGGTGGATCTGAGTCGGGGGTACTATCAGATACCAGTCAAACCGGAGATTCGACCACTGTTAGCTTTCAGTACACCCAGTGGACACTACGAATTCAAGGTCATGCCCTTTGGACTCAGCAATGCACCTAGTGTGTTTACACGCATGATGAGGACTTTACTAGATCCGTTACAGGATCCGTCCATCATCTCATTCATGGATGATATTCTGATTTCCAGTGACAGCTTGGATGACCACTTACAATCCTTGGAGAGAGTGTTTAATAGACTCAAGGAAGCAGGGCTTACTGCTCGTCCAACCAAGTGCATGATTGGTTACCAGACTCTGGAATTTCTAGGTCACACCATCACTCCAGGACACATTGTCCCAGAAGAGAAGAACCTGGAGAAAATCAGAAATGCACCTAGGCCAAAAACGAAGAAGGATGTGCGATCTTTTCTCTCGTTGTGTGGGTTCTACCACAAATTTATCCCACATTTCACTGAACTGGGAGCTCCGTTGACGGAAACCTTGAAAAAGGGATTACCGGATCAAATCATTTGGACACCAGAATGTGAGAATGCCTATAGTCAGTTAAAGGAGGCCTTGGTCAGCAAACCTGTATTACAGCTCCCTGACCTTTCCAAACCATTTGTGTTGAGAACGGATGCGAGTGCGATTGGAATTGGAGCCGCTTTGTTACAGGAAGGAAAAGACGATGCTTCGGTTTTGAAACCTGTGGCATACGCAAGTAAGAAACTTCTACAGGCGGAGAGGAATTATTCAACCGTCGAGAGAGAGTGCTTGTCCCTCGTATGGGCAGTGCAAAAATTTCAGCCATATTTGTATGGAGTTAAGTTTCGGGTTCAGTCGGATCATCAGCCCCTGATGTTCCTGGCTACTTCTCAGAAGCTCAACGCACGTTTGATGCGGTGGTCGTTGTTACTTCAACCGTATAATTTCACAGTAGAGTACATTCCTGGGAAGGAGAATGTTGGAGCGGATTTCTTGTCAAGACACCCAGCTCCTGAAGAAGAGGAATGAATCATCTGGATTTAACTCATTGTGGAGAAGAGTGAGATGGACTACTCTCTTAAGAGGGGGCCTATGTCACGAGCGCCATGAGTTAACCAGCTAATAATACCGACGTTTGCGTGGCGTATATTTTCTAGGCCACAACAGTCGTACTAACAGAGTAAACACAGCTGCACAGGTTACATCGTGTCAGCCCATAAACACATTTGGTGGTGAGTGAGAAGGAATGGATACATCGAGTTGGCAGTTCATTAACAGTTAGAATCACATATGATTGTCGGCTTAGGATATGGAATGGTTCCGTTTGTCATCTATACTGCCGGACATCAGACGGAAATGGCTGCTGGGATTGTCACCACGGAACAGAAGATTGACAGTTTATCAACAGGTCGGAAGTGCCCGACTAGGGAGAAAACAGTGCATCTGTCAATTCTTGGTTTCCGGCACATCGAGAGGATTGACGGGGTTATTTGCAACTCTTTGTTGTAACTCGACAGAAACTCGCTGGCTTGTTTGAGAATCTAAACTATTACTGACAACTTTGACAGGACTAAAGCCAGGAAAATGGATTCTTGACAAGGGATGATCTGCCACGGTGCCACCTGTGTGGGGGCATAAAGGATAACGTCACGTGGCCAACTTTGGTAGTTTGCCATATAAACCCGAGTTGGGATCAACTAGGGGGGACTTGAAAAATGCTCTAGTCAGAGTGCCAGGGCACTGCAGTGCTTAGTGGAAATAATATCTACCGTGTGTTAATTAGTGACTTAATTTTGCACGTGCCTATAATGGCAGATGTAGATATGATTGATAGGACTGCAGTAGTGCCATTTAAGGTTCCCTACCAGATCCAAGGAAACTCTACAAGTTTTGGGAAAGAATTAAAAAACCCATTCTGAAGAACACCAGTTCAAGAGTCAATAAAGTTGCATACAGAAACGTAACTTACGCTAGAAGGAAATTGATTCATCAAAGAGAGTGATGCATACTGATGCACCACACAGCATCAGACAGTAGTAACGAACCGAGAACCGGCTAAGAGTACCTAGTGTTAGTACAGTAACAATTAACATTAGTAATTAGCACTTATGGACTGAATGGTTCGATGTGCAACGAGGATGATCTGTCGACTAACTAACTAACTAACTAACTGCGTACACACTACAAAAGACTTGTGCAGTTTGTTAAGGAACGTTAGGAACGGACATTGTGTAGAGTGCAACCGGTCCATGATTAACTGTTAATACCACCGGTGTCTATTTCGGATGTTCATGAAATTGGATTACCAGAGGTCTACAGAGGCAAAGCAGTATCCGGCAAGATGGTTTCGGCAACGGGTGAGAAGTACATGTTCTGACGTACCGTGCTGTGGTCTATCTTTGCTGGGATCAGCTGACTGGGTTGCTGTCTGAGAGTCAGAGTCTACACACTTTATAGAACACGTCACACATTTTCTTCACATACACGTCTCATATACGTTACACTTTTATTTTAATAAATTACTCTTTATTAATTTCTAGAAGCAAGAGTTGTTGAGTATGTGGCGTTGGGGACGTATGAGAAGGGGGCATAGTACGACAGTGTGAGAGTGATAGGAAAAGGTGTCCATAGGCTGATGGAGTGTGTTGGACGGAAGCTGGTGGATTCTCCAGAATATTGAGAGGAAAAAAAAAATATTATAATGTGGGTGTCGGATCTCCTCACTCCAGGGACGACACTTTAAAGGAGGACACGACAGCATCGTTAAGGAGACGAAGCCTTGTTACAAACCTTTGAGAACAAAATGTTAAGACGCATCTTTGGGCCCATTAGGGATACACAAAGTGGAGAGTGGAAAAGAAGAAGTAAGAAAGACATTTATGATCTGTTTAAGTCCCCGCTAATCACTGGTATCATGAAGGCTAATAGACTACAATGGCTGGGGCATATAGAAAGAATGGAAGATAATAGGGAAACAAAACTCGCTTACACTCAGGAAATAAATGACCGTAGACCCCGAGGTAGACCAAGAAGACGGTGGAGAGATAATACATGTACAGACCTACAAGCACTTGGAATCAACGACTGGCAAGAGAAGGTCCACCATAGAGACGAATGGAGACGGATTGTATTTGCAGCAAAGAACCTCAATGGCTCGGAAAGCTGAAGAAGAAGAAGAGAAGAAGTCTTATATTTACCCCCACCCAAGGAATATGTCTTTGATAGGTCCAAAAACAACTTAAATCATTGAAAGCGGCGACATTCCTTTGATGTTTTGCTGAACAACTAGTGATTTCTCGTTAACAAAGTTATTTTTACGGTAATGGGAGACCTGTCAATTCTGATGACACACAAAGGCGTATCCGGATTCGTATGGGAGTGGGTGCAATGAAAGAACTAGCTTAAAATCGACAGGGTCGGCTGCATTGCACCGGGTTTTTATCCCATATGGCTCAGTTTCTTTCCGCAGCGCGGAAAGCGTCGCACAAAGCACGAACTCCGTAGTTCCAGCGACGACCCTCGGGAGTCTCCGAAAAAATGCACTCGTGAAATGAAGGACGCGGCCCGGAATCGAACATACAACCTTCGGAGCCCGAGTCAGACGGCTTGACCACTTCACCACGGAGATTCCCGAGAGGGGTGCAATGTGTAATATTAGTAAAGACAGAGAATTTAGAGGCACGGGGTAAATAATTTGTAAATTAACAGGAAAGTAGAAGGAATATATTTCTTACCTTATTTTTCATTTCCTTCTTGTTTCTTCAGCTGATGCTGATGCTGTAATGTTTAGGGCCTGCAATTCGTCTGAATAGTTGGAGCAAAATATCCCAGTAAGTGTGTACGTAGATTAAGGTCTGCGATCTGCTCAGACCTTAATCTGTGTCGGACGATTCCAGTAGGTTGATGATTGCTCTCGGTTGCATAAAATTCAATCCCTCCTTTCTCCAATAGTCCTCTTCCTCTTTCAACACATGGTCCTGACGTTTTTTCCAGTAACTTTTATCAATATTTAATAGCGCGGACAGACAGACAGACAGACAGACAGACAGATAGACAGACAGACAGACAGACAGACAGACAGAAAGGTAGGTAGGTAGGTAGGCAGAAAGGTAGGTGGGTGGGTGGGTGGGTGGATGGCTGGCTGGCTGGCTGACTGGGTGGGTGGGTCGGTCGGTAGGTCGTTCGGTCGATCGGTCGGTCGGTCGGTGGGTGGGTGGTTGGGCTGGCAGGCAGGCAGGCAGGCAGGCAGTCAGACAGATAGATTAGATAGATAGATAGATAGATAGATAGATAGATAGATAGATAGATAGATAGATAGATAGATAGATAGATAGATAGATAGATAGATAGATAGATAGATAGATAGATAGATAGATAATCGGTCGGTGGGTCGGTCGCTCGGTCGATGGGTCGGTCGGTGGGTCGGTCGGTCGGTCGGTGGGTGGGTGGGTCGGCCGGCCGGCAGATAGATAGATAGATAGATAGATAGATAGATAGATAGATAGATAGATAGATAGATAGATAGATAGATAGATAGATAGATAGATAGATAGATAGATAGATAGATAGATAGATAGATAGATAGATAGATAGATAGATAGATAGATCCCCGCCAGAAGCCGGGCCTTGTCAGCTAGTTTATTTATATAATGTCGTCTCATGAAAGAACCCCCATTTGGAGACACCTCTGAATCTTCGCGCTGTTTGTTTCAAAACGGACATCACGTGAAAATTTTAAAATATGCGGGGACATGTCTTGGTGAAGCTGTATTACTGTTAAAATCGTGGACGTAATCTCTAAGTCGAAATTAATATACCGCATATAAACTAACTTTGAAATCTGCTGTAAAATCTCCAGAACAAAAATTTTTTTGTTGGGTGGACATAACAATAAGGTTATATACTAAATCTCATCATTTTCCCTCAGTTGGTTACTGAGATATTGAATTTTATATTGAGGCAACCAAAAAAAAAAAAAAACACACTATAACAGCTTTTGCACCGCCATGTTTCATCATCACCGAGGGGTTGTGATGGTACTTGGTAGGAGTTTTGGAGCTGACAGGAGAGCGAGGCGGCAGGGGAAATAATAACGACGGACTACCATCACGCATTTGTTTTAAAATATTTCCTCACAACAATATCAATGAAGAAATGTTCAAATGTATAAAATGTTGGAAATTTTGCGCATATGTCACCTACACGTCCACATGCAACGCTCTGTAAAAACACGAACAATACAATTCACAACGATTTAAACACTCAATAAAAGTTTTAAAAAAATAAAATTACCAAGTAATAATTTAAAACCTCGACTCATTTAATGAGCCATTCGCGGTTTCACCGTGAGACAGTGTGAACTTAGACATGCATGGCTTAATCTTTGAGACAAGCATATGACTAGCGCAACTTACCCACTCCCGGCACGGGGGGGGGGGGGGGGGGGTAGTGACGAAAAATAACAATACGGGACTCTATCGAGGCCCCGTAATTGGAATGAGTACACTTTAAACCCTTTAACGAGGATCTATTGGAGGGCAAGTCTGGTGCCAGCAGCCGCGGTAATTCCAGCTCCAATAGCGTATATTAAAGTTGTTGCAGTTAAAAAGCTCTAGGCTACCTTTTGTTTGTAAAGAGTCACTGCACGAGACTCTAGGCTACCATCTGTTTTGTTAAAGAGTCACCATTCTACAGAGTTTCCGGTTTGGGTCAAGATGGCGGGACGTGTTTTCTTCCAACTTGACTGAAGACGGTTAATCGGTGGCTTGACAATCCGCCATCATAAAACTCATAGCTGTTACAGAATCAGATTTCTGGCTCCAAAAGTTTGATGCTTCGCACAAACAAAGAGAACCTCGATTTCTGCCCTATGTGCCAACTTAGGCACGAGAAGAAAGACAAGACAATTCTAAGATCTTTCGCATCCCTTTTAATATCCTTCAACGTGTGTACACGCTTCGGTGACACTTATAATAAGTAAAGTAAGTAAAAGACATAGTACACACCTAAAGCGACACCAGGCCGTGTGGTAGATTTTCTCAGTATGATGCAAGTCGTCGTAAGTCCGCCTCTTAATGATACAAGTCTTCGAAATTCCGCCTCTCCTTCGCTGCTTATGCCGCTCCCTTACGGTGACGCCTGATGCGGCCGCCTCTCTGTATCATAGCACCGCACGTCCCTGAGTGACACTTATAATAAGTAAAGCAAGTATACTGTTTTTTAAAAAAACGCAACATTTTTGGTATTACTTTTATAAAAGATAATCGCTGATTGGACATCAGTTAACCTATCGACTGTGTCCATCTGGTCATTAAATTCTCGTGGTTACCTGAATTGTACTTACCTCATGATTCGTGAGGTCATGAATGAGGTCAAGGTTAAAACAACATTTTAGACAATAACTCCTGACAGATTTATGATAATTCCGTGAAACTTACTGAATTTAAAACTCTCTGATCATATTATTGAAAGCCCATAAAAGATTGGCGCTCCTTGAATACATTCAGTTGAAAAATCAATGGGCAAAAATGGCTCATCTCACTACAAAACAACGACGCATCATCATTGGACGTTTACATCCTGGACAGTAACAAAGTGTAGTAGCCAGAGAATTTAATGTGGTTAGAAGCACCATTTGTCGCCTATGGAGGCGATTTCAAGAAACTGGCTCAGTGGCAGACCGAGAAGTGAAAGACCCAGAATCACAACTGCCGCCGAAGACCGCTTCATACGGCTGCGTCGCCTTAGGAATCGATTTGCATCTTCGTCCTTCACAGTCCTGTCAATGCCAGGAGCTCGTCGAATTTCAGATCAAACGGTCAGAAACTGGCTGCACGACGCTGGTGTTTGGGCTAGAAGGCCCTACAGAGATCCTGTTTTTACGGCATCGCCAGAACCGACTGTAGTGGGCAAATCAGCATCGTCAATAAAATGTTGGTACAACTTTGCAATTGAAACTGCAATAATGTTGCGGTTTTTTTTTTTTTAAAGAATATAAAAGACACTTAACACGTTTTAAGGCGCATTGGCGCACATTGCTAGATCAATATGTTAATAAATACCAGAAGTTGCGGCTGCAGCAGGATATAACACTACATACAATATGAAAACAGACATGCGTGACTCCAGCGAAATAGTGAGAGATAAAAAACACAGACACGGGGTACATACCATACAACGAACGCAAATCCAGCAAACCGGTGATGTTTCGCCAGCTTACACGATCACCAAAGTCGTGGATCAGCTCCGTGTTCTACTTACCGCCTTTACTAAATTTGTTGGAGTTAGCTTTGCAACGGCTAGTTATTGGTTATGGCCTCAAGTTTCACGGCGGCAGACAGAGGATCTCTTTTATGTAGACAATGGCTACTGTCAACGACAAGTATCGTCACTGCCAAGAAAGAAAGCAATGGCAAACTGCCTTCTTTTCAGATGGCCCTGCACATCAGATCGTTTCGGGTTTTCTTTGTCAGTCTAGGTGAGGATAAGAGTTCTTAACTGATGCAGAGCCAAACAAAAAGTAGATTTGGGCCAATCATGGTACACAATCAAATAAACAAGTGTTGACATGTAAATTTCCGATCACTGAGCATAGAAATTATGGAAGATACCACAAAACGAAACAAATAAACCGATTACTCTAATATGGCTATATATCGTCCTTCTGTCCAAATGGGCGGTCATATTTGACGAAATATTATCCTTGGGCACTGAATCAATAAAGAACTATATTGAGCCAGTCCCGATGTAGGGAAGCAAATCATGGACAACTAGCATATAAGTGAGGAAATATATATATATAATCTGTGGAGATTTTGTTTTCTAGAAGAATGGTAAGAACACGATGAACGGATAGAAAGAGCAATGAAGATATCTTGAAAGAAACAAACTTACAAAGAGTAAAAGCTACTAGCATCAAAAGAGGACAGCCTTTATTCTTTAGGCATGTCATTCATTCATTCATTCATTCATTCATTCATTCATTCATTCAGTAGCATGAACTTCTCGGCCATAAGCAAGATATCCCGCGTCCGATACACCCATCTGGAGATCATCCGCTGCATCCTGCACCCATCTTCTCTTTGGCCGCGTCTTCCTCTCTTCCCGGGTATATCCACCTCCATGATTGTTCTCTCCAAACTTTCATGGCGTTTCAAGTGATCAAAATATTTCATTTTTATTTGTTTTATCGTCTTTAGTAGCTATCATTCTTGAATATTAAACTCTTACCGTATGGATGCATTTGATCTTTTCTGTATCCAAGAAACTCTTAGAACTCGTCTATAACATTTGTATTCAAAGGCATATATGCGCTGCTCAGCTTGTATAGTAAGTGTCCAGGTCTCACATGCGTATGTTGCAATGGGAAAGATCCATGCTCTTAAAAATCTAATATGTGTAGGTCTGTCAGTCCCACGCCACAATTTATTCAGATGTTTTAGTTAATGAAGAGCAATAGACATTCGTCTTTTCATTTCTTTCATTGTGTCCCCGCTGTTGGTAATTAATGACCCAAGGTATCCGAAATTTTCCACCACCTCCAAATTTTTCTCATGTCATGAGAATGGTAAAGCTGGAGTATTTTGTCCCAGTTGAAAAGTTGGAGGGGAGGGGAGGCAGGTGGAGACCAAGAGAGAAGATGTTAGACAGATTGAATCTTGCCATGGAGGAACTGTAATGTCTGAAATGATTGACAGCACACGAGACAGGGCGGTGTGAGCAGACACGATCACCAGAGCCACACGGCACGGACTTAAACGAAGAAGATGTTCTGCTATCAGTAGCTTGTTGGCAGACTGGTTACAACCCTGGCTCATAAAAGTCACCTGCAGATGTCTTATGACAGTCATTATCGTCATTCTCTGACACCGATCTGCCGTGATTCACAAAAACTTGGATACATAATTTGGTGGTTTTACCCTGCTTTCGACATTCACCTGGGTGTACTTTACTTCTGCCTTTGACATAAATTTCGGACTAAGAACAAGTGAACGCCCTGCTCTCTTTTCAAACTCTCCATTCCTTATTTGGTATTATATGAATTATCTGACGTAAATATACATATGTCGGCAACTTTCAACCCTCTGCCGGGTTCTATAAATGAAAAGGTGATGGAAATACTGGGACTTTCTAAACTTGGCTTCACATTCTTAATAGATGTATCTCTAAAGAGATTTAACGAGACGTGAAAAGTCAAATAAAAGTAGTACGTCAGGGCTCGCAAAGATAAAAATTGGATGAATAGAGTTATCTTTCCTTGGAAGTCTGACATTTTCTTTCTGTTTTCAGGACTTTGTAACACATCGTCGTAATTTCTGCACGTTAACTTAATGAGTTGGAAAATTTAACAGAGATACGAAGAAGAGGAAGAAGAAGAAGAAGAAGAAGAAGAAGAAGAAGAAGAAGAAGAAGAAGAAGAAGAAGAAGAAGAAGAAGAAGAAGAAGAAACTGGTGGAAGAGAAGGGGATAAAGGAATAGAGGAAAGGGAGGAGGAGCGAAAAAAGAAAGAGAAGGAGAGGGGATTGGGAGGAAGAAGAAAAAGAGGGAAGGAGATTGACGTGGAGGAAGAAGAAGAAGAAGAAGAAGAAGAAGAAGAAGAAGAAGAAGAAGAAGAAGAAGAAGAAGAAGAAGAAGAAGAAGAAGAAGAAGAAACTGGTGGAGGAGAAGGGGATAAAGGAATAGAGGAAAGGGAGGAGGAGCGAAAAAAGAAAGAGAAGGAGAGGGGATTGGGAGGAAGAAGAAAAAGAGGGAAGGAGATTGATGTGGAGGAAGAAGAAGAAGAAGAAGAAGAAGAAGAAGAAGAAGAAGAAGAAGAAGAAGAAGAAGAAGAAGAAGAAGAAGAAGAAGAAGAAGAAGAAGAAGAAGAAGAAGAAGAAGAAGAAGAAGAAGAGATGAAACAGATTAGAAACGAACGACACAAAAAAACGCCGCTCGTTTGATAATCATAAACAATCGCAGGAAGAGAAGCAGTTGGAGGATAAAAAAAGAAAAGAAGAGAAGGCGGTGGATTAAAGAGAGGAGAGGGTGAGTTCTAATGGTGGACAATAAGTAATGAAATTCTGTAGAAACTAAGGGAACTGAAAATATAGTTGTTACGAAGAATGCTGAGAATATGTGGTTTCTGAGAAAGTATGTTGCGAATAATGTTATTCTCATAGTAACTAACAAGGAGTGCCTGAAAAGGGCAGAAGAAAGTCGAGTATTGTATAGTCATTTAAAGGAGACAGTGTTCTTTGGTCGTGTAATGAAATATTAGCAACGGGATTGTAGGGAATTATAAGGTATATAGGGCTAGAGGGTCAAGATGATCAACTTTATTGCACCGGGTGTTATCCCATATTGCTCGGTATCTTTCTGCAGACTGACGAACACCGTAGCTCCAGCGACGACCCCCAGGAGACTGCGAGAAAATTGAACGCGTGAACCAAACAACGTAGCCAGGAATCGAACCCAAAGCCTTCGGAGAGAGAGGCAAGTGGCATAACAACTTCGCCACGGAGTCTGCGTAGGCATAGGGAAACACAGCAACCAATGCAAAGCTAATGATCAGCAGCAAAGGAAGAGGCAGGCGAAGAGAAATAATGTCATCAGTAAGAGTGATCCATAAAGCCTCTGACAGAGATCTGTGGATTAGGGATTAGCGTGATCTCCTAAGCCATTTATCAGTGGACATGATGTTGATGATTATATTATACATGTATTTACATCAACGAACAAAGCAAAAGATTGCAACTTTAAGAGATACAAATATTTCTTGTCAAGGGACATAACCAACATCTGGTCAGGAACCTCTATAGAGTTACTCCCCGCCAATCATAGCAACACAAAAACAACCGCCCACACAGAATCACATAATCACTGATGCTTATACAGACATCAATCAATCAATCATGTGCCATGCCGGAAAGCGTGGGCGGTCATGACTCACCATTTCACTCGATCACCAGAGTCGTGGATCAGCTCAGTGTTCCTGTCTCGTCCATGCCATGTGGCCAAGCCATCCAGGTATTTTCCTCTCGGTCTTCCTCTTGGTCGTTCCCCTCGATCTTGCCAGTTGTCACCAAGTTCTCCAATCCATTTCTTTTCATAACATGTCCAAAAAATTTTGACTGTCTACGTCTAATTTCTCTAATCACTTTACGATTGTCGTTTGTCTACTGTAGTACTTGGTCATTGGTTTTTCTGTCTGTCCATGGTATTCTTTGCATTTTCCTCAGAAACCACATTTCTGCAGCCATCAGATGTTTTTCAGCTTGACTGCTCATTGTCCAAGTTTCACATCCATACAAAAGAACAGGCTCTATGTATCCCCTCAACACTCTTTTTCTCGTTTCAATTGACATCTTTTTATTGGTCAGAATGTTTTTCATCTTGCTAAAGGCTACTTTCGCCATGGCTATTCTTGTTCTAATCTCTTCAAGGCATCTCCCATCAGATGTTATGACTGTTCCGAGATAATTGTACCGATTCACTTGTTGAAGAATACTCCCATTTACTTGTATATTACATTGTGGTATTTAGTTCTTCCTAGTGACTACCATAACCTGTGTCTGTTTACAATTTAATTCTAACCCCAGTTGCTCACTGTGTACAACAACCGCATCTACTAATTGTTGCAGATCCTGCGCATTGTCTGCAATCAATACTGTATCATCTGCATATCTAATGTTATTGATGTTTCGTCCTCCAATGCTGATTCCATTTATATCTTCTACATTTCTGAAAATATTTTCACTGTATAGGGAAAAAAAGATCTGGAGACATTACACATCCCTGCCTAACACCTCTCTTAATAGGCTGATATTGTCCCACTTCATTATCAATCCTTATGGCAGCTTGTTGTTTCCAATATATGTTTTTTATAAGTCTAATGTCTTTCCCATCAATTTGTAGATCTGCAAGCATTTCCACCATGTTGACATGTCTAACTCTATCAAAAGCCTTTGTGTAGTCAATAAAGCAAAGATGAATATCCTTGTTTACTTCTATAGCACGTTCAATAACTGTTCGCAGCATATACACAGCATTTACTGTACCCTTTCCTTCTACAAACCCACATTGTTCTTCCCCTATTTCAGGTTGTATTTTCTTCCCCACTCTGTGCATGATAATTCGTAGCAAAATCTTTGTGATGTGACTCATTATACTAATTGTTCTATGTTGATCACATTCCAATGGTGACTTGATCTATTCCATATTCTTCTAAAGCTTTAATCATTTCTGTTGTGATGTTATCTGCACCCGGAGCCTTGCCAGCTTTCATATACTTAAGAACATTTCGAACCTTCATCTTCAAAATTGGCGGTCCTTCATTATTAAATCTAATATCATACTGGTCCTCTCTGTTATCATCATAGAGGTTTTTCACATAATCTGTCCATACCTGTAGAATCTTATCTTTTTCTATTATGATTTTGCCATCTTTAGTTTTTAGACAGCCTGCTGATGTACTTGTTCTTTTATTAGTAATTTCCTGAATTCTTTTGTGCACTAATTTGGTATTTTGACTGTTGTGTTGTTTTTCAATTTCTAAACACTTTTCCTCAAGCCATGCTTCTTTTGCCTCCTTACATAATATTCTATCTTGTCTGTGAATTTCTTCATATGCTGCAGAATTATTTTTGTTGAGTCTTCTTGTTTCTAGCTTATAAAAACATGCTCGTGAGAAACCCCTGAATCCGACAAAAGTACCAGATAATTGCATTCATACGCTTGATGACGCCGATAGAAGGCAAGAAAGGGGAGGAGAAGTTATCATCATCCAGTGCCGTACCATACTTGGTGTTACAGCGAGATGAATATATATATATATATATATATATATATATATATATATATATATATATATATATATATATATATATGTGTGTGTGTGTGTGTGTGTGTGTGTGTGTGTGTGTGTGTGTTCCTTCTGTTTTATCTAAAAATCTGGTGTGTCCTCGAGAGATCGCGGCAGCTTAGTGGCTAGTATACTCGACTGCCGGTCCTGTAGTTGATATTTCGCCGAGACAGGATTCAGCTGGGTAACCTCTGTATTTTCTATGTAGTGATTATTTTATTAGTTTGGTGTTTGTGTTGTTTTGTTCTGTGCTGACGAAAGCTTTGGCCGCAACGTTCATTTTGTTTCTTGTAATCGTGTTCTAGTAAAGCTCACAATCTACTTATCGTATTTTGGTAATTCATTCGGTCATGTAGTTGTGAGTTCACATCCACGCTGCCACGTGGTTTTGTGCGCAGGCGCAGAGCGGGCTTATTTGATAACTATAAAAACTGGATTGTAAGGCGTTTCTCTTGATATTGTCCATATCATTCTCTCTGTGTGTATGTGTTGCAATGAATGTTGCAATGAATGTTGCAATGAATGTTGCAATGAATGTTGCTTCTTCTTCTTCTTCTTCTTCTTCTTCTTCTTCTTCTTCTTCTTCTTCTTCTTCTTCTTCTTATTATTATTATTATTATTATTATTATTATTATTATTATTATTATTATTCAAGTTCGGTGTGTCTGACTCAAGCGTTCATTGTGTTAGGTTTTCTTTCTATGGGCAGATTCCGTCCAAGATAACGTGCTCAGTCTATTCGTGGCTTGGTTTTCTTTCTTAACAGTTTTACCAGGGCTGTGTTCTTATGGTCTGCTCTTTGCGATTTCAAACAGTTGTTAACGTCCTTACTTGCACACGGAACGTTCTGCTTTTTGCCTGTACCCGAGAAGCATTGATGTCTTATTATGGGCAATCCCGCAATTGGCAATCCCGCATACCACATTCGAAACACTACTGCAGCCGATTTAGAAGCAGATTCCCTTCCGCTGGTTTCATACTTTGATTGAATGGCTCTCGTCGCTTCAGAGGTCACAGATTGTGAGAATTGTATGGATATTTTGCCTTGGCCATGCGGGTGCACGGGGGAATGAACAGGATGATAGGCTAGCAGGGAATGCACCTCTTGGTGGTATTTTGCCTATGGACAAGGTGGAGGTCGTCGTGCGCTTGTGGGACCAGGTGGAGAAGGCGGAGGAACAGATTGAGAACCCATATGTGGAAAGAATGAGATTGCGGAGGATCGGCAGGGGTTCTGGAAGAATATCAAAACTGAGAGGGAAGACCAGGAGAACTTTTAATCAGATAACGGTGGGAACGATTAGTAGTATGACTCTTCGCTCGCTGTTGAACGACGGGACGGAGCATGTATGGGAATGTCCTGAGTGCAGTGATGTCGGTTCTTAACTCAACTAAACTAAACTCATACTTTGATTGTGTGGGTTGTTCAGAAAGTAATGGCCAACAACTGAACGTAAACTTGCCACGAAATCACAAACAGCCAAAATTGCCTGGATCGACTGCGACGTAGTTTGCGTATCCTGTAAAGTATATGCAACTAACTTTTGTTATGGGCAACGCTGAGCCTGAGCCGCGCAGAACTATCGTATTTCTCCACAGTTTCGCAACATTCAGCCAGGAACCACTCTCCGTTGCTTTCAAGCTCTTCCTAATGTGTTCATTATTCATGGCCATACAGCAAGATAGGTTCTATATAACTCGTCAGTTCTCCCATTCTGACCGGCAATGATTGTGGCTTTTTACATACGATATTTTTCATTTTATGAAATGCAGCTTTTACTTGACAACTTCTGCTCTTAATCCCAGTCACAAGATTAAAGGTTCTACCAGCGGAAATTCGAGAAAAATTTCTATTTAATTAATTCTTTCATTTGAAGGGAGGAGTGGGGGGGGGGGGGGGGGAGGAGATCGGGACAAATGGACGTCTCGAAAGCATTTTTCGGGACAGTGAATTATTCCATTAAAAAAACTGTGACTGTCCCTGAAAACCGGGACGTTAGCAATCCTGTATGTGTGTAAATGTGCGTGTGTGAATATGATAGTGTGCACGTGTGTACGTGATTGTGAGTAAGCGCGCGCGCACGTGTTTTCGTGTATTATGGTTACGAGTACGTGTAGTTTGGTGGGGACAAACTCTAGAGAGATTTCTTTCGAGACATTGGTTATGTCCCTTGATATTGACGTCAAGTATCTCTCAAGGTTTGAACTGGAACCCTTTTGTTGCGTTCGTGGATTTAAGCAAAGTGGGGTTTTAATCTCTTGCACCAGGATGCGGAGTCGCTGATGTGCTCGATTCATTGACCATTTGGACCTAAGTCTCTCTTCACCTCCTCCTCAGACATTCTAGAAATACGCATTAATCTGGCCTACAAAGAATACCTCTTCCCCTTCTTCTTTAGCGTTCATCCGGAGTTTTTTTTTCCGGACGTGATTGCGTTGTGCCTGTTTACAGCAGAGCTGCGTTCTTGCGCCGTTAGGCCGACACATCCGACTTCTGCGGGCATTTGTTGACCGGGTTAACCTTCCCGGGACAAAGAATACTATAACATATTGTAACATGTTGTAAAATTAACATGTAAGGAAGAAAGGTGAAGCGGCGATAGATAGAAGATTCTGGGCATGTTTTCATTATGGCACGGAAAGAGATCACAGATGACCTGATGCATTCTGCTGGAGACCAGGATCTGCGGAGAAGCATGATCGCTCACACCAGTTGGCAAAGCTCTTGGAGATAATACTCATCTCTGTAAGAACACGTTCATGTTGGACGTTGCCATCAACGGTCTTCATCGGCAAACAAAACAGATGCTTATAAATAAAACATGACTGTTAGTTAGATGCATATCCTTTATGCAGGACGTAGCAGTCAATCCCATCAATGTTTGGCTATTCGTGATTTCTGGCAAGTTTACGTTCAGTAGTTTGCCATTGCTTTCTGAACGACCGGCATAATACCATTTCATAAAAAACAACGTAAGGCAGTCTGCATACAAATGGCCAACAGCTGTGTTGTGAACGCGGTATGCAGGATTACGAACTGCGTCCGTAAATACTTCGCCACGGAGCCGGAGGATATAATTGTAATGACTGTTGAAATTATACTAGGAAACAAACATTTACAAGAGCAGTCTCTGAAACATGATAAAAGCAGTCTCTGAAACAAGATACAAGCAATCTCTGAGACAAGATAAAAGCAATCTCTGAAACAAGATAAAAGCAATCTCTGAAACAAGATAAAAGCAATTTATGAAACAAGATAAAAGCAAACTCTGAGACAAGATAATAACAATCTCTGAAACAAGATACAAGTAATCTCTGAAAGAAGATAAAAGCATTCTCTGAAACAAGATAAAAGAAAACTCTGAGACAAGATAAAAGCAAACTCTGAGGCAAGATAATAACAATCTCTGAAACAAGATACAAGTAATCTCTGAAAGAAGATAAAAGCAATCTCTGAAACAAGATAAAAGTATGCGATTTCGTTGGTAAGTGGTGATCGTGAAATGAGGAGCTATAGAATCAAAATGTAAAAATATTTAAAAATAAAAGAGCTATGCTATAAAACATGGACAAGTTGTGCTATAATATAAAAGTTGTAAATTTAAGCTACAATATAAAATTGGAAAAGAGGCACTATAATGGATATCATCACCTTCAATTACCATGGTGATAAGCGTGGGCGGCCATGGTCGCTATCTCAATCTCACACGATCACGACGTTCCGGATCAGCTCATGGCTATTGTCTCGATTATGCCATCTGGGCAAGCTATCCAGATATTTACCTCTCCGCCTTTCCCTTGCTCATATCCCCTCAATCTTGCCATTAAAAAAAAAAAAATCAGGGCTAGCTGTTTTCCCAGGGGCCAGAGTCGCCCATGGGGTCCCACGTCCCTGTGTGTCATTCGGATGTCCGCCTTTGCTGGTGGCCCTGGCAAAATCAAGTGCAGATACTACATTTATGATCTGAGCTAAAAGGCCAGTTGTCACCAAGTTTTCCAGTTTATTTCTTCTCAAAACGCTTCGAAAATATCGTGACTATCTATGACTAACTTCTCGAATAGTTTACGGTTTTCAAGTGTTTCCTGGAGGACCTAGTCATTGGTTTTTCCTGTCCGTTGATGGTATCTTCTTTTTGTGTTTGCATTTTATTCAGCAACCAAAAAAGGAGGAGAGGTTTTCTATCATAAGAGTCTCGTACTAAAGTGGGAAGATGGAGCTATAAAATATAAAACTGTAATACAGGAGCTACAATACAAAGATGGAAGAAAGCAGCTATAACTTTTAAAAAAATAAATGAGAAAGGTGAGTTATAAAAGAAAAATGAAAAAGAGGTGTTGTAACATGTGGAAAAGAGGGCCTATAATATTAAAGTGGAAAAGAGGCACTATAGTATTACATTAAAGTGGAAACGAGGAGCTATGATTTTAAAGTGGAAAAGTGTAACTATGTTAAAGTGGAAAACATGGGCTATAATATTAAACTGGAAAAGAAGAGCTATAATATTACATTAAAATAGATGGGCTATATATAATATAAAATTGGACAAGAGGGGCTATAATATGAAAGTGGAAAAGAGGAGCTATAATATAAAAGTGGAAAAGCGGAGATGTAATATAAAAGTGCTTGGTGAACATTGACGTCATCACAGTGACCTGGTGGATTCAAAACATGACCTACTACCCCGAGCACGAGCCAAAACGAGGCTCTACATGCGCAACGAAAGGGGGGTAAAAACAAAATGGCGACCGACAGGGCTGGTGGCAAAGAGAAGGCAGGAATAGGCCCCGTTAGAGTTGGATATTATGAAATGGAGCGTACAATTGGGAAAGGAAATTTTGCGGTTGTAAAGCTAGCTACACACATGGCCACCAAAACGAAGGTTTGTATGTTTTAACCGGTTTTTAAGTGAGATTTTTCACGTCGGCCGTGCTGATATAGGAGATTCAGTTCAGTGCGAGTTGTCGTTCGTTTTGTCCTAACGGTTCTTTCTGCTAACTCTTAATGTGTCGCCTGTCGTTTAATTCCGTTAACTTATCAACGTAAATGCGCAGAAAAAGTTGAAAGTTGAAGAGTGGAAGTACATAACAATAATCTATGAAGTTAATAAAATTACTTTCGGTCTTGTAATGGTTTTGTTAATGATGTTATCATTGAAAATATGAAGTGCCAGAGAAACAACTTGAACAATGACAATGACATTCAGAACGACACTCTAATTTTACTTGCAATGACAAAACAAGTGACAGTGAGCTAATGTGGTCGTGTGTATAATATATTGTGTCGCATAGACATGACACAACCGGGTAATACCGCCGACTATTGTTATTATAGTACTGGTTATATACATCCACTCTTGCAGTGTCTACCACCAAGTCCCAGAATCGTTAGCCGTCCTATTCCTTCTACCCACAACTGATAATTATTGTTGAATGAATGGTAGTTTACTCCACAAGGTTTAATTAACTAATTCAGTTCTTCATGTACTGTTTTCACTCCCATACGTCAGTATCTGCTATGGGAGTACCTTTACCGTTACCCTTTTAAACTGTCCAATTCACCATAATTAGTTACATGTAACATACTTATATAATGAGCAGTTTGTTTTCTTAACTTAACTTAACGCCTGTGGTTACAGACTTTTACATGATTTCACCCTTTCCTATTTAATTTATTATTATAGCTTCTATCTGCTGATAGACAATGACTGTCACTCTTACATTGGACTATACAGTCACCAGTGGCACATCTCTATAGTCCTTCAGGACTGAAAGAGGCCTACTACTACTATCTGCTGAGACAGTGTTACTTCCTTGAACACCTAACACAAACAGTTTTGATATACATCTTCTCGAGCCACACAGCTATTAGTTTAAAGTACCAACCACCTGGAGTGGATCAAATGAAAGTCTAACAAATACAATGTGTGGGTTGCCTTCTGACTCTCAGTACATGGTGCATCACTCAAAGTGGCCAAAAGTCATAACATTTACCAAACTCTGCTTAGACTGGCCTCATAATCATGCCAAATATATACCAGACCTAATTTAGAGTGGCTACAGTTTAGGTAAATATGTATGGCTTGTTCAATTCAGATCATCATTGCACTCACAATATATATTGCATTCCAGTATTGTTAACATTGTTTGTATTGTTACAAATCCACCCATAGCAACAAGGTTCTCATTACAATTACAATCATGACCCACAATTTAATGATACATCCATCCATAGCAACAAGGTTCTCATGTCAGTTACCAATTATGACAAATATTTAATGATAAATCCATCCATAGCATCAAGGTTCTCATTACAATTACAGTCATGACCCACAGTTTAATGATAAATCCATCCATAGCAACAAGGTTCTCATTACAATTACAGTCATGACCCACAGTTTAATGATAAATCCATCCATAGCAACAAGGTTCTCATGTCAGTTACCAATCATGACCCACAGTTTAATGATAAATCCATCCATAGCAACAAGGTTCTCATTACAATTACAGTCATGACACACAGTTTAATGATAAATCCATCCATAGCAACAAGGTTCTCATTACAATTACAGTCATGACCCACAGGTTTAATGATAAATCCATCCATAGCAACAAGGTTCTCATGTCAGTTACCAATCATGACCCACAGTTTAATGATAAATCCATCCATAGCAACAAGGTTCTCATGTCAGTTACCAATCATGACCCACAGTTTAATGATAAATCTATCCATAGCAACAAGGTTCTCATTACAATTACAGTCATGACCCACAGTTTAATGATAAATCCATCCATAGCAACAAGGGTTCTCATTACAATTACAGTCATGACCACAGTTTTAATGATAAATCCATCCATAGCAACAAGGTTCTCATGTCAGTTACCAATCATGACCCACAGTTTAATGATAAATCTATCCATAGCAACAAGGTTCTCATTACAATTACAGTCATGACCCACAGTTTAATGATAAATCCGTCCATAGCAACAAGGTTCTCATTACAATTACAGTCATGACCCACAGTTTAATGATAAATCCATCCATAGCAACAAGGTTCTCATGTCAGTTACCAATCATGACCCAGTTTAATGATAAATCCATCCATAGCAACAAGGTTCTCATTACAATTACAGTCATGACCCACAGTTTAATGATAAATCTATCCATAGCAACAAGGTTCTCATGACAGTTACCAATCATGACCCACACTTTGCTTCCCAAAAATGATCTTGTAAGAAGTCTGTATTTTAGGCAAAGCGTTACTAGAACGAGGGGGAAGTCAGTAAGTAAGTCACAAATGGCTGTAGAAAAATAACTAAATATGATAACTTGAAACCAGTTTATTTTTATACATACATTGTCCCTTTATTTCTCAACATAATTTCCACCAACATTGATGCACTTATCCCATCATTTTATCAGTCCTCCCAAACCAGCTGCATAGAACTGCATGCTCTGTTTTCTAAACCACATTTTCACTTCACATTCAACTTTGGCGTCATTCGCGTCCTTGAGAAAATTTTTCTACCCAGCTTTTCACAGCTTTACGGGACAAACATTTGTCAGCATAAACAGGAAGCATTTCCTTATGAATGTCCTTTGCAGGCAGTCCTTTTGCCCACACAAAAAAACGCACAACAGCACGTTGCTCTTTGGTTGTACACTCCGTAAGTACAGTCGCCATTTTGTTTATGTGCTGCACATGCGCATGAGACACCTAGCGCCACCTGACGAATGGGAATAGAAAGTTCGATGTTGCTGTCACCTAATGACACCTGTAGAAAACACCAACTACATTTACCTGCCATCCCACAGAACTGTGTGACTTACTTATTGACTCACCCATGTACATTTAAGACATGTAAACATAACCTTTTCAGTACCTAATTAAACGTGATGTGGGATTGACCCTTCCTCTGCCATCCTAACCTTTGCATAATGTATCCTCTTATTTTTGTTTACATGATAAAGAAAGGTAGCTTCCTCAGTGCTCAGTTCCACTGTGTATTCAGCCTCTTGAAAAGCAATTGTGATTCTGCACAGTGATTATTTTGCCCCATGAACATCTATTCTGCAAAACCTTCTAAGGCCGAGAGATTTAAGATAACTGGTATTAATGTATCCATTTCTTCTTTTGCCCTTTATTTCTGATTCAAACAGGCCATCAACCAACTTATTCCAGTCGTCCTATCTTTTGCCATATGCATGCAGCTCCATCTGTGTCCTTCTTGTTAGTGATCTTTGTTTCTAACTCTTCTCCATGTATTTTTGTGTCTCTTCCTATTTTGTTTACTGTGTGGGTTCCATTGATAGGACGTTTTAGTTATACTCTTATCCAGGAGTAGAAAAATCCAATCGCCCGGTCGCCATGGCACCTGAACATTTTTACCAGTCACCTAAATTTTCAAATTCAGTTCCAGAAATATACAAAAAAATGTTTTTTTGAGTCCCCAGTTAGACATGTCCATTACTTGTTTTTAAAATAAGTACTGTATATGTTTTTGTTGTTTATGTGTTTTCTGTGTTTTCTGTGTTTTCTGTTCCTGTGTACCGTGAAATCAGAATAATAAACACACCACCATATATGTGTGCACCAGTGCAAGCCGACTTTTGATTTCTGCAGCGATATGTTATCTTAACGTTTATGGTAATGGTCTTGTAACTCAGATGACAGAGTTATTCATCCTGTTTCTTATAGCGGTGCAAGCATCTGTAAGTACGTTGCGTGCACACCTCGCTTCATCAGCGTTTGCGAGTTTGCGTCAAGTTGTTTTCTGTTTTCGCTTACTCAGATTGTAGAAAATGAAAAGAACAAATCCGTGTAAATTGACCGGTGCAAGTAAATAAAACTGTACTATTCCAGATTTCTTCTAAAGTAGGCCTACCATGCCCTAAAATGTATCACAAAGCAATAAAGAAGAGAACAAAAGTGAGAAGCCAGACTATCAAAGCGCCGTTTGTAATTTTAAACATGATGATCATCATAAAATGAATTATTGAGACAACAATGAGAAACCTAACATTGAAAATCATCATCTTCCACTTTCTCCGTCAAGAATTGTGACGTGGCACTGGATAGTGTCATACCTTGTGGTTGTACAATGTCTTTGATGTTGTCAATCCATTTCCTTCTCAGTCATCTTGCTTTTATATCAGGTAGCACCATTGCTAGTAAGTGATAGTATTAATGGAAAGTAGTGTTTCTAAATTCCCTCAGTCGCGCAACAAACAATTTCAGTGATTGTGGCTGAAACTACTGTCATGTTTACACTATGAAGTATGAATTGGGAAGTGAGCAGTAAGTTTCTCAACACTTCAGACCAAAATTTGAAAGTTGTAATTGGATGTTCTGGACCTTTTCAAATGGAAACTTCAAAAGCATGACAAATCCTATGTGTTCTTCAAGTTCAGGAGGCTGCAAGTACGAAGGAGAATATTGAATGTGCTCCTATAGTAATTGCGTTAAATTAAAAAGAATGCAACATATGAATGTACAGTTCATGACATTGTACTGTATTGCCAAACATAGATCATTTACTTATCTTGACGATTTGGTGGCATTATTAACCAAGCTAAATGTGACTGATTCGGAGAAGTATGTGAATGAGAAAAAGTCTAGAGAATGTCATACATTGCCTCATATCTTTGTGAAAATTTATTTGGTATGTGAAATAAAGGAAAGCTCATATGTCAATGTCTTACTTGATGGAGATGCAGACAGAAATGATGATGAGGGACTGATACTATACATTCATTTTATCTGAGAAGGAAAGGGGAAGGAGACATTTCTTTTGATTGTGCCATTGGAAGATATAAATGATGCGCACTTGAAATCTCTAGAAACATGTGAATAACTTAAGTGATCTCATGATACCTTTGACTGGGCCTCCAATAAAGGACATTTAATGGCTCATTTCAAAATATGTAGCTTTATCTGAGTTCGATTCGCGTTTTTCTTAGCTCATGTTTAAAGAAAAATGTACTGGCTCCTAAGGAAAATGGGCTGGCTGTTGAATCATGGTTAGATTTTTCTACCCCTTTTCTTATCAGGTTTTCCCATTGTGTGTTCCATTTATTGCCAGGATCATTTCCTCACCTCCTGATTCACTGGAATCTGTCCAGCTCTCTCACTAAGCTCCACATTAGTGATTCACTTATACTATTTTAGCCTTTCTGTTCTGTGTGTTCTCAGCTGCTCATAATTCAGCCTCTGAAAGGTAAATTGACTGTAAACCCCAAGCCTGTAACAACCAGCACATCTTGGCTAGAGAACACATGGGTGGTGCCCTCTTGTCATCCCCAACCAAGCAGCTCATCAAACACGGTATTGCTCATTCCAGGATCTCACTTTGTTAGTTAAAAAAGTTAGTTGCATATCTTTTACATGATTTTGCTGTCAACACCAGCATTTTTTTTTTGCTGTTTGTGATTTCTTGGCAGTTTACATTCAGTAGTTTGCCATTGATTTCTGAACGACCAGTTTTATGAAAACCAACTCAGGCGGTCGTCTGCCAATTTGCCCGCAGCTGTGTTTTGAACATGACTCTATTAAGCTTGGGTTATAAAGTATCACATGCTTACCTCCATAAGTACTTGTATTTCTTCCAGTAGAGTATCTCACCACAGTGCATCAACTCCGAAGCACCAGCAATAATCCAAATGTCATTATACCAGAATTGCATGTTATAATCTTCTACAATGGGCAGGTTTTCTAATTTGAAATTTAGCCTTGTCAGAAGCTTATTAAGAAAAACAAAAAAACTGAAGTTCCATAGAAGGAACCTGCTTTGGGGGTTATGTGATGTGTTAGGATCAACACATTGTGCAGGCCGGAGGGAATGGAAGAATAGGTGGCAGGTTTGTCCCTCATATAGCAGATGTCAAGAGCTGACATTGAACCCTTGTCTGACCACACTTATTGCCAACATAATGTAGAGGCCTATTAAGTCTACTGACTTTGATTTTCAACTGCCTGGGATTTTTTTTTTTCTTGATTTCTCCCATTTAATCTGAGAAAGCTAGATATCAGGTCCATGACTCCAGGAACAAAGGGGAAAAGTAGCCATTCTTAGTAGAGGCAGTCAAAGAGAAATGAATGATCTGAGATGGTGGTGGAATGGAAGAATAACATCAATGCAGTTGATCTGGAACACCAAGGACCTGGATCTGTGATGATACACATATACTTATGCCATTTGGCAGGACACATGCTGATAATGATGATCAAAGTTGATAATGAGGATCAGAGTTGATGGTTCTGATGACATTATTTGTTATGAAATGTTCTGAATAGTACCAGTAAGTGTACATGAGACATGGGGGTCCGTTCCTAAAAAAATACTGGAGGGTAAGAAGCAGGGCAATTGAAAAAGAGGATGACCTAGGAAAAACTACACCACACAAGCATGCAGGGATGTTTTTAGACCATTATTAGACAACTTCAACACCAGTCTACAGACTGATCAACCTAATGAATGAATGAACTACTCCTATTGAAGTCACTATGACCCACGCAGCTGCTCAACACAGCAGAATGCATTATCTGAAACCCCATCGTTTGTGCATTCCCACTTGTATAGACTATTCAAATACATTCACATGTATACACATAGGGCGCGGTAGAACAATAGCCATTGTTAGTGTGTTCACAAACTATTTTTGGCAACACATATAATCTTTAAAGTTCTACTATGTAATTTTTAGATACCTCCCGAGTTGTTGATTATGAAGACAAATCCATGTATAACGTGAAGTAAGCTTATTTTGCTGTAAAAACGACAACCGTATAAGCATAATAATAAAGAACATTATTTATTGAAGTGCAAAAAATACTACTAATTGAATGTGTGACCCATTACAGTAAGCCTATGACAGTGGAGAGCTTTAAGTATAGATAACACTACAGAACTGCAAGGAAACATTAAGCGATATATCACAGCAAAAATTCCTATATACGGGATCACTATTGAAAATGTAAAATAGTAATAATTTAAGTCAAATTGTTGAAGAACAATAAATGTACAGACATATGTAAAGATGGAAACCACAATGTGAATATCACAAATGTCTGAAAGATATGATTATATAATCTACACAATAAGAAATAGCAAAAGTATAAGTTAGATCAGTGTTTTCCAACCTTTTTTGTGCTATGCCCCACCTAAGCCTTTCTAAAATTCTTATGCCCCCCCCCCCCCCCCCCCCCCCCCCCCCCTCCCACATTACATATACATTATTTTAATATTCAAAAATTTGAAAATGTTCACTAAAGGAAACGTGAATGATATGTTTTAGGAAGAAATCAATAGGGAAATTATTGAGCGAACAACAGTTACGTACATTTCAAACATAATAATGGAGAAACTAAAATTCAAGTACAAAATAATTTTAATGAAAGATTTTTCTATATTATTTTAATTAGTTATTATTTAAAATTTAGTGAGAGCCTTGCGCATGATGCTTGCTACAAGAGATTTATGTCAGGTTCCAATTTAGTTAACTTCAGTCTCAAGTCTACCCTTTGTTATATCCAGCCTATTTCTTCCATTTTTGAATTGCCCCCCCCCCCCCCCCCCCCCCCCCTAACATCGAATTGCCCCCCTGTGGGGCGTGGGCCCCACGTTGGGAAACACTGAGTTAGATAGTAGCCCCCGAGGTAGACCAAGAAGACGGTGGAGAGATAATATATATACAGACCTACAAGCACTTGGAATCAACGACTGGCAAGAGAAGGTCAACCAGAGAGACGAATGGAGACGGATTGTGTCTGCAGCAAAGAACCTCAATAGCTCGGATGCTGAAGAAGAAGAAGAAGAAGTTAGAAAAGTGTAAACATCCATTATTTGTAATAATAGTAGACACTGTTTACTGGCATCTGGTCATCTTGACAGACGATAATTTGTTACATTTTGTTTAAATAAAAAAGCACAATAACTACAACCCATGGCGTGGACCAGGGATGGAGTTATACCTCTTCACAGCACAAAGTATGGGCTCAGTTGTAGAGACCTTATGTTGCTCATGCAGCATGGTCCCTCTCTCGGCCTGCCTAATTTACTTCAGAGGAAAGGTAACACCAATACATCTGAGACAAGACAATCTGCAGAAGCTGCCGGATCAGCAAAGCAATGCTCTAAGTGTCCACCTGTCAGAGCTTCCCTCCCAGACCAGCTGCTCACCAAGGCTAATGGCCTGGTTTGCCCTGCCATGACATATGGTCTTTAGGTTGCATTTCCTTGCACTAGGTTAAAGCTTGTACCCTCCCAATTATGCTCCTCTGCCTGAAGCCGTTGACTCAATGTGAGGTTTCGTATCCAGATTATCTCTGAAAGATTTAACAGGATATTGTTGGTAGAAATAAAATAAAGTTTACAATAATTTCAGTATATAAATAAATGACATGGTAGCAGCATAGAGGCTTAGCTTTACAAAGGTTGTGACTTCAGTCTCCATTGGTGGTGAGGGTCCCCCTGCACCACCACAAAGGTTGTGACTTCAATCTCCATTGTTGGTGAGGTTTCCCCCTGCACCACCACAAGTTGTGACTTCAGTCTCCATTGGTTGTGAGGTTCCCCCTGCATCGCCACAGAGGTTGTGACTTCAATCTCTGTTGGGGGAGGTTCCCCTTGCACCACCACAGAGGTTGTGACTTCAATTTCCATCGGTGGTGATGTTCCCCCTGCACCACCACAGAGGTTGTGACTTCAATTTCCATCGGTGGTAATGTTCCCCCTGCACCACCACAGAGGTTGTGACTTCAATTTCCATTGGTGGTGAGGGTCCCCCTGCATCACCACAAAGGTTGTGACTTCAGTCTCCATTGGTGGTGATGTTCCCCCTGAACCACCACAAAGGTTGTGACTTCAATCTCTGTTGGGGAAGGGGGGGGGGGTGGAGGTTCCCCTTGCACCACCACAGAGGTTGTGACTTCAATTTCCATTGGTGGTGGTGTTCCCCCTGCACCACCACAAAAGTTGTGACTTCAACCTCCATTGGTGGTGAGGTTCCCCCATTTAGTTGTTGGTGATTGGATTTTGCTGCTTAGATTGAAGTAGGCAGTACCATGGCAGCCACTTTATTTGCCGAGAGTAGTGGTAGTGTTGTTGCTTCTCTTTCTGGCCATGGGAATTGATTTTCCGACTAGAACAGATTTGATAGGGAGTAGTGGTAGTGTTGTTGCTTCTCTTTCTGGCCATGGTAATTGATTTTCCGACTAGAACAGATTTGATAGGGAGTAGTGGTAGTGTTGTTCTCTTTCTGGCCATGGGAATTGATTTTCCGACTAGAACAGATTTGATAGGGAGTAGTGGTAGTGTTGTTCTCTTTCTGGCCATGGGAATTGATTTTCCGACTAGAACAGATTTGATAGGGAGTAGTGGTAGTGTTGTTGCTTCTCTTTCTGGCCATGGTAATTGATTTTCCGACTAGAACAGATTTGATAGGGAGTAGTGGTAGTGTTGTTGCTTCTCTTTCTGGCCATGGGAATTGATTTTCCGACTAGAACAGATTTGATTGGGAGTAGTGGTAGTGTTGTTCTCTTTCTGGCCATGGGAATTGATTTTCCGACTAGAACAGATTTGATAGGGAGTAGTGGTAGTGTTGTTCTCTTTCTGGCCATGGGAATTGATTTTCCGACTAGAACAGATTTGATAGGGAGTAGTGGTAGTGTTGTTGCTTCTCTTTCTGGCCATGGGAATTGATTTTCCGACTAGAACAGATTTGATAGGGAGTAGTGGTAGTGTTGTTCTCTTTCTGGCCATGGGAATTGATTTTCCGACTAGAACAGATTTGATAGGGAGTAGTGGTAGTGTTGTTGCTTCTCTTTCTGGCCATGGGAATTGATTTTCCGACTAGAACAGATTTGATTGGGAGTAGTGGTAGTGTTGTTCTCTTTCTGGCCATGGGAATTGATTTTCCGACTAGAACAGATTTGATAGGGAGTAGTGGTAGTGTTGTTCTCTTTCTGGCCATGGGAATTGATTTTCCGACTAGAACAGATTTGATAGGGAGTAGTGGTAGTGTTGTTCTCTTTCTGGCCATGGGAATTGATTTTCCGACTAGAACAGATTTGATAGGGAGTAGTGGTAGTGTTTGTTGCTTCTCTTTCTGGCCATGGTAATTGATTTTCCGACTAGAACAGATTTGATAGGGAGTAGTGGTAGTGTTGTTGCTTCTCTTTCTGGCCATGGGAATTGATTTTCCGACTAGAACAGATTTGATTGGGAGTAGTGGTAGTGTTGTTCTCTTTCTGGCCATGGGAATTGATTTTCCGACTAGAACAGATTTGATTGGGAGTAGTGGTAGTGTTGTTGCTTCTCTTTCTGGCCATGGTAATTGATTTTCCGACTAGAACAGATTTGATTGGGAGTAGTGGTAGTGTTGTTCTCTTTCTGGCCATGGGAATTGATTTTCCGACTAGAACAGATTTGATAGGGAGTAGTGGTAGTGTTGTTGCTTCTCTTTCTGGCCATGGTAATTGATTTTCCGACTAGAACAGATTTGATAGGGAGTAGTGGTAGTGTTGTTCTCTTTCTGGCCATGGGAATTGATTTTCCGACTACAACACATTTGATTGGGAGTAGTGGTAGTGTTGTTGCTTCTCTTTCTGGCCATGGTAATTGATTTTCCGACTAGAACAGATTTGATAGGGAGTAGTGGTAGTGTTGTTCTCTTTCTGGCCATGGGAATTGATTTTCCGACTACAACACATTTGATAGGGAGTAGTGGTAGTGTTGTTGCTTCTCTTTCTGGCCATGGTAATTGATTTTCCGACTAGAACAGATTTGATAGGGAGTAGTGGTAGTGTTGTTCTCTTTCTGGCCATGGGAATTGATTTTCCGACTACAACACAATTGATAGGGAGTAGTGGTAGTGTTGTTGCTTCTCTTTCTGGCCATGGTAATTGATTTTCCGACTAGAACAGATTTGATAGGGAGTAGTGGTAGTGTTGTTCTCTTTCTGGCCATGGGAATTGATTTTCCGACTACAACACATTTGATTGGGAGTAGTGGTAGTGTTGTTGCTTCTCTTTCTGGCCATGGGAATTGATTTTCCGACTACAACACATTTGATTGGGAGTAGTGGTAGTGTTGTTGCTTCTCTTTCTGGCCATGGTAATTGATTTTCCGACTAGAACAGATTTGATAGGGAGTAGTGGTAGTGTTGTTGCTTCTCTTTCTGGCCATGGTAATTGATTTTCCGACTAGAACAGATTTGATAGGGAGTAGTGGTAGTGTTGTTGCTTCTCTTTCTGGCCATGGTAATTGATTTTCCGACTAGAACAGATTTGATAGGGAGTAGTGGTAGTGTTGTTGCTTCTCTTTCTGGCCATGGGAATTGATTTTCCGACGACAACAGATTTGATAGGGAGTAGTGGTAGTGTTGTTGCTTCTCTTTCTGGCCATGGGAATTGATTTTCCGACTAGAACAGATTTGATAGAGAGTAGTGGTAGTGTTGTTCTCTTTCTGGCCATGGGAATTGATTTTCCGACTACAACACATTTGATTGGGAGTAGTGGTAGTGTTGTTGCTTCTCTTTCTGGCCATGGGAATTGATTTTCCGACTAGAACAGATTTGATAGAGAGTAGTGGTAGTGTTGTTCTCTTTCTGGCCATGGGAATTGATTTTCCGACTACAACACATTTGATTGGGAGTAGTGGTAGTGTTGTTGCTTCTCTTTCTGGCCATGGTAATTGATGGGGGAAACTGTCTTTAGCAGCTGGGGCTAGTTTTGAAGTGAACAGGAGCTGGTTTTTTTTTTTTTGGGGTGCTCGCTCACTCTGAACACAAGTATAGTCCATATACGCTACTTCTAGTAGCACTGGACTGAATTTTGCTTGTGGATTAACTTTCCCTATTACCTGTGTCTCTCTACATCAAGTGAACCCACTCCGACTTCAGAGGTGAGTAGGGGGTTAAAATAAGATTAATTGAGAGCTTGCAATGAAGCACAAGTAGGACACCATTTAAACAGCACTATCTAAATACATAACTCTAAGAGTATGTAAATGAATCTTAAGATTGGTGCAATGTGGCCAAAATATGGCAACTTGCTTGTCTGATTTTAGTAATTTGCATAGGCTCCCAACTAATTAATGCCAAGGTGTCCTATCTTTTGCCATCTCCTGCCGCTCACTCTATTCTTGTTTGTCTTAGTTCGCTTTGAACTCAAACGTAGTCAATACACATGCTACACTACTACTTCTAGTAGCATTGGACTAATTTTTGCGTGTGGATTAGCTTTCCCTATTACCAGTGTCCCTCACCAGTAGGTGAACCCACCCCGACTTCAAAGGTATTTGTAATTTATGTCCCAAGTCAAGGACGAGAAGTCAACATTTTAGTCCCAACTGACTGGTGTAGGGGTTGAATCTGCTACCTTGGAATCAGCACACGGGAAGTTTAAGAGCAAATGCTGTGATCCATTTGGCCACCCTGACTGACCTCCTGCTCCGTCTATGTCTTCCCCATGTTATTCAACTCTTGTCTTTAATTCTCGTATTTCCCCCACCACCTGTCCTGTATATCCCAATTCATACCTAATGCTGACATTCCAGGTGCCAACTCTGGAGATTTTCCTGGGTGAAAGAAGGTTAGTTAGCAGTCCAGACTCCCTCAGCTTTCTCTGTATCATATCATACTGCTTTTAGGACGGCTTCGTGGCGATGGGGTTACGGACGCAGTTCGTAATCGCACATACCCGCGTTCGAAACACAGCTGTGGGCGATTTGGCAGTAGACCGCCTTACATTGGTTTTTTTATGAAATGGTATAGGTGCCGATCGTTTAGAAAGCAATGGCAAACTACTGAACATAAATTTGGCAAGACATCACAATCAATCATGTGCCATGCCGGAAAGCGTGGGCGGTCATGATTTGCCATTTCACTCGATCACCAGAGTCGTGGATCAGCTCAGTGTTCCTGTCTCGTCCATGCCATGTGGCCAAGCCATCCAGGTATTTTCCTCTCGGTCTTCCTCTTGGTCTGTTCCCTTCGATCTTGCCAGCTGTCATTAAGTTCTCCAGTCCATTTCTTCTCTTAACATGTCCAAACAATTTTGACTGTCTACGTCTAATTTCTCTAATCAATCTACGATTTTCATTTGTCTCTTGTAGTACTTGGTCATTGGTTTTTCTGTCTGTCCATGGTATTCTTTGCATTTTCCTCAGAAACCACATTTCTGCAGCCATCAGATGTTTTTCAGCTTGACTGCACATTGTCCAAGTTTCACATCCATACAAAAGAACAGGCTCTATGTATCCCCTCAACACTCTTTTTCTCGTTTCAATTGACATCATTTTATTGGTCAGAATGTTTTTCATCTTGCTAAAGGCTACTTTCGCAATGGCGATTCTTGTTCTAATCTCTTCAAGGCATCTGCCATCAGATGTTATGACTGTTCCGAGATAATTGAACCGATTCACTTGTTGAAGAATATCACAAACAGCCAAAAAATGCTGGGGTTGATTGCAACATCCTGTACAGGATATGCAACTAACTTTTAACTTTTTAGAAGCTCCTTCTTGCATCTGAGTTGGCTGAGTTATTCTTGTTTTCTTATCTTATCTTTAGACTTCATGGTTGTTTTGAATTTTGTAGTTGGGTTGTTTGTTTTTTTTTATGGCAGAGAGTAGCCAGCTCAAAGCCAATCCTCAATCACCTCTTACAACCTGCATGACGGGGTTACAGTGTTGGTGTTAATTGCATCCCTTAAGAGCCCAGAGAATATCTTGGATACAGAAAAGAACAAAGGCATCTATACGACAAGAGTTGAATATTGAAGAAGGTTGGCAAATAAAGACGATAAAACAAATAAAATTGACTTATTTTGGTCACTTGAAACATCATGAACGTTTGGAGAGAACAATAATAGAGGTTTATATGCCCGGGAAGAGAGGAAGAGGAAGGCGAAAGAGAAGATGGGTGCAGGATGTGGCGGATGATCTCCATATGGGTGTCTCGGATATGGACATCTTGCTTATGATGGGATGTTGTCTGGAAGGTTGTTATGGGAGCAAAGTTCTGCAAAGGACATGCTACTGAATGAATGAAGGGCCCAGTAAAACAGGCATATGGGTATTTTACTGGAGGTATAATTCTTGGACCCGTAGTGACTTCTCAGTGTTGTTAGCTCCACTCACCTCTTAGGCATCCAGGTCTGGCATCTGGACTTTTGGTTGATAGTATTTATTGCTTATCTTAGTAATGGTAGTTCTTGGGTATTCAGGCCATCAAAAGACCACTTTTGTTAGTACCGAAATGCCAGAATCTTGATAGGTTTGGGCATGTCACATGTCATGACACGCTCTAAAGGTGATCTTTCAGTGACTGTTGAGGGCAAACAGAAGAAGAAAGCAGAGAAAACCTTAGACTTTTTCTTTTCCTTCTGACATCAGTCTGAATCTATTTAAAGAAAACAGCAGTCATCATGAGGTTGCTGACCTCTCTATAGAGTTTGTCCTCAAATAGAAACCCTACACTGATAACATGGCAACATTGAAGACAGGACCAGATGCAGTATTTTCACGCTTGTATTTGAGGACAGAGAATGGTGGATGACTATGGCTGCTGATGCTGCTTCCATCAAGACACACCTATACCTATGACATCTAGGGTTTAGGGATGTAATGAGATGATGATGATGTACTGATGTGTTCATGTTTCTTACTTTACACTTCGTGATTCCTAGCTTTAGACTTCAGTGTCTGATTTGTATATGTTTTTGTTTTAGTTCCCGCTCACTTTGAAGTCTAGTCCACACATGTGCTACTACTACTGGTGCACTGGACTGATCTTTGCGTGTGGATTAGCTTTCCCTATTACCAATGTCCCTCGCCATCAAGCAAACACACTCTGACTTAGAAGTACTTGTAATTTATGTCCCCAAGTCAAGGATGAGAAGTTAAAATTTTTAGTTCAACTGACCAGTGTAGGTCACATAAGCACATTGGATGTTTAAGAACAAGTGCCCTTATCTATTGACCAGGCTGACCTTCTGTTGTGTAAATCTGCTGTCTATTGAAGATTCTGCTTTACAAGTTAGAGTTTAATTTCCAGTGTGGCTCCTTTGCTGCCAGAGCTGATCTAGAACCTCTGTGATAGAGGGACCCCTTCTGGAGAAAGTGCTCCAGAACTGGGGGGGGGGGGGGTGGCTGGAATGCATTTAGGGGTCCACAATAGCACAGTGACCAGCATGCCTGCCAGCCTAATGGTCATCATGGACTTGCAATTGAGGGGGATTTTTACTTTTACAAATTGATCAGGGCTCAAGGAGTCAACCCAGTCTGAAATAGATAGCAAGAAATGTCTTGGCAAGTAAAGGCAGCTGGTATATTTACCACATTACCTCTTGAGTGATTATTGGTCTATTAAAATATGGGCTAGTACCGCACACCCAAAATGCATCGAGCAAAAGGGTCTTTACTTTTGTAACTGTCTCATATGTACAACCAGTGATAAGTGACATATTGAATCAATACCATGGGTGGCAATGTCCTCTACAGAGCCTGACAATTGTGACATTTGGTCTTGTGATGGTGAGTTTGTTGATTAATTATGCAGCTATGGATCCACTGTTGGTTACTGGGCCCTAAAGAGATGTAAATAATAGCCAGTCTGTAACCTACCCTTTCTGCCAGTATTGGTGACTGTTACATGCCAGTTTTTGATTATTTGTGGTACAGTAGGTAATTAAGATTGAGGAATGTCTGGTGGTCAGATGATCACCTGCTGGCCGGATGTCATGGGTTTGAATCAGTTTAAAACAAACCTCAGCTCCCAGGTTGACAGTTTAAAATGGGTACCAGGAGATATTGTGGGAAGTAAAGGTGGCTGGTGTTATGCTGACTGGGTCACTCACAGAGAGCTCATAGACTAAATATTTTCCTTTTCTGATCTTGTTTCAGGACGCCATCAAGATTGTTGACAAGACACAATTAGACTAAATATTTTCCTTTTCTGATTTTGTTTCAGGTCGCCATAAAAATTGTTGACAAGACACAGTTAGACGAAGACAACTTGAAGAAAATCTATAGGGAAATTGAAATTATGAAGTTGTTGAGGCATCCACATATCATTAGGCTTTATCAGGTAATGACACAGTGACTGACTATTTAATATTATGTGCACATTTGTCCCTTAATGCCGTTAATGCTTGTAAAGAAGAAAGCAAAGGCAGTGTTAATTACATATACTATGTTACTATCATTGCATTAAGAAGGATTGGTGAAATGCTATATACAGCCTGTTTTGCTGTATGGCATTGAATCTTGGAATGTAAATGAACAAATTAGAAAGATCTTGGAAGCATCTGTGATGTGGTTCTGAGATATATGTTGTGAATTCTTTGGATTACCTGAGTATCAGTGTTGTCTGAAAGAAGCTAATGAAACTAGAACATTATATACAACAATAAGAAAGAGAGAAATAGCTTTCTTTGGTCATGTGATGAGAAGTGTCTGATAGAGACTAATAAAACTAGAACATAATATAAAACAATAAGAAAGAGAGACATAGCTTTCTTTGGTCATGTGATGAGAAGAGAGGCATTGGAGAGCATTGTGACAACTGGAAAGATCAAGGGGAAGAGAGGCAGATCAAGGGAAACGATGATGGATGGACTGAGGCAGTGACATTGAGGAGTATCAGCAGAGTTGATCCGAAACACCAAGGACTACCAAGGAGTGAGAGAGAGAGAGAGAGAGTAGACATTAATATAATTTGTTTTTTAATGTGGATTTCTTATCAATTCATATTCATGTAAATAGAAATGTTAATCTGGGCTGGCATGTCCCACCTGGGAATGAATGGTTAGTATCCTAGCCATGATAATATGACCTGAATTACCTTAAAGTATTATTGTAGATTGGTCTATATAGTGTAAACTTATAGTATTCTTGGAGATTGGTCTATATAGCTTATGCCAGGGAGCTTGTTGGGTACACGTCTCTCTGGTATGGAGTGCTCTTGTGTAAGCCGACGAGCTTATTGTCTGTCAACGAGTTATTTGCATCTATTATCTGGCAAAGAGTATATGATACATACATGCCAAGGTGCTTATCGTGGTGGATGTAGCATGATGGAACAGAATCCCCATTTCCAGTCCGACACATTTCATAAATATACTTTGAGTCTTAACAGGGACCATCCCAAAATAAGGGCTATTCTTAGATCGAAGGTTCCAGAACGAGTTGGGGGAGGCGGCGGTATGCACTTGTCTTATGATTGGTTCATAAATAATGAGCCCACGCTATTCCTGGGCCATATTTTAAAATCTAATTAGTAGGAGCGGGAATTTCACCAGGAGCGGTCGCTAGAGTGATGTGATGACCCAACAATGCCCTTGTAGATTCAATATATTGTTCTCTGGACAACAGGTACCACTTTAAAACATACTTTAATGTTGTGGCTAAACCTAATGTACGAAAGAGAAGAATATAAGAGTATTTTATGAATAATATGTGAAAGTGGAAAACCTAACTTCTGTGCGCCAGAATTCTGAATATTGCTTCTTCAACCTTGACACGTCTTTCACGCTGTATACTCCAAGTGCATATCAATCCCTTGTTGTGACTGGTTGCGTATGCTTGAGGAATGTAGTACACTCATGCAGATTCGCAAACCAAAACCCCTTGTGCATTCTACATGCCTAGGATGACTTATTCTTAAATCAACTGTACCTTTGCTCTCGTGCGAGTTAACAAATGGCAGTCTGAATGGGAATGAGTGATGAAACATGTACAAGTTCCTTTGTAAAACGCAGAGAATGATGGAGTGAGTGAGTTGGTGATTTAATAAATAGCCTCTCACATCTAGTAGAAAGAAAGATGCTTCAAATATCCATATGTAAACAGGACGGTGATGGCACGCCAGAATTGCTAAGTCCATGTGATGCCTGGTCGCTATAAACTCAAGAGAATTACTATAATTTCTCTTTGAAGTATTACACTGTTACCTCTACTGTTGGATGGTTCATATAAACTAGTTCCTCAGAGAACCATAGGTGTGTGAACCTGTGTTTTAGTTGGCTGAATATAATGTATGGCTCATGCAAACTTACAAGGACTAAACATGTTTTCCACATATGTGCTTGGTGCATATGTGAACTATTGCTATGCAATTGAGCTTCTGTTACCTACTGTGGACATTACTCAGTGGGGAAAGAGCACATGATGATGATGATGTATCTGTGAGACAAGTCTGGTGAAAAAGGGGTGAGGTCTGGCATTGCTGTGTGAATATGGAATAAGACATTCATGCACCAACATCACAGCCATAGGAATGGATGTCTGGTCTGCTAATTTGGTAAATGCCATTAGTTAATACATAATGCATATTGCAGTTGTAAATGCCTATTTTCCATTTCCCTTCACAATGCCTGTCCCATGTTGCTATGTCACAATGATTGCTGTACTGTGTCTGGTCCTCCTTGTGCCCAGGTCTACTGTGGTTCAAACATGGTGGAACTTAGACCACATAAATGCTTGTAATTGTGTTAAGCTACCCTGTCTCAGCATATGGTCTTGTGATTACCACAGTACATCAGAGTGAAATTCACTACATCATCAACCTTAACCTTCCCCATCTCCATCTGTGTATGTTAATGTATGATAACATCATCTTTTAACACATGTGAAGAGATGTTGTGCCATTCTATATATCCACAGAGAACAGGAGGATGGAGGAGAGGCATCCATATATCATCTGGGAAAACTAACCAGTAGTCCCAGAATCCAGAACCAACTCTCTATAAGTGAAATCTTCTAGAACCCACAATATGGGAATTTCCTAGAGACTTTCAGCTCAGCTCTCAAACAGCTGGATATAAAAGAAAGAGAGAAAAACAGTTCTGAAGACTTCAATAATAAGAAGTACAGTGATCATTAATCAAATGTCATCTGAGAATGAAACAACAAGTCTGGTTGTTAACCCCATTCAAGACAACTTGTGAAATGACTGGTGCAATGGATTGTTTAGCTAGGACTTATCTTGGTTAATCTCCAGCCTGGTGCTCACACAGTGTTGAAGAATGTGACTTGAAGTGTAGGTGAGATTGGACTGACTGAGGGGCTGCAGTATATTGGATTTTGTTCCTATCTCTGGGTTTCTTCAGCAAGTCATGTTTTGCATGTACCGAGTATACATCTCCCAATGTCAGGAGAGTGTTATCCTCAACTTTTGAAGTATCCCAGTATCAGCATTCACAGACAGTCTGGTCAACGGTGAGAGACAGTATCATATCATCCTACCAAATCTTGTCTTCAAGAGGAATGAATCTGCCATGAAGCTTATTTTGGGAAAGCTGCTAACTGGAGCTAGTCCAACATCCATGCTGATGATAAAAGGATTCAACAGACCCAGAACAGTAGTTTCTTCCTTGAGTTGCCCATGGATAGGATTTCCTAAATTCCCAAGAGACATGAGATGAGGATAGAGATAGATACTGTAAACAGAATGGTGTAGTGGTGATTAGAGAGGAGAGGTGGATGAGAGTTATTAGTTGGTGGAGTAATGGAGAGGTGGTGTATCATGTTATCTTCATGCATGTTAGCATATTTGTACATTTTGTATGTACCTTGTTGAGGTGTTGACATGACAAATGGGATGAACAATGGTCAGCACTAGACTCACCATCAGCTCAATAAACAGTATGATTGAACCAGTGTTTCAAGTACATGTCCCCAGTGAATTTCTTGTACAGTTGCTGTCAAGTGTTGTCTCTGGTGACTGTCTTAAGTGCTGTGGTTGGTTATACATATTGTGAAAAGTCCTGTATAGATGTTGTAAGGTATCTCATGATGTCTATCTTGTACACTTGTGGTGTAAACCAATTCCTTGTGAATGTATGTTCCACTTTTGTCAAGAAACTGTCATGTAGATGTCCTGTCCAACAGATGTAATGTACAGTTATTGTTGAAGTTTGTTTGTCTGCAAAATTGAAGGACTACTTGAACTGATATAGGTCATACTGACAAAATAAAGAAAGAAGAGATCTAGGTGACGGACGAACAGCACACTGTCAACATTATAATGAGTGAGAGGGATCCTCAGTTGTACAGGCGCTAATAGTTCAGATCTTTTCTGGCCTTAAGGGAACCTTTTACTTCTTTTATAAATTTCTGTGTAGATACATAGTGGTCTCACAGTGGGGGTTGAGCCAAAGAAAAATGTTCTCCAAAAAGGCTATTGCGGGAATGATTAGCTCATTTGAGTGACCTCTAGACAAAACGTGCTAAATCATATCCTTTATCTTGTTATTTATTATTCAAGATATATCTCCAGAGAACACTACAACTAGGTCCTCTGGCAACTCAATCTACAACATGTCACATAACTGGGTGGCTCTTTTCGGGATATAGACCCTGGGAAAACCTGGTCACATAACTGGTTGCTCTTTCCAGGCTATAAACCCTGGGAAAAAGAACACTCGTCTCGGATTTAAACCCTGGTAATAACCTGCTAGGGGCTCACATACCTGTTGCCCTGATGACGGGATACAAACTTTGGGTATACCCTGCATAAGACTCACTTTTGGGATCTCTATGTTGGTATTAAAATCCGGGGTGACCTCTCGCAAATCAGACCCAATTCTTGAAGGTTTTATGGTGTTGTTTAATGGACCCTGTCTCTTATATGAGGGCAACTGTCCAGACATGTAAACCCACAATAAATCTCTAGAAGGTTTGATTTCATTAATAGTGATAATATTGCATGTATCACTGTTTTAATATATCAGTTAGGAATTCAATGTAGCAGACTCAAAATGATGTATAAATATCTTATGGGTCAACATAATTGCTTGTATCCATGATATTTGTTTTTCTCAGAATGAATTGATTATTGGCTTGTCAATAATGTTGTATAATTTTGTGCATGCTGGTTGTTCAATATATGTATCCAAAAATTAAGGTACCTGAAACACCAGAGAACACAAATTATTTTAAATATAACTGAGACAGCTATTACAGGGGAAATTCATTTTTGTCCCTGAAATTAGGACACTTGATCCAGTAGATAATATGGGGCCTACTCCATCCCAAAATTTAATTGCTGGCATGGGTGAGAGAGGGGAAATATTGTTGTAACTACAACATTTTTAATGTCACCACATCACATAGAAATAAGAACTCCTTATATTCTCTTCTCCCCATAACATGCTTGCAACACTGAGAGCAGAGAGTGTGAATCCTGATGGAAAATTTGGGCAACCATTAAGACACCTCACTAATAATCTCTCTCGGTGATAGTCAGTATTCGTACCGGCTAATGTCCAGTGTCGATTCGACATCTGGATTTATTCTTCAGTTGTGTAATCTTGTCGGTAGCCCTGATCAAGCTGCTGAGAAAGTGAACACAATTGAAATCTCCAGGAGAAAACATCCTTATCAACTCCGTCACTTTCCATTCCTGAAGTAGTGGTATTATTAAGCGTACTTGATACGTAATGGACGAGATGAAGGGAAGATTCTACCTGATGTCATGGGCGGTCATATAAAACCGACCACAGTCTGGTGTCTATAAGACATTAGTCTATTGTTCGATGGTGTAATCTCTCTGGTGTACTAGGATCCACGTCACCAGGAGTTAACTCATTGAATCTCCAGGAAGGCCATCAAAATAACTGGACCCCTAGCCATTCATATGGAAGTGGAGAGCATACGCAAAGTATGTGTCCAGAAAACGATGGATAACCAACCTGATGGCATTGGCATATCATACGACTAGGAGCACATCATGGACAACCTGAAAAATTTCATGAAGAGATATAACAGGATCCGTCTCCGACGTCGGACGTCAATTCATCCTCAGTTGAGAAAGCGTTTCCTGCCTTTAAAATGGTGGAGATTAAAGGACGGACAAAGTTGAGAACAACTGATGTCATTCCCCTTTTTCATTCTCAATTGGGAAGACCTTTCTGCCTGGAAAAATGGTAGGAATGTAATAAGGATTACTGTCTCTAAACAGTTAACTCTTATATGGTAGAGCTCACTGCAATTCCAGCAGCTGACACTCTATACACATGTCTGCGATAAGTGGACTAACGAAAGATCACTGTTCTCAAAACAGCTGACTCCTTTCAAGATAAAGATCCCTGCAAGTCAGCAGTCGACTCTTTATATAATAAGAACAATGCATTATGCAGTGGAATCTTATATTATTACTGAGATGCGAGGTATATTCACAGGACCTGGCCAGGCCTATCCTCAAAGCCAGTAAAAATTGGCTTCCAAAATTCCAGTCAATATTGGTAACTAAGAAGCTAACCCACATAATCACACACCTTCAAAGGTAGCTGTGATAATGACGGACTTCTCTATGGATGAGAAGAAACGCCTTATATTCGCCAAAGTAAACGTTTTGCTCATGTGGGAGAGAAAGAACGGATACTTCCCAGTCACTCAAAAGCACTTAGCTAGAGCATGGCTGAAGACAACTAGTTGGAACCTCCACCTGGAATTCTATATTAGTAGTAGTAGATGTCACAGTCTGGCTGCATCTACAAAATTCGGTTGCTACGTTAGAAAATAGAGCAACTAAGGAGAGAAAATGCTGTCACTTCTCACAACACATCAAAATAGAGGCATAACGGAAGGAGAGAATCTCAACCGACAAGCACCTCTAAATCTATGGTAAGACTACAGAAATAAGTCAAAGGAAATATAATGGGAAATTGCTACCATCTGCAAACACAAGAGGCTTATTGGAAAGGTAGACCCTGTGTCCAACGCTAACCAAATCTGCTCTAGTAGGTTTTAGTCTCAAGTTCTGCAGCGGCTGCTATAGTTCACCCGGAAGAGATTGTATTTGCTCCGGTGATGATCAACAATTTTAACCCAGTTCCAAATGCCAAGATTACTGTTGGAGAAAGTGTTCAGTTAAATACACTCTCACAGGATTATCATTTTCCAGTGGCGAATGGAAGAATGAAGTTCTGATAAGGTGAAATGTTGAGAGATACATGGAATGCAACCATTCTCTCTAAACGTCATCTGGAAGTTGGCTTAATTGCAAAGCCATTACTTCACATAATGAATCTCTATGGAACATTCATACATTACGAGATGGTGTGACTCAGAGAGATCATTTATCACAACAGGAAATATAGCAAGGATGTCAGCAGTGGAACACTGTCAGAGGTAAATAGAAGAGCAGTTCACAGATGAGTGGAGTCAGGACTCCTGATGCTCCCAGTGACTTAAAGGAACATAATGCAGGGCTAACTTCATGGTCTTTGCGTTTGCCACCAAATTCATCAACAGATGCAATGTTGGGGCAGATTTTTTTTTAAGGAGAAAAATCACTTAGTTCCAAATGTACTACTCTAGTAGGGTAAAGGGAGACAGGGAGTAATTGACAAAACCACCTAAGGGATCTGGAAACTGTGGATTCTGTGATCATCTGTCATACCTATGAAAGATCTAAGAGAGGGGCCATGTAGCATGATGGAACAGAATCCCCATTTCCAGTCCGACACATTTCATAAATATACTTTGAGTCTTAACAGGGACCATCCCAAAATAAGGGCTATTCTTAGATCGAAGGTTCCAGAACGAGTTGGGGGAGGCGGCGGTATGCACTTGTCTTATGATTGGTTCATAAATAATGAGCCCACGCTATTCCTGGGCCATATTTTAAAATCTAATTAGTAGGAGCGGGAATTTCACCAGGAGCGGTCGCTAGATGTGATGTGATGACCCAACAATGCCCTTGTAGATTCAATATATTGTTCTCTGGACAACAGGTACCACTTTAAAACATACTTTAATGTTGTGGCTAAACCTAATGTACGAAAGAGAAGAATATAAGAGTATTTTATGAATAATATGTGAAAGTGGAAAACCTAACTTCTGTGCGCCAGAATTCTGAATATTGCTTCTTCAACCTTGACACGTCTTTCACGCTGTATACTCCAAGTGCCTATCAATCCCTTGTTGTGACTGGTTGCGTATGCTTGAGGAATGTAGTACACTCATGCAGATTCGCAAACCAAAACCCCTTGTGCATTCTACATGCCTAGGATGACTTATTCTTAAAATCAACTGTACCTTTGCTCTCGTGCGAGTTAACAAATGGCAGTCTGAATGGGAATGAGTGATGAAACATGTACAAGTTCCTTTGTAAAACGCAGAGAATGATGGAGTGAGTGAGTTGGTGATTTAATAAATAGCCTCTCACATTAGTAGAAAGAAAGATGCTTCAAATATCCATATGTAAACAGGACGGTGATGGCACGCCAGAATTGCTAAGTCCATGTGATGCCTGGTTGCTATAAACTCAAGAGAATTACTATAATTTCTCTTTGAAGTATTACACTGTTACCTCTACTGTTGGATGGTTCATATAAACTAGTTCCTCAGAGAACCATAGGTGTGTGAACCGGTGTTTTAGTTGGCTGAATATAATGTATGGCTCATGCAAACTTACAAGGACTAAACATGTTTTCCACATATGTGCTTGGTGCATATGTGAACTATTGCTATGCAATTGAGCTTCTGTTACCTACTGTGGACATTACTCAGTGGGGAAAGAGCACATGATGATGATGATGTATCTGTGAGACAAGTCTGGTGAAAAAGGGGTGAGGTCTGGCATTGCTGTGTGAATATGGAATAAGACATTCATGCACCAACATCACAGCCATAGGAATGGATGTCTGGTCTGCTAATTTGGTAAATGCCATTAGTTAATACATAATGCATATTGCAGTTGTAAATGCCTATTTTCCATTTCCCTTCACAATGCCTGTCCCATGTTGCTATGTCACAATGATTGCTGTACTGTGTCTGGTCCTCCTTGTGCCCAGGTCTACTGTGGTTCAAACATGGTGGAACTTAGACCACATAAATGCTTGTAATTGTGTTAAGCTACCCTGTCTCAGCATATGGTCTTGTGATTACCACAGTACATCAGAGTGAAATTCACTACATCATCAACCTTAACCTTCCCCATCTCCATCTGTGTATGTTAATGTATGATAACATCATCTTTTAACACATGTGAAGAGATGTTGTGCCATTCTATATATCCACAGAGAACAGGAGGATGGAGGAGAGGCATCCATATATCATCTGGGAAAACTAACCAGTAGTCCCAGAATCCAGAACCAACTCTCTATAAGTGAAATCTTCTAGAACCCACAATATGGGAATTTCCTAGAGACTTTCAGCTCAGCTCTCAAACAGCTGGATATAAAAGAAAGAGAGAAAAACAGTTCTGAAGACTTCAATAATAAGAAGTACAGTGATCATTAATCAAATGTCATCTGAGAATGAAACAACAAGTCTGGTTGTTAACCCCATTCAAGACAACTTGTGAAATGACTGGTGCAATGGATTGTTTAGCTAGGACTTATCTTGGTTAATCTCCAGCCTGGTGCTCACAGTGTTGAAGAATGTGACTTGAAGTGTAGGTGAGATTGGACTGACTGAGGGGCTGCAGTATATTGGATTTTGTTCCTATCTCTGGGTTTCTTCAGCAAGTCATGTTTTGCATGTACCGAGTATACATCTCCCAATGTCAGGAGAGTGTTATCCTCAACTTTTGAAGTATCCCAGTATCAGCATTCACAGACAGTCTGGTCAACGGTGAGAGACAGTATCATATCATCCTACCAATTCTTGTCTTCAAGAGGAATGAATCTGCCATGAAGCTTATTTTGGGAAAGCTGCTAACTGGAGCTAGTCCAACATCCATGCTGATGATAAAAGGATTCAACAGACCCAGAACAGTAGTTTCTTCCTTGAGTTGCCCATGGATAGGATTTCCTAAATTCCCAAGAGACATGAGATGAGGATAGAGATAGATACTGTAAACAGAATGGTGTAGTGGTGATTAGAGAGGAGAGGTGGATAAGAGTTATTAGTTGGTGGAGTAATGGAGAGGTGGTGTATCATGTTATCTTCATGCATGTTAGCATATTTGTACATTTTGTATGTACCTTGCTGAGGTGTTGACATGACAAATGGGATGAACAATGGTCAGCACTAGACTCACCATCAGCTCAATAAACAGTATGATTGAACCAGTGTTTCAAGTACATGTCCCCAGTGAATTTCTTGTACAGTTGCTGTCAAGTGTTGTCTCTGGTGACTGTCTTAAGTGCTGTGGTTGGTTATACATATTGTGAAAAGTCCTGTATAGATGTTGTCAGGTATCTCATGATGTCTATCTTGTACACTTGTGGTGTAAACCAATTCCTTGTGAATGTATGTTCCACTTTTGTCAAGAAACTGTCATGTAGATGTCCTGTCCAACAGATGTAATGTACAGTTATTGTTGAAGTTTGTTTGTCTGCAAAAATTGAAGGACTACTTGAACTGATATAGGTCATACTGACAAAATAAAGAAAGAAGAGATCTAGGTGACGGACGAACAGCACACTGTCAACATTATAATGAGTGAGAGGGATCCTCAGTTGTACAGGCGCTAATAGTTCAGATCTTTTCTGGCCTTAAGGGAACCTTTTACTTCTTTTATAAATTTCTGTGTAGATACATAGTGGTCTCACAGTGGGGGTTGAGCCAAAGGAAAAATGTTCTCCAAAAAGGCTATTGCGGGAATGATTAGCTCATTTGAGTGACCTCTAGACAAAACGTGCTAAATCATATCCTTTATCTTGTTATTTATTATTCAAGATATATCTCCAGAGAACACTACAACTAGGTCCTCTGGCAACTCAATCTACAACATGTCACAGTGGACTAATTGTTACGCTCCATAAGGCTGGTAGTTACTATATTATATATATATATATATATATAATATATATATCTATATATATATATATATATATATACTATATATACATATATATTCTTCGAGCCTGTGACGACTATCTACCTTCTCTTTCACTTGCACTTCTGTTGCCCAGGGGTGATTCTTAATTTTCTTAATTAACTTGCTTTAATATCATTCTTTACCCCTTATTTGAATTTGAATCTTTGCACACACATTCCGTGATGATTAACACCACTTCAATAATGAACACTTCGTGACACAACAGTGGCGTGGTTTCATTGTATTATCGTCTCTTTAAAACAATTCACAATATTATCTGATCATTGTCAATCAACGCGACTAAAACTTCAAACAATAATTCTTGCAATCGACATCTACAGTCAACCTCTGTCGCTCAATCTCTCAGATGACGTCGGCATTCAACTGCTGCTTCACAAACTCTGCATATACACAACGTGCGTGACAAGATGAGATTCTGTCATTCGCCATCTTCAGTCCGACTCCAAACTCACTCCAGACGTGAATGAACATTGAAGGAGACATCCCCTGCTCAGCGACTTGCTGTATTCATGCAAAGCGTGACGCTCCAGCTGCTCAATCTTCACGCTAACTGTGTGAAGCTCTGACCTGTATGCAGTGCATGTCCCATGACCTAACCTGGATCATGGCACTTAAGCTTGAGATATTCTTGAAGATTGGTCTATATAGCTTAAACCTGTAGTATTCTTGAAAATTGGTCTATATAGCTTAAGCTTGTAGTATTCTTGAAGATTGGTCTATAAAGCTTAAGCTTGAGGAATTCTTGAAGATTGGTCTGTATAGCTTAAACTAGTATTCTTGAAGATTGGTCTATTTAGCTTAATCTTGTTGTATTCTTGAAGATTGGTCTATATAGCTTAAACTTGTAGTATTCTTGAAGACTGGTCTGTTCTCAGCAGGCAAGGAAACTAGACAAATTTGTCCCGTGTTCTATACACCCGTCTGGAGAGCATCTGCCACATCCTGCACCATTCATTCATTCAGTAGCATGTCCTTTGCAGTACCTCGCTCCTAAAACAACCTTCCGGAAAGCTTCTCTATCATAAGCAAGATATCCAGCATCCGATACACCCATCTGGAGATCATCTGCCACATCCTGCACCAATTGTCTCTTTGACCGCCCTCTTTCTCTCTTCCTGGGCATATACACCTTCATTATTGTTCTCTCCAAACTTTGATGACGATTCAAGTGACCAAAAGATTTCAATTTTCTTTTTTTATCGCCTTTAGTAGCCATGTAAACAAGCCATGTAATGTAAACAAATGTGGAGCAAATGATGCTTTCATGTGTTCGATGGGAGCATCAAAACATTTGTCTGGTGGTGATATTAATCATGATTAAAATGGTGATGGTGTCGTTGCTGATAATGACAATGATGAAGAGGAGAGAGAGAAGAAACAGGAGGAAGCAGCAGAAGAATTAGTAGTAGCTCTGATTGTTGAGATTGAGGCATAACACATGTTTACTTTAATTGGGGGGGGGGGGCCTTAGGGGCAAGAAAATCAGTTTCATTGCACTGGGTGTTATCCCATATGGCTTGGTCTCATCTTGCAGACCGGCTTACCAGAAATGCCGTAGAGCATGATCTCTATAGCTCTAGCGGTGAACCCAAGTGTTCTTCAAAAACAGTTGCACCAGTAAACTGAATTACAGAGTCCGAAAATGAACCCACAACCTTTGGAGCGCAAGGCACGTGGTTTGACCACTTTGCCACAGAGGCTCCCAGTTGTTGTATCAATGTGTATTTCAACAGACCTCAGAGCTGCTGGTGTTATAATTTGTGCTTGTTGCATTGGTTTGGAGGATGTTACTTATATTATGTGATTCATGACATTTCAGGTTATGCAGTCAGAAAGGATGTTATATTTAGTAATGGAGTATGCAAGCGGGGGAGAAATCTTTGGTAAGTACCTTGTCTTTTGTCCGTCTTTTCTTGTTTCCTTGTGCAAACTTACCTGGGTTTAAATCAGGGCTGTAATTGTTTTCATTTTTTTTGGCGCTCGCTTTGAACTCAAGAGTAGTCCATACATGCTGCTACTACTTCTAGTGCATTGGGCTGATTTTTGCGTGTGGATTAGCTTTCCCTATTACCAGTGTCCCTCGCCTTCAGGTGAACCCTCTTCAACTTCTGAGGTTCTTATAATTTTCTTCCCTAAGTCAAGGATGAGAAGTCAACATTTTAGTCCCACTGACTGGTGTAGGAGTTGAATCGCTACCTTGGCATCAACACACTGGATATTTAAGAACAAGTGCTATTATCCACTCGGCCATACTAATCTCAAGGTCTAATTAATTGTCACTGAAATACCACAGAAGTACCATATAAAAATATGGATCTAGCGTTGTATGTTTGTCTCTTAATTGTCAAAAGGGGCCTTTTCTTTACTTACTTTTAGCTAATAGATCTTACTGGCTGTAATAAATAATTAACTACAAGTTCCAGTGAGATGTAGTAAAGTATCTGCTACATATTCCTGGGAGTTGCAGTATTATGTAAGCTACTAGTTCCTAAGAGCTGTAGTAAAACATCAGCTACCAGTTCCTAAGAGCTGTTGTCAAGTATCAGCTAAAAGTTCTTAACAACTGTTCTGTAGTATCAGCTTCAAGTTCCTGGAGCTGCGGTGGCATAGTGCTTAGTTAGCTTGCTAAGACAATGGTCAGGGTTTGAATCCCCAGCAGATTTAGGATGATTCCTTCTGATCCGATGAAATTTTCAGATTGTTCAGGGACTCCTCTGGGAAGGAATGGTGGCATGGAAGGGAACTGACCACTCCAGGTCATGTGTCATGACCTAGAATATGTGGAGGTCTAATATTTCTCACTCAAGTGGCAGCATCTGGTATAGGATTACCTTGTATACAAGTTGCTGAGAGCTGTGATCTGTTAATATAGTGAGGGTGTTCTCACACACGCGCATGCACTCGGGCGCACGCACACACACACACAAAGATAGAGATTTGGCGTCCGTCTGTGGTCTATATAGACAACTAATCAGATTAAGCATTGTGTTTTTAAAAAGTTGTTGCATATCCTTTGCATTATCGCTCTTGTGCCGCCCGGAATCCGCAATCTCACCGGTGCTCTTTAACGTGTATACGAGCAAGATTGCAAACCTAGAAGCACCAGGGGTTGGAAGGATACTAACATTTGCAGATGATATTCTTGTATATAGGCAGGGGAGGGATAGGGAGAAAACAGCCCAGGAGCTACAGGCAACAGTAGACAAAGTGATTGACTGGTGCACTGAAATGGGTGCTGTCATCCACCCGGAAAAGACAGCTGTTTTGTGGTGCTCTCTGGACAACAGGATTGTGAGAGCTGATGTTCCAAGCCTCACGATAGATGGTGGAAGCGTCAACAGAGAGAACAAAATGAAGTATCTGGGAATTACATTTGACAGGAGCCTGTCTGTCAAGGATCATGTGGGGACGGTTGTGACAAGATCTCAAAAGGGACTCAACGCACTTAAAACTATGGCTACAATGGACATAGAGCAGAGAATGCTTTTCAGACTATACCAGCACTTGATCCTCTCAGCGATTGATTATGGACTAGGATTACTCACTGTCTCAAAGAGTCAGCTGGTGAGATTGGAGCGCATACAGAACGAAGCTATGCGGGTCATTCTGGGATGCACCAGAAACACCCCAGTGGTGTGTATGCGGTACATCCTTGGTTTGCCGACTGTTGCTGGTAGGCTCAAGGTGATGCAGGCGAAGGCATACCTCAGAGTAGCTGCTGACACAGATCACCCACTTGCATGAGGTGCTGGACGCAGTTAAGGGGTCAGCGACTGATAAGAGGGAAATCATGGATGGCTCAGGCGGAGGATACGATCAGGCAGGTGTGCCCCTTGGAGAACATTAGGCGAGGAGAGGAGTGGGTCAAATTGCCAGCGGATCAGTCAGACTTGTGCAGAGTTATAATCACATTGAGCCGGGAGTGCAGGGAGTGGCCAGCAGGGGCCACAGAAGTGGAAATCCAGCAACTAATTCAGCATAATGCTGGCAAGAATGCGACAGCGTGGAGTGACGAGGGGATCTGGCCGATGCTCGACGCTTAGAGGAAAGGTGAGACGCCCATATAATCAGATTGCTACTGGTACTATTGGGGTTGGAACTCTTCGCTGCTTCTTAGGATGGGGATGGAGCGCTTATGGGAATGCCCCGAATTTCTGATACCAATGTTCCTTTATGCCATGATGTCATACTGTCCCGCATCTTTTCTCTTGGTCTTCCCCTGCTTCTCCTCCCTCAGCTTCTCCTCCCTCCAGCCGCTGTGGCGGCATACTCCAGCTTTCCCGTTCTCATGACTTGCTCACAGAATGTGGACTGTCTTCTTCTGATGCCAGTAACCAGCTCTTTTTCTGAATTAACTTCTTTCAAGATATATACAGTGTCTTTCTATCCATCCACTGTGTTTTCATCATTCTTCTATACAACCACATCTCCGCAGGTTCCACGTAATTCCTCACTTGTCTCCTAATTGTCCATGATTTGCTTTCTTAATTCAAGATTAGCTCAATATAGCTCTTAAGAACTCTTTTCCTAAGCTGGATTGACAAAGATACATTTCATCTATTGAAATGCCACCTGTGTTTGGGCTTTTCTAAATTTAACTTCTTTAAAATATCTTCCAACCGCTGTTATCAGTACTTAAATACTTAAATAAATTGACGTGTTTCAGATTGGTTCTGTTAACTTTTGATGTTACATTTAAGGATACACTTCTTCTGTGTAACGCCTATATTTATTTGGTCCTTCTACACCAAATCCGATTGACATTGACTTGAGCAATGTCTGACCGCATAATAACAAATTATTGAACATAAGTTATTTTGGTACCTTCGTGAACAATCAGCTTATTTCTTGAAGTTCAATATTTAATTTATGCGTTTATGCAAATTCAGTCTGCAATTCTCATTTGGCCAAGGAGAATTTCACTTGTTTTTGTGTTTGGTCGGCAGTGCAGCCTGGCATATAATGCGGGAGGGAGGTATGTACGTCAAGCGAAAACTTTGACGTCTGAGTTGTTCGCGCGTTGGGTTTGCCCTGCTCATTCAGTCGTGGTCACGATAAGATCTCGTGTGTGGGGTGAAGTATATTTTGGTGGTTTTAACAGCCACAGCGTAAGCCATATAGATGGGTAGGTAGGTAAGTGAATGGGTGCAATGAACGGTTAGCGAATGGGTGTAACAAGCGGTAAGTGACTGGGTGCAACGAGCGGTAAGTGAATGGGTGCAGCGAGCGGTAAGTGACTGTGTGCAACGAGCGGTAAGTGACTGGGTGCAACGAGCGGTAAGTGAATGGGTGCAATGAGCGGTAAGTGAATGGGTGCAACAAGCTGTAAGTGAATGGGTGCAACGAGCGGTAAGTGAATGGGTGCAACGAGCGGTAAGTGAATGGGTGCAACGAGCAGTAAGTGAATGGGTGCAACCAGCGGTAAGTGAATGGGTGCAACGAGCTGTAAGTGAATGGGTGCAGCGAACAGTAAGTGACTGAGTGCAATGAGCGGTAAGCAAATGGATGCAACGTGCGAGCAACCAAATCTAATTTTCAAGATTTTGAGAAACAGCTGCGAGCGATTTGGAAGCAGATCGTCATGCGTTGGTTCCCATATAAAAGTGTGAATACCGGTCGTTCTGAAAGCAATGGCAAACTACTGAACATAAACGTGCCAAGAAATTTAAACAAAAACGCCAGAGTTGACTGCCACGTCCTGTAAAGCATATGTAAATAACTTTTTTTTTTTGAGAATTGGCAATGTATTTCCATTTAATATCTGGACTTTGTTGTCTATGGCCTTTCATAGTCGATAGTTTGGCAATTGCATTGCATGGATGCATGCACGGACAGACATTTAATTGGATAGGTAGAACAGAGTTCATCTGAAAGCTCGATATATGAAGTCCATAAACGGGCACTCTCCCGCTGTTTATGCTTCACCTCGACACCGCAAAGTACAAGAGGAACAAGACGATATGAAGATGAGGTAGAATGGATGAATACTGGATGTATAGATGGAAGGATAACGGACAGACGGGTAGATAAGGGAGGAGCGAGAACAGAGTGGCGGGGTAGAAAGTTATGTAAGAAAAACACATACAAAATGCATGTAAATGATGGACAGAGGGAATAGCAAAATTCATGGTAATCTCGATGTATGAAACCCATAAACGGGCACTCTCACGCTGTTTAATAATGCTTCACCTCGACACCGCAATGAGATGAGATGAGAACATAGAAAATAAAATAAAAACAACAACAAACACATATATAAGTTGAATGAAAAGATTTTAGAATAGGTTAAGTTAGTTGTGTCCTTTAAAGAACCTTGTAATCAAACCCAGCATTTATTGGCTACTTGTGATTTACTGGGTAATTATAGTTCAGTTTTTTTGTGTCATTGCTTTCTGAATGGCCGATGCCTCATACCACGGAAATCAACACAAACGGCCTGCTTCCAAATCGCTTGCGTCTGGTTTCGAGCCCTCGGCCCGGTTCATTCATTCATTCAGTAGCATGACCATTGCAGAATCCCGCTCCAATAACAACCTTCCGCAAAACCTCTCAATCATAAGCAAGATGTCCCGCGTCCAATACACCCTTCTGGAGATCATCCGCCACATCCTGCACTCATCTTCTCTTTGGCCTTCCTCTTCCTCTCTTCCCAGACATATGCCCCTCCATTATTGTTCTCTGCAAACTTTCCTGACGTTTCAAGTAACCAAAAAATATTTTAATTTTCTTTGTTTTATCGTCTTTAATAGCCAACCTTCTTCAATATTCAGCTTTTGACGTATGGATGCATTTGTTCTTTTTCTTTATCAAAGATATTCTTAGAACTCGTTTATAACATTTACATTCAAAGGCCCGGTACGTCGGGGAATTTTGAAACTGTGCGCCTCACTATCCCCTAAGCCACAGACGACGGTTTTAGAATAGGCAGTGAGCCGGATTTTATCACCGTGCTTCATGGGGAGCTTAAAGCAAAACAAAGATAGTCAGTTCTCCTTACTACAACGGTACCTGTTAAATACTTGTAAATTCGTAATGTAAATGCGCGCTTGCGTTCGCTGGCTGTGAACTCCAGCGTGAAGTCCTGTATGTCGTATGAAGACATCCTGTTGTCCAACATCAGTGTGATGTCATACCGGACTGAGGTTTGCGTGAGTATCCGTTGTCCAATGTCTGGCTTATTGGTGTGCAGACTGGTGGTTCCTCGCCGTGCAGGCAGATACTCTCCGACTTCGGAAGAATCAGCGATCCTTCTACGTTAGTCAGGACCCCGAAGGGACCTGTTGCCCAGGACGCACGACTAGGACGTGTTAGTAGGTCTTGGCCAGTATAAAACCTGGCCCTGGTGCCTTGGAAACACCTCTGCGTCCCGTAATGTAAATTCTAGAGCACTATCCTAACGAACTGGTTTCCCTCCGTCAACTTTACCTTCCAAGTTGGAATTATTGTCTTGCCTGGTTCTAGGGTCGTTCCACTCTCATGCACTTCTTCGTTTTCAGCTCTTTACTCTCTATTAGGGCAACAAGGTCTCTCATCGGGACAAGGCGCCCCCCCCCCCCCAACTTGGTATTCCCCCACACCACTGTCTTAGTCCATCCAATACCGTCTCTCTCTCTCTCTCTCTCTCTCTCTCTCTCTCTCTCTCTCTCTCTCTCTCTCTCTCTCTCTCTCTCTCTCTCGGCCTGCCTCTTCTTCCACTGATTTTTCCAGCCGTCACGATGTTTTTCAGTATGACCTCTCTCTCTCTCTCTCTCTCTCTCTCTCTCTCTCTCTCTCTCTCTCTCTCTCTCTCTCTCTCTCTCTCTCTCTCTCTCTCTCTCTCTAATATAGATGTAAATACTGATCTACTTCCATGAGCTTCTTCCAGGCAATCGTTGATAGTTACTCCGGCAGTCCAAGGTATTCGCAACATTCATCTCAGGAACCACATCTCCGTAGTTTTAGCATATAAACTTAGTTGCATATCCTTTACAGGACGTCACATTCAAACCCAACATTTACTGACTGTTTATAATGTACTAGGCAGTGGTTACGTTCACTACTTTATCATTGATTTCTGGACGGCCGCCGCGTTATACCATCGAAATGTGGCTTGATTTCGAACCCTCGACTCGGTTAGTTAATCGCATATCATTTACAGTCAACGCCAGAATTTTCGGCTGTTGTGATTTCTTAGCTAGCAAGTTTACGTTCAGTAGTTTGCCATTGCTTTCTGGCACTCATACCTGTATGGAAACCAACGCAAGGCGGTCTGCTTCATCATCGCCAGAAGCTGTGTTCTGAACGCGGTATGCGGGATTGCGAATGGCGTCGGTAACATCTTCACCACAACGCCAGCTCGACTCGGTATGTGGAAGGGGGGGGGGGGATTTGAAACTGCGTTTCACTAACCCCCAAGTTGGTGGTTTTAGCACACACAGTAAAGAAACAGAAATGTACAAATGCTGAAATGCTGCATCGTCCCCATGCGGTGTAATTTGGAAATCGCTGCACTGAAACACTGTTGATTGCACCTGAGTGTTGTCGGGTTCAGCGAGATACCGAAGGCAGTCGGTGCGTTTTGCTGAGCCAGCAGGGCGTCTTGTGTTCTTGTGTCGGGGGGGGGGGGGGGGGGCATGCATAGAAGGCTACCGAAGGTCTCCTTTCTTCCGTCACAGGTCTTAGTTTGAATGATTACAGAGAGAGCAGTTTAAACCGTAACCACAATGGAAGACTCCTATGTGCTATCGGGGCTTTAAGTGAAGCACAACGTAAAAGGTTTGTTTTGTGAGAGGACAGTTAAAGAGGGCAAGGCATGGGGATTGTTGCCCATGTTCGTGGGTGTATGAGTTGGGCATAAAGTGCTAGGCCCATATTTGTATAGACCAACCAGCACTGAGTGGGTGGTGTGGTCTGTGTCACACCGACCGTCTCTACTTCCCAAGGTATTACCTGGTGCCTATTTTAGACTGGGTCGACCTGGAAAGACCACGCCGATATTAAAAATCCGAATCCATCCCGTTCGAACCCATGACTACGAACACTGTTGTAATGTGAACAATTGAGTGGTTGTATTTGTAGACTGTTGTCATAGGGAGAAAGAACGGCCGGATCCAGTTGTTTCCACAACGTGGGTGTATGTGTGTACACGGACGCCGGAGTCGTGTAATTGACAACTGTCACGTGCGGGGAACCCCGGCCAGCGAACTATCACAGAGTGCCCTGTTGTGTGTGCGAATATTTAGCAAGACACGACATTTATAATCCGTGTCTTTGCTTTGTACGGACCCCGCCGCCGAATTCTTATTGTAATGTCACACAGTGAAATACATACCGTAAGCCGGTCTGTACAGTACACGGCTTAAGCCGAGTCTATAAGTACAGTACACTGCTTAAGCCGAGTCTATATTAAGTACAGTACACGGCTAAGGCGCATCGGACATACGGTCCATCCATCCATCCACCCGTTTTGCGAAAAAAAGAAACTTTCCACCTCGTTCAACCTGCTGTAGTAGCGTTGGTTATAATTGTGGTGGTTAGTTTAGTTTCTCTTTTCTTTTGTGTCAGCGTTAGCTGATTTTTCGATTTCGCAAAGTTTATGCCTGTGACGTCAGCAGGGGGTTTGGCCGACGGGTTCTCCTTTGTGTCCGTTTGGCATACGGTGCTAGATTCACATTTTTCTAGGCCCATCGACACTTGGTCACGCCGCCATTTATCAGTGGTATGACATAGTTACCCATGTGTAGCTCTTGGAGCGAGAGCTAAACGAATACAGTTTAGAAGTGAGGAACAGGCGCTGAGTAAACACACATCATTTATTTACACGAACTCGCACATTTATACTCCCAGTCAGTAACTCACAAATACACACTCCCTCGCACGCACATATAGAATTGGAGACAGATGAATAATGTGGGGTATGCCGCTTGCGTTCATCGTCAGCTAGCAGAGGAAAATACTGGTCATCCATTCCTCCCTGCTTGCTGGCCTACACAATGTGATGACCTCAAGCCACTGCTTCGTGGTTGTATGAGCTAGGCAGTCCATATGCATGTGTGTCCCACTGTTCTATCTTCTACTGCCTTATACTACCTTGCGATGTAGGACAGGGAGGTCTTGAGCCTAGTGCCGTCCCCCCGAACTGTGCAGGTTAGAGTTTTATTTTCACCCGCGGCAGAAAACAAAATCAACACCTTACCGAGGATTCGAACCTGGGTCTTCCGAGTGAGACGGTATTCTAGCCACTCGGCCAGCTGCTCCGCGTCACAATATACAATCGTTGAATTCGGCAGTCTTCAGAAAGTGGAGCGTTTCTGTAGTCTCGTTGTTTTGCCCTTCGGTTGATGCTGTCTTTTGTGAATGAAAGCAGCGAGAACCAGACACTTTAAAATAGGTTTTGGTAGACTACCTCCTGTTGAGCGAATGCCAGCTTCAGTGTAGCTTCACGGAACTTCGACTTCAGGCGCCTGGTCTGGAACAGATATTGACTTTCTAATGGACGATTGGTGCACGCAACCTGTATATTCTGGTTAATGGGAAGGTTGGGAGTTTTACGTCAGACTGATTGTGACATTACGGTAAATTAGGAAACTACGGTCAGTCCTGCTAGATTGGGAACGATGGTCAATTGGGACAGATTGAGACATGATGGTCAATTGTATACATTGGGACACGATGGTCAGTCACAATAGAATGATAAACGACTGGCAGTCACTATAGATTAGGAAAGGCGTAACAATCAAGATAGATTAGGACAGGCGTAACAATCACGATAGATTAGGACAGGCGTAACAATCAAGATGTATTAGGAAAGGCGTAACAATCACGATAGATTAAGGACAGGCGTAAAAATCACGATAGATTAAGGACAGGCGTAACAATCAAGATAGATTAGGACAGGCGTAACAATCAAGATAGATTAGGAGAGGCGTGACAGTCACTATAGATTGAGAAACGATCCTCACTCACGATAGTGTCTTGATAGATTGAGAAACGAATGGCTGTCAAGAAAATTGGGACTTGAACGGCAGTCACGACAGTTACGTGGCAGTCACGAGAGATGATCACGCGACGGGCAGTCACGATACATTTGGAACACGACTCGCAGTCACGTCGTAATACGACATGACCGGCAGTCTTGACAGATCATAGCACAATCAACAGCCACGACAGATTACATCACGACCGGCAGTCGCGTATATTGGGGCACGACCGACAGTCAGCGTAGGTGTGGACAAGACAGGCAGCCACGGCAGATTGCCATACGGCAGGCTGCCACAATAGATTACAACACGACCGCCATTCACCACATATTAGGATGCGATGGACAGTCACCTTAGATTGGGCACGACTCGCAGTCACGACGAACGTGAAGCAACAGACATCAAAGATGCACATCGTAGACAAGTAAACCAGCTTTTACCTGGAAACTAGAAAAGAAAAGCGTAGCAGACACTAGTATATTCTATTTAAAAAGCGTAATCAACTGGTAAACCCGCTTTCTTCCTCTTATTGTTACTAAAATAGAAAAGGTTGAAAAACGTACAGCGTGTATTGAAAGAAACGACGGGCAAAAAGGAAAAAAAAGAACATCTGTTGCATCAAAAGAAGTCCCCCTGTCTGTCTGTCTGTCTGTCTGTCTGTCTGTCTGTCTGTCTCACTATGTATATCTGCTAATACTGCTGCTGGTGCTACAACTCAAGTAGCAAGTCTGTTGTAGACGACTTTCTGACAGCCCAGGACAAGACTCGATCCGTGGCCAGATCCTCCTGCCCCCATGTATTCTCACGCCAGGTGTCTTTAATCTCTTGTTTCCACCGTCCTGTTGGTCGCCCTCTATTTCATCTACCTGGAACCATATTTTACCGTACCACCACCATCACTACTACTACTACTACTACTACTACTACTACTACTACTACTACTACTACTACTACTACTACTACTACTTCTACTACTACTACTACTACTACTACTACTACTACTACTACTACTACTACCACTACTACTACTACTACTACTTCTACTACTACAACCACCATTAACTAAACCACAACCACGACAACGACCAAGACTACTACAACAACAGCATAAACAACAACTACTACTACTACCACTCCCACACGACAACGACCAAAACTACTACAACAACAGCATTAACAACAACAACTACAACAACCACAACTACTACTACTGCTACTACTACCTCTACTCCTGCTGCTGCAGCTACTACTACTACTACTACTACTACTACTACTACTACTACTACTACTACTACCACCACCACTGTTGCTAAAGGCTGCTGCAGCTACTACTACTACTACCACCACTACTGTTGCTAAAGGCTGCTGTACTTCCACTACCACCACGGCTACGGCTTCTTCTTCTGCAGATATATATCACAGGTAGATGCCATGTTAGATATCACACGATATCATACCCAGCGCAGATAACTAATTAATTGGTAAGTCATCGTTGCTGTGGTGGTAATAACTGAAGTCGGCAAAGCCGATGTGGTCAAAGTATTTTAGTTTCCGCAGCATGTTACTTCTTATGAGGCAGGTTTCTTCGAAGATCAGATCTGGTCGAATTTCATTATGTCTCCTAGTCATTTAGCTCTGTTGGGTTATAATTGGGATATGTAGTGTCTATTATTACTTCAGATAATGGGTGTTTTTGTTTAGCTCCTGTCTTTTGTGCTGTTTTGATTTTCATATAGTGCTTCCGACCTTCTTCCTATTGATGTCTTGTATTAAACTTTACTACTTCATATTGCCTATCTTAAATATTTATGCTGTGTCTGCTTCTTGCTAACAAAGAATTATTAGTATTTAACCGTCGGTATGAGGTCAGCGTTGCAGGGAGGATCATCGCACTCGCGCATAAAATTCCGGTGCGCTGACGGCGGGTCAGTTGGACTTAAATGTTGACTTCGTTCATAAAGCAATGGCAAAGTACTGAACGTAAACCTTGCCTATAAAATCAACTTGGGGTTGATCACAACCTCCTGCAAAGGTCATGCTAAATTCACACCTGTTGCTCCGTTTAGGAATCTGGTGTTCTATTATTGTCTCACTTTATTTTATAATCAAAATAAGCAGTTTAGTTTGTTGCTAGCTGTCTGAAGATGTTTCTGGTTTAAATTAGCCATTTCAAATCACTTGCAGAAGAGTAGCTGGCCTAGTGGCTAGAATGCCTGGTTCTCCTTTGGGTGCCGGGTTGTGAATTCTCAGTAAGGTGTGGATTTTTTGTGTCGGGGGCAAAAAGTAAAACCCTAACCTGCACAATTCGCGGCGGCGGCACTAGCCAGGCGGCCTTAAATCCTCACGCCCTAGACGCCACTGTCCTACAACGCAAGGCTCTACAGGCAGTAGATGACAATGACAAATCACTTGCTCTAGGACAGTGGTTCTCAACCTTTTTTGGCCAATTCCCCCCTTTATCATATGTTCAGAATGTCATTCCCCCCTTTCGTATTTCCTCCCTATAAATCCCCCCCCCCCCTTTTTCGTCCCTGCACAGTATGTGTAAAAATGGAAGCTAAATTTAATAACACATACTAGAACAACTCTGGATGTCTACATAAAATGTGATTTGCGGGTCTACTTACGTTATAAAACTAATTTAAAAAAGGTGAGAAGTACAGAACTGTAAAATATGGAGGGAAAAACAATATCAAGTGATCCGTTCTTGTGTTAACGCGATCTTGAAGTAATCTTAATTCCCCCCTGGATACCCTCAAATTCCCCCCGGTTGAGAACCACTGCTCTAGGAATTAGGATATTGGGGGATATCGTTTCTAAGACCATCAACGAAAATATAAGAATGGGGTATATTTTTAATGACTGGGGTTTCTGAAAATATTGCCATTCCAAGTTTTGTAAACACTCTCTGTGGAGTTCATGCAGCGTAAAAGGTAAATAAGGTAAATACAAAACTTGGAACGGCAATATTTTCAAAAACCCCACAGTCATTAAAAATACACACTGTAGTTAGTCATTTAGGTTCAGAAACAATTTCGGGACAAATATTCTCACACGTTCCCCTTATTAGTAGCTACTGAAGAGTACCCATGCTGATGGTTCTAGTAGCATCCTGGCACACCCATCTTGAGATGGATCGACCCCAGAGTCAAGGTCAAGAACATAGCATGGACTTAAAACGTAAACAGTCACGATTTGGGGGAGGAGGGGGGGTGTTATCTGGGGAAAAAACAACTTGAGAAAATTTGGTTGGCAGCTGGAAAATGTGATGGGGAAAGAGAAAGAAAGATAAAGGGTTAAAAAACCTGATGGGAAACTGGTGACCGTGAGAGAATGTTTACCGGTGTGTTATCCAGTTTTCTCGGTGTTCTCTCATCTGTGGTGTTTCTTCTGTCTGCTGCTTTCCTTGGGCGCTCCTGACCTTTCTGCGATGTCACTGAACACGTCAGACCTTTCATCATGCTTCGAGTGGCATGGGGTATGTCGCGCGGGAAGCAGGGCATAGCCTGACGAACTGACAGTCGCCGACGTGTAGGTTCGTTCCAGCTCGTCACATCTGTATTTGATGGCGTCCCAGGTAACCCATGACCGGCTTTGTCGTGAAGGAGTTACCAATGCAATTTGTAATCCCGCATAGCGCGTTCGAAACACAGCTGTCGCTGATTTGGAAGCAGGCCGCCTTGCTTTGGTTTCTATACAATGGTGTGAGTGCCGGTTGTTCAGAAAGCAATGGCAGACTACTGAACGTAAACTAGCCAAGAAATTACAAATAGCCAAAAAGAATGACGTTGACTGCGACGTCCTGTAAAGGATAAGAAACTAACCTTAGGTAACCCAAAGACATATATTAATGTAGAGGTGTGAAGTTGGTAAAGTAAACGTCCCTTTTACTCGCCTTGAAACGTATTGTGGATGTGGTTCTAGCCCCCCCCCCCCCCCATGTTTTATAGACCAATCGGCATTCAAGCGATGATGTGGGAATATTACGCCGATCGCCTCTACTTCCCAGGTCATTTCATGGTGTCCATCTTAGACTGGTCGTCCTGGTAGCCCAAGAGAGTTAAACACAATTCTCTTAGATGGGGTTCAGTCACATGACCAGCGTGCTAGCCACTGAGCAACCCCGTAGTGCTGTTTTGTGCTTTAATATTCACGATATGAGGCGACCAGTTCCCTTTCCTCGTGCCCTTTCCTTCCAAGACAATTCCCTGAAGGTGGGGCAATTTATATTAGAGCCTTGCTGGTCGGGAAGAAAAACCCTACCACCATTGAGGATGGAACCCGGTACTTTGTTGGTAAGCTTGTATGGTAACCACTGAACCGCCATGGCTTCTCACCTCGTGTTGTGAAAGTGATGAAATTGTAGACTTTATGCAGCCATGTGTGGTAGATTTGCTGGCCTCGGTACAATGTGATAATTGCCTGTTGCGTAACTGGCACGGCAGATTTGTGCACAGCACGTAACAAACAGGTATTGGTGCTTGGTATGTGTGTTGTCTTAAAGCAGGAGATTGTGGGTAAGGTAGTTTGATACTTCTTGGCAAGTTTAGTAAGTAGGTTCTGACGTGGCATAGTGCTGAACTGGGGAGGAGAGGCACCAATGCCAGGGCGACATGAAACGAGATGGAACGGCGTTGTTGTCAGGCTGGGTTTAAAGTAGCCGGGTAGAAGGAAGAAGAATGGATGTGAGAACGAACGGACTTTTATTTTTTCAAGGGTCACCAATTAGGCATTCTGACCAGCCTTAAATTCGGCCCTTCCAACCATTTCTCTTTCACACGTTAGGTAGATGTTCCGTGTTATGCGTGTTAAATTACTGTAGCAGTAATCATAATAATGTGAGCGCTGAGCATATACTCAATATGGTCTAAGTATGTCATGGCACACGCACACACATATGTACACAAAGTAAGAACGCACGCAGACATACCGCTTATACACACGCAATAGTATGTACGCAAGGAACATACACACACGGGGACAGACAGATAGGCAAGCAGGGAGGGCAGGAGGGAGGGGAGAGAGAGGGTGAGTGAGTGAGTGCAATCTGAAGCGATGCATGCATGACAGAACGTTAACTCTGCTGAGGGCATTCGTCTATGTGGAAGTCAGAGAAGGCACAGGTGACCAAGTAGTATGCATTTGTCCGTCATTTTATCGACGGGGAGGGATTTCCTGTTGCCATTTGGGAGAGTTTAGGCCAGGTCTGTTGTACGTATCCATTTCGGAAGCCTGCACAATAAACCAGTAATTATAAAGTTGAATAGAGGACCTGCAGATGTGAATATACGGAGGAATATGTCGCATAAAACAGTCATATACTGAGGGTTCTAGAAAAACTGGGATTGAAAAAATAATTGTTGAAAGAAATTAAAAAAAAAGAGGCAAGTTAATTATTTCGGCCACATTAGAAGACAACTCGATTATAAAAACCATACTGGAGGGTAAGGTTGAAGGCAATCAAGCAAGAGACAGACAACGATACATGTGGGAAGATAACATCAAGAGATGGACGAACATCAGTCTGTCATGATTTCACTGTGTATCCACCAGATAATGACAATACCGACGGTCATATTCATGGCCTGTGTGCAGAGCTACATTTGTTTTTTAACCGGGACAGAAAAACAAAGTCGGAATGTACATCTGCAGTTGTTTACCAGTTAGATCAAGGACACCGCTAAGTCGCCAACATCAAACAAGGAAATCTTCTTTGACAATCCCCACAAGACGGGAAATTGTAGGCATATGTTGAGAAAAAGGGGGAAGCGACTTGTGCATGGATTGTCCAAAAGGGGGAGATAATCTACTATTGTGACATTGATGAAACCCAAGGGAAAGAATTTATTCAGAAATGGATAATCTGCCCTTGAACCACCCTTGTTAACATCAAAAGAACGTCACGTGGCCACTCAAGGCTGTTGGGTAAAAACATGCTTTGTTTACAAGGAGTGTAACTCTGAGGATTGACTTGCACGGACGTGTTTGTCACTGCAGTGGATTTAAAAAAAATATCTACCGTGTGCGGAAATTAATTAGATTTAATTGTACACGTGCCTGTTATGGCAAAATGTGGATATGATTTCGAAGACACTGTTGTGTTGTGCTTAAGGTATTGTAGAGAGTATATTTAAGCCTAGTTAATATAAGCAGTAGCCTCGGTAAAACTTGCTAGAGTAATGAATAGAATTAGCTCTGCTAGTGAGAATTGTGTAGTGGGGTGATATTGGGGAAATTGGGGATGGGGAGAATGTACAATGATGGGATCTTCTAGTGATGTCTGCTAGGGGTCTACACTTTACATTTTGCTCTGTCCTGATCTTAACCCACTGCAGACCGGAGTGAAGAACTCCTATGCCCATGACAGAGAATGTTCACTGTCATGTATCTGAGTGAGGCGGACACCCCCCCCCCCCCATCCAATGGAGGTTGGGGACAGTTGCTATCACCCAATGTGTTGTTCTCTCGTTGACAGGTTCCTTTAGGTCACTCAAGTCACTGAGAATGGAGACCTTGGTGCAGGCAGTTGGTCAACATCTTTTGCACTTAGCCCATGATAGAAAGGGTTTACGGGAACAAGCATAAGAGGGATTATCAAACGTCACACATTAACAGAAGACCAGAAATTGTTTTCTCCGCACCATTTTGGAGGAAGACCAATCGTCAAATTAATGTTTCAAACATCACTTGGGAACAGAATAGTAAAAGTGAATTTCTTTTACACCACCTGGGAACAGCCCAGTGGCAGTATGTTTTACACGACAGGTGAACAAACAAAGAGATACAGTTATTCCCCATCACATGGGAATAAATCAGTATAAACTTATTAGGAAGTTAGTATAACAATGGTCTTGTGAACAGTAGACACTTGAGACAGGAAGTACATTTATTTCAAAGAACAGTATGTTCGTGTCCTCACTAGACAAGGGTGTTATAAGTATAGGAACAAATTAGACATATATTAACTGTGTGATCCAGACAGGATTTAGGGTCGGACTGTGACTAGTTCTTTTGAGTGATCAAACAGCCACCGGTGGAAATCTACATCTAGCAGGATGGACACATACCTGGGTGAGGTCTTCGTGGACTGAATGAAGATGTGGTGTGATCCTTTCTGGGATGATCGGGCTGGGCTCTTCAGCTACCTGGTCTAAGTCTGCACCCACTAGAATATTCGACACACATTCTACACATTACTAACACACACTTCTCACACTTATACTCTTTGCTTAATAAATTATTTTGTATTTATTTGTTAAAGCTAGAGTTGTGGAGTATGTTATGTTGGGGAGGAGTGAGAGGGGGCATGATCTAAGGGTGAGTGAGAGTAAGAAAAAGGGGTTTGCAGACCGACGGAGTTTTGTGGACGGAGTCTGGTGGTTTCTCTAAGACAACAATATTGGGGTAATAAAAATGTGGTGTGGATTCCCATCACTCCAAGGACGACACTAAAGTAAGTAAGAAAGACTTACGACATTTATTGGGGGCTCGTCAACGTGATCTTTGGACAGCGGGATCTCTTGTAAGCGGGATCTCTTGGAAGCGGGATCCTTTGACAGTGGGATCTCCTGACAACGGGGTCTTTTGACACGGGATCTTTACTAAGAGGACGGGGATATTGTTGGAGAGAGAATCCAGCTAGAGTGAATGTGGATAGGGGTTAGGATACATATCTTACCTGTTCACACCTCACACGTCTGCATAGGTCTGTGGTCCTGATTCTTCTCTTGTCACTGAGTGATTGTGTTGTGTGGGGTCTTAATTATTAGATTAACAGTGATTGTTCATTATATATATATATTCCTCTTGGAGATAATCTGCACCCTATCTGCTGACTTACCTGTCTGAAAAATGGCCACTCCTAAATTAACTGGGGCAGAAACTAAGGGCAAAGGGGGAAGGAATGGGTTTGTCTGGTTCAGCTTTAACGGATTACATACAGGAAGTGGAGAGAGAGTATCGTCAAGCAGAAAGAGACGATCGGAAGGCCCGAATTGGAATTGAGGAAGATGGAGTTAGAAACTAAGAGGATAGAAGCTGAGCAAGCCACTAGAAGGATGGAACTTGAAGCTGAGCAGGCAGCTAAGAAATTAGAAGCTGAGCAAGCAGCTAGGAAACTGGGAAGCTGAGCAAGCAGCTAGGAAACTGGAAGCTGAGCAAGCAGCTAGGAAACTGGAAGCTGAGCAAGCAGCTAGGAAACTGGAAGCTGAACAAGAAGCTCAGAAAAGGGAGCACGAGTACAGGATGCGGGAACTCGAGCTCAAGAGTCAATCTAATGGGGAAACTGAGGGAGCAGTTGGAGGTTCCTCAGTCCCAGGCTCAACACCAGTAGGTGGACAGGGGTACCATGCTATGAAGTTTCCTTTGGCGGTCTACGAGGAGGACAAAGAGAAGATTGACCAATACCTTCAACGCTTCGAGGCCATGTCAGTTGCTATGGGTCTGGAGCGTAACAAATGGAATCTTAAGCTATCCCAGGGATTACGCGGGACGGGATACGAGGTTTATACTCGCCTGCCACCAGGACATGAGAACAATTATGATGAGTTAAAGACGGCTCTGCTGAAACGATTCGAGGTTACGTCACATACCTACCGGAAAAAATTTCGAGCAGCGAAACGAGAACCGGGGGATTTGTTTGCCGCCTACAGTTTGCGTCTTAAATCTTATCTCCATAAGTGGATGGATTTGGCTGGGTTCGCACATGACTATGAGAGTCTGGAAGAACTCATGGTGGTCGACCAGCTGAAGAAGCAAATGTCAAAACCTCTCAGGACATTCCTGGGAGAACAAGGAGCGGAACGTATTGACCTCGTGACAAAATTAGCAGAACGGTTCATAGAGGTACATGGGGAGGCCGGGGAAAACCTTCCCACCAACACCAAAAGTCAGGAGAAACATGACAAGAAGAAAGCCAAAAGCTCTGGAACAAAAAAGGGGGAACCTTGTGTGCAAAAATCAGAGGATAGTTCAGAGAAGACGAAGGAGGGAAGCAAGAGCTCTTCGAGCTCTACACCAAAACGACCGTGGTCGGAGAAGTGGTGTTCAATTTGTAAGTCACCACTCACAATACGAGGGACTGCAAATCGAAGGCTAAGAGCCCTCACTTCGCAGCATGTCAAGTGACTTCCAAGGAGGTTGTCACGGAGAATGCCAAGGTCAGCAAGATAGCTCACCATCAGGAGAGCTCACTCAAGTCCGGCACAAGAAAATCTAGGACAGAGAAATGGTGCAACCAATGCAAGTCAAACACGCACAATGCTATTGACTGCAAGAGAAAGTCAGGAGAATCTAAATTCATCGTGTGCCCCGGGAGACCTAAGGTGGAGCCCACTGAACAGGTCGAGGCCGACGAAGAAACTCCAGACCAGGAAAAACCACCCGTAGTGGAATTGGTAGAGGTTAACGGTCGTCAAGTGGAGTGTTTGTACGACACAGGACTGGACGGGGAGGCCGTGATTTCTGCGGATCTGGTACACCCAGAACAATTCACAGGTGAGACCATGGAAATACAGCCTGCACAGAAGAGTGCTGTGGCCATGAAGTTGCCCATTGCTAACGTGGAGATTCGGTCAAGATATGTCACCGGCACAATCAAGGCTGCTGTATTGACCGATCCCATTTTCCCAGTAATCCTAGGTTGCCGGTATGTCTTTCTGGGAATGCCCAGGGAGCCAATCCATATGGGAGCAATACAGACTCGCTCTCAGACGAGAACGGAAGAGGCAGACGCAATTGTGGACTAACCCAATGCCGGGGGAGCTACGAACTGCCCAGAGTGAGGATGATACTTTACATCCTTGCTACAAAAAGCTGCAGAAAAGTGCTGATCCACCAGGACGGGGGCAGTACTACATGAAGAATAGGATACTCTACAGGAAAGCAGGAAGGGGAGACAACCTATACGGTCAGTTGGTCGTCCCAAAAGCTCACCGGTCCCAGATTCTTCATATGGGGCATACCATCTCCTTTAGTGGACATATGGGTATTGCCGCCACCATGCAGCGGATTTCCTGCCACTACTATTGGCCGGGAATGACAGAGGATGTGCGTCGGTATGTGAAGTCATGCCCTGAGTGCCAGAGGGTGGCACCGAAACACTGGACAGCACCGGTGGTCCTGGGTGAGATGCCCATCATGAACTCTCCTTTCGAGAGGGTAGCCATCGATATCGTGGGTCCACTTCCTAGGACTAGGAAGAGGAACATGTATATACTCACAATGGTGGATTGCTGTACAATGTGGGGTGAAGCCATACCGTTGACCACGATTGACTCGAAACGAGTGGCGGATGCACTGATGGAGGCCTTTACAAGATTAGGCTTCCCAGATCAAATTCTGACGGACAATGGGTCCCAGTTTTGTGGAAAACTCATGGAGGAGGTATTTAGAGTGTTTCCACTCTAACCACATACATACCAGCCCTTACCATCCTCAAGCCAATGGACAAGTAGAGCGTTTCAACGGCACGTTGATGACAATGTTCAGGAAACTAGCGCAGGAAAAACCTGATAGGTGGGATGAATATATCCCTGCAGCACTCTTTGCCTATCGGGAAGTTCCTCATGGCTCAACAGGACTACCACCAGCTACGTTGCTGTTTGGTCGTCCAATCAAAGGACCGTTGGAAGCCATGTTGAGGAGTTGGACTGAAGAGGGGACGTCAGAAGAAGTAATCTCATCCTATCAATACGTGGAGGAACTGAAAGAAAAACTCCACAAAGGATGGACTCTGGCAAATCAAAACTTGAAAAAGGCCAGGAAAAGACATGCGGCTTACTACAACTGTAGGTCTAAAGACAGATCTCTAGAGGTGGGAGACAAAGTTTTGTTGCTACTCCCAACGGGAAACAACAAACTGGAGATAGGTTGGCAAGGACCATTTCCCGTGGAAAGGGTAATACCCAGAACCAACTATCAGATCCGGATCCGGGGAAAGTCGAAGATTTTCCATATCAATCTCTTGCGGACAATACGAAGAGAGACCCGGAGAAAAAGCAGCTCACCTCATGGCAATGGCAGTTGCAGTGGAGACAGAAGTGGAACCAGCGAGGGCAGGGAATATCCCCTGGTACACCAGGAAACCTACAAGGATGTGCAGGTGAACCCTGATCTGACCTCCCAGGAGAGGGAGAAGATAACCCAGGTTCTCAGGTCTCATAAGGAGATACTGACTGATAAACCAGGACGAACGAGGTTGGTGGAGTTTCGAGATGACGTTGACTACACAGGAGCCTGTTTGCCAGAAGGTTTACCCAGTGCCCTTCTCTAAAGAAAAGGCCCTGAGGAGGAAATACAAAAACTGCTGGAGGATGACGTGATTGCACCATCCACATCCCCATACAATGCGGGGGTAGTTTTGTTACGGAAACCAAGTGGAGAACACCGGTTGTGTATAGACTACCGACTTCTGAACAGTCATACACAATTTCAGGTGGAACCTTTGCCGAATCCAACGCAGTTATTCGCTAGGCTCCATAAGGCTCGGTACTTTTCAAAGGTGGATCTGAGTCGGGGGTACTATCAAATACCAGTCAAACCGGAGATTCGACCACTGCTGGCCTTCAGTACACCCAGTGGACACTACGAATTCAAGGTCATGCCCTTTGGTCTCAGCAACGCACCTAGTGTGTTTACACGTATGATGAGGACTTTACTAGATCCTTTACAGGATCCGGCCATCA
>JACEFZ010024306.1:5000-18532 GCA_014155875.1 Cepaea nemoralis | reverse complement strand
TTGGAAACAAAAAAACCATTGGAAAAATCAAAAGGGGGGGCAAAGACAGATGCTCCTGGAGAAGAGATGTACGAAACGGACTGGTGCTCTTTGAGCGCAATCAGATCCAAAAAACTGAGGAGAGACGGCACAGGCTCAAAGAGCAGTCACTTACTGCGGGACTTGCCTCGTCTCACAGATGCGGAAACTGTGACAGAGATTGTCATTCTCGAATTGGACTATACAGTCACCAGCGGTGCTGCCAGGCACCTCCCAAGCGGCACAACTCTATAGTCCTTCAGGACTGAAAGAGGCCTACTATCAATCATGTCCCCCTTACACACATCGTACCGTTGTAGAGGCCGATCCTGAGACCATTTACCCCTCTGTAATTCACCAAAATGATGTCCTTTGGTATTCTATCATCGTCCATCCTCCTAATGATTCCTATCCATCTACGAAGACTGAACATGAAACAAACCGTCACACAACCCGAGCTTTCCAATACTTCAGTATTTATGATTATATTTTTTATCTTGTAAATAATTAGTTATTATATTCTTGATATCCCCTTTCTCATGGTGTGTTAGGCATATTGCCAATTTATTTAACAGAGAAACACAGCTGTTATCTACTAATATATAAATGCCGGGTCTGTAAAGAATTAAAACAAACCAGTGTAGAAACTAGATAATTCTGCAACAATGCAATCACTATATATTTTTCAGACGCATCCTATATCAGTGGTTCTCAACTTTTTTTGGCCCGTGCCTCCCTTCACCATATTTTCAGAACGTAATTCCCCTCTTTCGTGTTTCCTATCTAAAAATTTGGCCCGTGCCTCCCTTAACCATATTTTTAGAACGTCATTCTCACCCTTTCGTATTTCCTACCTAAAAATGCCCCCCTCCCGCCCCTACACAGTATATGTAATAATGGATGCACATACTAAAACAAGTGTAGACGTCCACATAAAACGTGATCTGTGGGTCTACTTACTTTATAAAATGAATTTTAGTAGGGTGAGACGTACAGAACCGTAAAGTATGAAGGGAAAAACAAGATCAAGTAATTGGTTCTTGTATTAAGGTGATCTTGAAATAATCTTTATTCCCCCCCCCCCCCCCCCCCTGGAAACCCCAAAATTACCCCCTGGGGGGAATACCCCACCGGTTGAGAACCACTGTCCTATATGAATTAAATACTTTTAGTTATCTCTGTGCGTGAATTTAGTGTACGATCCTGCCTGGTTGGCGAGTCTGGGTTTGAATTCCCATCAAGACGAGATTTTGACATGGTAACATAGCTCTGTGTGGATCTAGACTCACAAAATGTGTACAGGACTTAAAAACGGAGTCTGTGTGTGTGTGTGTGTGTGTGTGTGTGTGTGTGTGTGTGTGTGAAAGAGTTTGAGGGAAAGAGAATGAGATATAGAGGGAGAGAAAGAGAGAGAGAGTGAGAAAGAGAAAGAGAGAGAGAGTGAGAGAGGAAGCGAGAGAATGAGAGAGAAAGTGAGAGTGAGAGAAAAAGAAAGAGAGAGAAAGAGAGAGAAAGAGTGAGAGAAAGAGAGAGAGTGAGAGAGAAAGACAGAGAGAGAGAGAGAGAGAGAGAGAGAAAGAGAGAGAGAGAGAGGTAGAGAGAGAGATTCCCTTGGTACAGAACAGGCTGGTTAATATATACAAGTACATTGATAAGATCAGATGGAAGATGCACCACATATATAAAGAATAAAATTGGGATTTAAAAAAAAATGCAATTCATAAAATGAAGGACATCTAATGCAATAAACCATGCCATTGAAGGTTATGAAAAGAAATCTTGCAAGTTACAATGACTTTGAATCCTGAACAATAAGTAATCAAGCAGCCCCCCCCCCCAAAACCTCCGCGACATTCCCCCCCCCCCCCCCCCCCCCCCCCCCCCCAAAAAAAAAAAAATAAAAATAAATTCTGGCTAGGAGCTTCAGAGTTGTGGTTTAGAGAAGCATACTGAACATTTCTTGAACAGTCAATAAGAATGATCTTTACGTGGTGAAAGAGTTTAAGACACAAAGACAAACTAATCACAAACATCACAAGGATGCGGTCAGCATTTTTAGCCACATTATGAGAAGACAAAAAATAAAATATGGTGACAACTGGAAAGATTTGTGAAAATGGGAAGAGAGTGAGAGAATATTCCTGACAATCTTGTGTCATGGCGTGCTGCTGGAGATCTTACGACGTGGAGAAGTATCATCGCCCACGACAGTCCGCAAGGCAGGTGATGATGATGAATACATTTCTAATGAAGCATGTGGATAATCAAAGTTAGGACTTGCAACTTACAGTTCAGTAGTGTACGTGGGCAGCTCAGTAGGTATGTTCACGAGATCTCTCTTGGAGCAATCCAGGGTCGTTCCCACACACACACAGTCTGTTGGGCATTCGCGGTCTATAATACACGTGCCTGCATGTTTTGTACGATGATGTTCAGATCCTGGTTGATAAATCACACAGACATCAAGACATTAGACACGCTTCAAGTCCGATAAATCACACAGACATACAGTTGGATAAATTACACGTACATTGTTGCAGGCAGGCAGGCAGGCAGACAGACAGACAGACAGACAGACAGACAGACAGACAGACAGACAGACAGACAGACAGACAGACAGACAGACAGACAGACAGACAGACAGACAGACAGACAGACAGACAGACAGACAGACAGACAGACAGACAGACAGACAGACAGACAGACAGACAGACAGACAGACAGACAGACAGACAGATAGATAGATAGATAGATAGATAGATAGATAGATAGATAGATAGATAGATAGGTAGACAGACAGATAGACAGAAAGATAGATCTACACAATCACATACCTTTACATCTGAACTGCTCCAGCTTTAGCTGGCTGATCTTCTTCCTCCTGACCCGCCGTGGGATGTGACAACGGACCCCACTGGTTTCCACGGGGTGTTTCTCCAGGTACTGAGCCAGCCATCGGAGATTGCAGTCACAGATAAGTGGATTGCGAGCAAGGTGGCTGTCAAATTACACACAAACACGTATAGTTTAATGTCACTTCACACTCAGACAAACCAATGTATTTAGTTCGGATTTAATTATTGTTAGATCATTCGTAGTTGTCTAATACATATACGCACTTTATTATTAGTATTAGTCTACGTCGGCGTTGGTAGCTTAGAAGATATTGAACCCAGTTACACACTCCAGAATACCGGATTCAAAATCAGCCACGGGCGGTTTAGAAGCAGACCACCGAGAGATGATTGTATCAACCACGTTCGTTCAGAAAGCGATGACAAACAACTGAACGTATAATTTCATTAAAAAAATCAGAAGCAGCAAAATAAATAACAATGCTGGAGTTGACTGTGACGTCCTGTAAAGAACATGCAGCTAACGTAACTGTTCTTAAGGATTTTGTAACTTTTATTTTCTCTGTTGATATATTAATGTATTATAGGATATTACCCGGTGGGAATTCCTCCTGGGGTGGGGGGGGGGGGGGATTTATAGGGTTTAGGGGGGTGTGTGTGTGTGGGGGGGGGGGGGAAGGATTAAGATTATTTCAATATCGCGTTAATACAAGAACCGATTACTTGTTATTGTTTTTCCCCTCCATACTTTACGGTTCTGTAACTTCTCGCCCTTCTGAAATTCGTTTTATAAGTAGACCCGCAAATCACGTTTTATGTAGACGTCTAGACTTGTTCTAGTATGTGCTATTAAATTTAGCTTCCATTTTTACATATACTGTGTAGGGGTTGGGGGGGGGGGGGGTTATAGGGAGGAAATACGAAAAAAAGGGGGGGGGGGGTGACATTCTGAACATATGGTGAAGGGGTGTATAGGCCAAAAAAAAAGGTTGAGAATAACTGCTCTAGAGTATGTGTGTCTGCCGGACCGCAGGTTATGTCTTCGAATCACTATATATGATGCTAGGTCCACGTAAAAAAAAAACAACCAAAAAAACAAAACAATAGGGACTCGATGCATGATGTGGTCAACATCACGCCATCTGGCTCTACCATCCAGGACATTACCTGGTACCAAAATTAGGCTGAATCGACCTGGAAGTTTAGGAAAATTCACCTCGATGGGGATACGAACACTTGACCTCCGGGTCAGGGCAAGAGTACCGGCTAATATTGTGTGGTGTTTTTGACTGCAAAAAGAGACTCTAATGGCAGATTCTGATACATTAGCAAATGTTCACCAATATTTTAAAGAATGTAAAAAAAAAAAAAAAAAATAACAATCTTTAAAAACAGAGGCTTTTAAGTTTCAGCACTAGAGATACGTTAACAGACATTGACCGGCGCACTTAGTGAGGAAAGAATAGACTATAATGAGATACACACACAAGGAATGACACTTTCCAGTGCCACCCACCGGGCGCTGGAACGCAAATTATTCCTCCCCACGACGCTTGACGGCAGAAGTGGAAGATGATGATGATGATGATGATGATGATGATGATTGATGATGATGATACAAAAGGAATGAAATTGACGCCATCATAAACCGAGCCGCCTACCAGAAATGTCATCAACGGAAATGGCATAGTGGCTTGTGCCCTCGCTTGCTAAGACAGAAGTCCGGAATGAAATCTCCAGCAGTCACATAACTCTCACCCTCCGCCCCCTCCCCATCCATGACATGTACAGCTCTAGGGTCGACCAAGCTTTGTAAAACGGGTACCGAAACATTCTAAGTATATTTAAAGGAATTGTCTGGAAAGACAATAAGGCGGCTAAGAAAGGAACCAACCACCACCACGTCATTATGCCATGACCTCGAATAGGTGAAGGTTTAACGCTTCACCCTCCAGCGGTAGTATCTGCTATATTACTACCTTTATCAGTAATTCTATTTTCATAATCATTTCCATCTGCGTTGCTTTTTCTGTTGGTTGGTTGATGACTCCTCTGGAAGACTGACCGGCGCCCAGAACATGTTATGGCATCCATTTTATGAGGTATGGTCAACCCCGGAGTCAAGCGGAAAAGTAAATAAAGCCTCGCTTTCATGATGGATTTGAATCCAGGACCACCCCACCGACTGGAGACAGAGCTAGCGACTACGCCACCGTGCTCCTAGGTCGCCTCGACACACCTCTATGAAAACCATGTTATTGAATTCTTCCGTCTCGTCTAGATTGTCGTGTTTCAAGAAGAAACACGTTGTACAGTTTACACGCTTGCACAAGCTACCCGACTACTCCAACAACTGGCTGAAATTAGATCCCAGTTTAAAATATCCGAAAAAACCCAAAGTATGTCTAATGCCAGCATTATAAACTATCGTGTCGGCACAGACATAAACGTGCGGGGAATTTAATAGGCATATTTAGTCTTCGTAATTGCTTCTAATTTCTGCTTATCCACGTACCTAAGATGTAGACTTTCTGTAAACACTTCGCCTTGGAGCTGGCATGGAAGTATTAAATCACATAAAATGTCGGCGTGCTTGGCATAGGGGTAGTGAGTGTAGTTTCAAAGACTGCGTAACGACTTCGACGCCAGCGGCTTTCCTATGTGTCTCCAATAGTAGGAGCGTCGGCTGTATAAAAAGCAATGGCAAACTACTGAACGTAAAATTGTCTAGACAAATGCCAACAGCTAGTAGTAATTGCTGGGGTTGACTGCGACGTCCTTTAAAGGGCGTGTCGACTAACTTTCTAATGGAAAGATTATCGCATTGTCATCTCAAATCTAGAGTTTAATTCTGTCTGTCAATCGAATTCAATGAAACACTCTACTTAGCCTTTATCGACCAAGAAAAGACATTTGATAGAGTAGATAGAAACAAGCTGTGGGAAATCCTTAAACAATATGGAGTGAGTACACATCTAACAAACCTATGTAGAAGCTTATATAATAACAGTGAATGCATAGTGAGAGCAACTGGAGGACACTCAGAACCCTTCACCATAAGATCCGGAGTACGACAGGGTTGTGTTCTGTCCCCTCTCTTGTCCTTAACGTATGTAGACAAACATATGTAAAGAAACCAGCCAAACAGAGACCGCAAGAACACAGCATGACGAGAACACAGAAGAAGAACCATCTGCAAATCTAACCATTAGAGAACTCCTGTATGCGGACGACCAAGCACTAATAGCAAAATCAGAAGCTGAATTACAAGACCACATGAATAGTCTAAACGAAATGTGTAGGGAACATAACATGAAAATTAGCACAAGCAAAACAGAGGTAATGACTATAACTAAAGAAGAAAAACAACAACAATTAACCTAAACGAACATCCCTTGAAACAAGTAAAGAGTTTCAAGTACCTAGGAAGTATAATAGCATCAAATGGCAGATCAGAAGACGAGATTGAAAATAGATGCAATAAGGCAAACCAACTCATTGGACAAATGGCACCAATACTAAAGAACAAACATGTATCAATAACTACTAAGAAAGCACTTTACAACACAATCTTCCTACCAACTCTATGCTACCAATGCCAAACCTGGACAATGACAGAAAAAGAGAAAATAAAAATCACAACAACAGAAATGAGATTCCTGAGAAGAATACTCAACGTATCAAGAAGAGATAAGATCAGAAATGAAGAAATCAGGACTAAAGTGGGGTTATAGCAGCACTAGATTTTATTAGAAAGCAGCAAGTCAAATGGTTTGGCCATGCGAGTAGGTTACCATTCAACAGCATACCACAACACGCAATGATGTACGGACCAGATGGAAACAGAGGAAGAGGCCGACCACGTAAACGTTGGACGGAGGGAATAGCAGAGTCCATGGGAATATCGATACATGAAGCCCATAATCGGGCACTCTCACGATGTTTATACTTTACCTCGACAGCGCAAGGTACAAGAGGAACATGATGAGATGAGATGAGATGAGATGAGGTTCTGTCTGTCCAGGATATAAAAATGTTAACTGCATATCGTTTACAGTACGTTGCAATCAACCAAAGCATTTGTTTCCTGTTTGTGATTTACTAGGCAGTTCAAGTTCATTAGTTTGCCTATGCTTTCTGAACGACCTACACTCATGCAATTGATAAAAATTAACACAAGGCGGTAACTTACATATCGTCGGCAGCTGATTTCAAATCCGGTATGCGGGATTGCAAACCTCCTCATTGTAAAAATATGTGATGGCCTAACACTTCAAACTGCACAGTATGTATGTATCCGTCAGATGACTACAGTTAGCGTTACTCTACTATAACAGTGTGGGAATATGCGCACGCGCCAACGTTCTGATGTTGTCGCTAATATTCTAGAATGCACTTAATTTGAAAGCGGATTTACATAAATTCATACATGACACCTCATCTATACATATGGTGGTTGTCGTGGCTGAGAGATTTAACAGGCTTACATTTTCTATTCTGACGGCAGTGTAGTGGAATGTTTTCACACGTTGGTCAATTATACTTAAATATTAATTTCCCGTAGAAAAACCGGTGGTAAACTGCTGAATGTAAAATTGCCTAGTAAATCACAAAACAGTCAATAGGGGCTGGGTGTGATTGCAACTTCCTGCAAAGGAGTTGCACAATCTATATATATAAAAGACAATGTATGTAGGGATGTATTTGATGCGTTCGATAACGTTCCATCTGATTGAGATGAAATTTTCAACATGTTTTCTTTTCATTCCCGTGCAGCCAACTGTCATAGTTTGTTAGTGTACAATCAGCTATTTACGTACTAAAATTTAATATTTTAATTTACATTATCATTTATATATAGCGAGGGGATTTAACTTAAGAAAAGTTATTTCAAGGGACATAACTTTTAATAGCATTGCTATATATTTTATATATAGATTGTTGCATTGTTTTCAAAGGTTTATAAATTCTTTGTCTATAGATATTTACAGGCATATGCGTTATAATAAATAATGATATAATCTTTAAGGCATTTTCAAAGTTTTCATAAAAATAATGCATCTATGTAAATAGTGAAAATTTTCTAACTCATCTTTTTATGTTTCAAGAATTTATCTACAGTCATGTAGGTGATTAAAAACAGTTTTAATTAACAATAATGGATGGTGTGTGGAATGACATTCGTTATTTTTTTTGTTATATGAATTTAATGAGACGCTCCCCGCCAGGAGCTGGGCGAAGCCGTGCCGGGTCAGATAGATAGACAGACAGACAGACAGATAGTCGGGAACGGGAGCTTATATGACTACTTATATGAATTAAATGAGATGCTCCCCACCAGAGGCTGGGCGAAGCCGGGCCGGGTCAGACAGACAGACAGACAGACAGTCGGGAACGGAAGCTTATATGACTACTTATACGAATTAAATGAGATGCTCCCCACCAGGGCCTGGGCGAAGTCGGGCCGGGTCAGACAGACAGATAGACAGACAGACAGTTAGTTGGGAACGGGAGCTTATATGACTACTTACATGAATTAAATGAGATGCTCCCCACCAGGGACTGGGTGAAGCCGGGCCGGGTCAGACAGACAGACAGTCAAGCAGACAGACAGACAGACAGACAGACAGATCCCCGCCAGGTGTGGGCGAAGCCGGGCCGGGTCAGCTAGTTAAATATAAATAAATAAATACACACACAAAGATAGTCCCTAACAGGTACAGCCGTTGGGGTATACAAATCCTAGGCCACGACATATGAGATGGTATGGCTATTTACCTTTCGTAGCATTTCCTTCGCAGAAATTCTGAAAATTGAATAGTATTGATCTTTGTCAGGCTTATCATCATCATGTGCCATGCCGATAAGCGTGGGCAGTCATGTTTTGCCATCTCACTCGATCACCAGAGTCGTGGATCAGCTCAGTGTTCTTGTCTCAACCATACAACGTGGCCAAGCCATCCAGGTATTTACTTCTCTGCTCCTCCCCTTGTTCTCTTCCCCTCGATCTTGCCAGTTGTCACCAAGTTCTCCAATTTATTTCTTCTCATAACGTGACCAAAAATTGTGACTGTCTACGTCTAATTTCTCTAATCAGTTTACGGTTTTCATTTGTTTCTTGTAGGACTTGGTCATTGGTTTTTCTGTCTGTCCATGGTATTCTTTGCATTTTCCTCAGAAACCACATTTCCACAGCCATCAGATGTTTTTCAGCTTGTCTGCTCATTGTCCACGCTTCACATCCATACAAAAGCACAGGTTCTATGTAGCACCTCAACACTCTTTTTCTCGTTGCAAATGACATCTTTTTATTGGTCAGTATGTTTTTCATCTTGCAAAAGGCTGCCTTCGCCATGGCGATTCTTGTTCTAATCTCTTCAAGGCATCTCCCATCAGATGTTATGACTGTTCCGAGATAATTGTACCGATTCACTTGTTTAAGAATATTCCCATTTACTTGTATATTACATTGTGGTATTTCCTTCTTCTTAGTGACGACCATAATCTGTGTCTTCTTACAATTTAATTCTAACCCAGTTGTTCACTGTGTGCAACAATTGCATCTACTAAATGTTGCAGATCCTGCTCATTGTCTGCAATCAATACTGTATCATCCGCATATCTAATGTTATTGATGTTATGTCCCCAATGATGATTCCTTTCATATCGTCAACATTTCTGAAAATATTTCACTGTACAGGGAAAAAAGATCTGGAGACATTACACATCCCTGTTTCACACCTCTCTTAATAGGCTGATATTGACCTACTTCATTATCAATCTTTATGGCAGCTTGTTGTTTCCAATATATGTTTTTATGAGTCTAAGGTCTTTCCCATCAATTTGTCAGATCTACGATTATCTCCATCATGTTGACATGTCTCACTCTATCGGAAGCCTTTGTGTAGTCAATAAAGCAAAGATGTAGGTCTTTGTTTACTTCTATAGAACGTTCAATTAATGTTCTCAGCATATACACAGCATTTACTGTACCCTTGCCTTCTACAAACCCACATTGTTCTTCTCCTATTTCGGGTTGTATTTTCTTCCTAACTCTTTGCATGATAATTCTTAGCAAAATCTTTGTGATGTGGCTCATTATACTAATTGTTCGATATTGATCACATTCCAAGGCTCCTGATTTCTTCGGGATTGCAATAAATATAGAATTACATAATTCATGAGGTATATCTCCAGTATCATATATTGTGTTCAGCAGTCTGGTGACTTGATCTATTCCATATTCTTCTAGTGCAGTGATAATTTCTGTTAAGATGTTGTATGGACCGGGGTCTTGCCAGATTTCATGATGGTTAAGAGCATTCTGAACTTCTATCTTCAGAATTGATGGTCCTTCATTATTACTCCGAATATCATATTGTTCTTCTCTTGTATCATCATAAAGGTTTTCACATAATCTGACCATGTATGTAAAATGCTCATAGTTTTTCTATTATGATTATTCCATCTTTTGTTTTCAGGCAGTCTGTTGATGTAGGTGTTCTTTTATTAGTAAGCGCCTGCATTCTTTTGTGCATTAATTTAGTATTTTTTTGTTGTGTTGTTTTTCAATTTCTACGCAATTATTTTCAAGCCATGCTTCTTTTGCTTCTTTACATAATATTTTGACTTTCCTGTGAATCTCTTTATATTTGTCAGAATGATTTTTGTCGTGTCTTCTTGTTTCCATTAGTTGTAAAATTTCTTCAGTCATCCGTTTCTTATGAACTACTTTCTTTAATTTCAACATTTCTAATTGATCATCCACATCTTGAAATATAATCTCTAGATCAGACAATACATCAAATCTGTTCTTTCCATCCATCCATCATGTGCCATGCCAGTAAGCGTGGGCGGTCATGTTCTGCCATCTCACTCGATCACCAGAGTCGTGTATCAGCTCCGTGTTTCTGTCTCGACCATGCCACAAGGCCAAGCCATCCAGGTACTTGCTTCTAGGTCTTCCCCTTGGTCTGTTCCCCTCGATCTTACCAGTTGTCACCAAATTCTCCAATCCATTTCTTCTCATAACATGCGCAAAAACTTTTGACTGTCTACGTCTAATTTCTCTAACCAATTTACGATCTTCATTTGTTTCTTGAAGGACTTGTTCATTGGTCTTTCTGGCTGTCCATGGTATTCTTTGCATTTTCCTCAGAAACCACATCTCTACAGCCATCAGATGTTTTTCAGCCTGACTGCTCATTGTCCACGCTTCACATCCATACAAAAGTACAGGTTCAATGTAGCATCTCAACACTCTTTTTCTCGTTTCAATTGACATCTTTTTATTGGTCAATATGTTTTTCATCTTGCTAAAGGCTACTTTTGCCATGGCGATTCTTGTTCTAATCTCTTCAAGGCATCTCCCATCAGATGTTATTACTGTTCCGAGATAATTGTACCTGCTCACTTGTTGAAGAATATTCCCATTTACTTGTATATTACATTCTTTACTGCTATGTTAAAATTGTCTTGTATTTCCTTGTCATTTTTTTTAATGCAGACTGCTCATATTTAGTGTTTCCTGGTGCATACTTGACTTTCTTTTTATCTTTACCTTCAAAGTGCATATAATCAATCTGTGATCACCGTAACAGTCAGTATTTGGAACTGTTTTTGCGACTGTTAACGCATTTCGAAACCTGCTGTTAGTCAGGATGTGATCGATCTGGTTTCTAATCCTGCTGTCAGGACTTGTCCATCCCATAATCTTCTGTGATGTTGCTTAAACCATGTGTTTCTGATAATCACTTCATGTTCCTTTGCCCATTCTACAAGTCTGTATCCTCTCTCGTTTCGTTCTCCAAAACCATGTTTACATACTGTGCATCCATCACCTTGATTCCCTACTTTCGCACTGAAGTCACCTATTATGAAGTTTATTTTTGAATTTTTACATTTCTTCAAAGCATTCTCCATGTTATTATAAAATTCCTCTATACTATCTTCACTGCTTGCTCCCGTTGGGGCATATTTTTGAATGACGTTTATGTTAAAAGGTCTGCCGACCAATTTTACCACTAGAACCCTCCCTGTCTGGCACTGTCCAATAGCCTTTAATAGATTTTATTGTTTTCATATCCAAGATAATTGCTACCCCTCTTTGCCTTCCCACTCCTCCAGAATATACAATCTTACAATCCTCCCCTGTCTTAATCACTGTCCCTTTCCATCTCGTCTCACACAATCCTAATATGTTAATATTCTCTTTTCTCATTTCTTGTTTGATGTTATCCAATTTTCCATCTGCATTCATGTTTCTAACATTCCTACTTTCAATGATAGTAATAATTTGCACTCAGTAGTCTGCTGACGGTCTGGAGTCTCCTGGTACACATGACTATCCATACCGGGCGAGGCTGCTCCCATGGAGCACCCATTTCCGCCATTTCTCTGATTTTCTATGATATCGCAAAACATAATTTTCTTGGTATCTGTAAAGAAGGTAGTTTACCATTGCTTTCCTTCTTAGCAGTGACCATACTGGTCATTAACCGTAGCCGTAGCATTTAAAAGAGAGAGAGAGAGAGAGAGAGAGAGAGAGAGAGAGAGAGAGAGAGAGAGAGAGAGAGAGAGAGAGAGAGAGAGAGAGAGAGAGAGATCCTCTGCCTACCGCCGTGAAGCTGGAGACCATAACCTATAACTATCTGTCGGCTGCTCTTCAACCTCATCCACCACCTGCACGCATGGCTTCACTTAACCCTGATCGCGAGGTTAAACTGGTACTCCACCTTGCCCAAGGGTGTCTCGCAGGCTAGTGGAGGGAAGGGGGCACCTTACTTCTCCTTTGATAGATGATACCCCTACATCGCTAGCCAGTCAGGCTGGGTCGACCCCATTGGTTAAAAAAACAAAAACAAACAAACAAACCCGGCGATGCTGAGGATTGAACCCAACATCACTGTTTTGGCGGACAAGTGCCCTAACCACTACACCACACGGCGTTACCTTTAGTGTATGTTTATATTTCTGCAGGACCGCAATCATATTTTATTTGTGACGCTATATTATATTACCAATCCTACCTTGGCCAATATCTTTCAATTATATCCCTTTTACGACTGGTTCGTGGAAGCTATTCCACCAACCCCATTTCCAAACCAGTATCTAGGTCACATAATCAGGCCACCTGACAGCCAGGCTAGAGGACATTCACGTTGTCATAATGCCCGCCAATAAAAGTCGACAGAAATGAAAATCGTATTCTTGACAGCCTCATATGATCAGTGCAAAATTGTGTTCTCCATAATAACATTAGAGGTCGGCGTGTCAGAGAGGTGTCATACGTTCACGCTTAAACGGTTTAGCGGTGATAACGGGGTAGTGGGTTCACTCCATAAACCGATCAGTTGGACTTAAACGTTGACTTCTCGTTGTGAAATCAATGGCAAACTACTGGGCGTAGAAATGACTAAAAAATCAACTTAGGGTTGATCTCGACATCCTGAAAAGGACTTACATCATAACATAACATTATGAATGAACATGAGTTAAAAATTATACAAAGGACGTACAACATAACATAATGTGAATGAACGTGAGTTATTAAGAATTATACAAAGGACATCATTTTGATGGTCGTGTCGTTCTGTCTGTAATACAACTTAGTCATCAAACACACAAACATATATCTTTTATTTGACACACAGAGCGAAA
>JACEFZ010024305.1:0-18640 GCA_014155875.1 Cepaea nemoralis | reverse complement strand
CCTACTCTGTTTCCAATAAGACCGGAGCATTAAGTTGATCTCAAAAATTTCCTTATCAATACGTGGAGGAATGAAAGAAAAACTCCACAAGGGATGGACTCTGGCAAATCAAAACTTGAAAAAGGCCAGGAAAAGACATGCGGCTTACTACAACCGTAGGTCTAAAGAAAGATCTCTAGAGGTGGGAGATAAAGTCTTGTTGCTACTCCCAACGGGAAACAAACAAACTGGAGATAGGTTGGCAAGGACCATTTCCCGTGGAAAGGGTGATATCCAGAACCAACTATCAAATCCGGATCCGGGGAAAGTCGAAGATTTTCCATATCAATCTCTTGCGGAAATACGAAGAGAGACCCGGAGACAAGGCAGCTCACCTCATGGCAATGGCAGTTGCAGTGGAGACAGAAGTGGGAACCAGCGAGGGCAGGGAATATCCCTTGGTACACCAGGAAACCTATAGGGATGTACAAGTGAACCCTGATCTGACCTCCCAGGAGAGGGAAAGGATAACCCAGGTTTCTCAAGTCTCATAAGGAGATACTGACTGATAAACCAGGACGAACGAGGTTGGTGGAGTTCGAGATGACTTTGACCACACAGGAGCCTGTTCGCCAGAAGGTTTACCCAGTGCCATTCTCTAAAGAAAAGGCCCTGGAGGAGGAAATAAAAAAATTGCTGGAGGATGACGGGATTGCACCATCCACATCCCCATACAATGCGGGGGTAGTTTTGTTACGCAAACCAAGTGGAGAACACAGGTTGTGTATAGATTACCGACTGCTGAACAGTCATACACAGTTTCAGGTGGAACCTTTGCCGAATCCAACTCAGCTATTCGCTAGGCTCCATATGGCTCGGTACTTTTCAAAGGTGGATCTGAGTCGGGGGTACTATCAGATACCAGTCAAACCGGAGATTCGACCACTGTTAGCTTTCAGTACACCCAGTGGACACTACGAATTTAAGGTCATGCCCTTTGGACTTAGCAATGCACCTAGTGTGTTTACACGCATGATGAGGACTTTACTAGATCCGTTACAGGATCCGTCCATCATCTCATTTATGGATGATATTCTGATTTCCAGTGACAGCCTGGATGACCACTTACAATCCTTGGAGAGAGTGTTTAATAGGCTCAAGGAAGCAGGGCTTACTGCTCGTCCAACCAAGTGCATGATTGGTTACCAGACTCTGGAATTTCTAGGTCACACCATCACTCCAGGACACATTGTTCCAGAAGAGAAGAACCTGGAGAAAATCAGAAATGCACCAAGGCCAAAAACGAAGAAGGATGTGCGATCTTTTCTCTCGTTGTGTGGGTTCTACCACAAATTTATCCCACATTTCACGGAACTGGGAGCTCCGTTGACCGAAACCTTGAAAAAGGGATTCCCGGATCAAATCATTTGGACACCAGAATGTGAGAATGCCTATAGTCAGTTAAAGGAGGCCTTGGTCAGCAACCTGTATTACAGCTCCCTGACCTTTCCAAACCATTTGTGTTGAGAACGGATGCGAGTGGGATTGGAATTGGAGCCGCTTTGTTACAGGAAGGAAAAGACGATGCTTCGGTTTTGAAACCTGTGGCATACGCAAGTAAGAAACTTCTACAGGCGGAGAGGAATTATTCAACCGTCGAGAGAGAATGCTTGTCCCTCGTATGGGCAGTGCAAAATTTCAGCCATATTTGTATGGAGTTAAGTTTCGGGTTCAGTCGGATCATCAGCCCCTGATGTTCCTGGCTACTTCTCAGAAGCTCAACGCACGTTTGATGCGGTGGTCGTTGTTACTTCAACCGTATAATTTCACAGTAGAGTACATTCCTGGGAAGGAGAATGTTGGAGCGGATTTCTTGTCAAGACACCCAGCTCCTGAAGAAGAGGAATGAATTATCTGGATTTAACTCATGGTGGAGGAGAGTGAGATGGACTACTCTCTTAAGAGGGGGCCTATGTCGCGAGATTGCCATGAGTTAAACAGATAAATATTCCCGACGTTTGCTTGGCGTGTATTTTCAGCACCATTATTTTACTAACTGGAAAAACACCGCGGATGTCAAAATCTCAGGACAATATTTGTAGCTGCACGTGTACATCTATAACGGATTTGGAACGGTCGGTGTTGATGGTGACAGGTCCTGGCATCGCCTTGATTAGTTTGTCTACATTTGAATGTAAATGGAAGCAGTGGGGTCAGGCCCATCTACACATTTGGTGTTGAGTGAGACGGAAGGGATACACCGAGTTGGCAGTTCATTACCAGTTAGAATCACATATATTGTCACCACGGAACAGAAGATTGACAAGTTTGTCAACATTTGAATGCAGATGGAAGCCGTGAGATCACAATGGCAGATGTAAAACGGAAGTACTTAGTAGGGAGAAAACAGTACATATGTCAATTCTTGGTTTCCGGAACATGAAGAGTTTGACGGGGTTATTTGCAACTGTTTGTTGGAAGTCGTCATAAAATTCGCTGGCTTGTTTTGAGAATCTTAACAATTACTGACAACTTTGACAGGATTTAAGCCCGGAAAAATAGATCCTTGCAAATGGTTGATATGTCCAAATAACACCTGTGTGGGGGAGAAGAGGATAAAGTCACGTGGACAACTTTGGTAGTTTGCCATATAAACTCTAGTTGGGACCAGCTAGGGAGGACTTGAAATTATGCTTTAGTCAGAGTGCCAGGGCACGGCAGCGCCTAGTGGAAATAATATCTACCGTGTGTTAATTAGGGACTTAATTTTACACGTGCCTATATGGCAGATGTAGATATGATTTATAGGACTGCAGTAGTGCCATTTAAGGTATAACTTATTATAATATATTCGTTATAATTACTTTAGGCAGTAGCCTTGTTAAACTATAGTGTGATGATTAGCACTGTTAGTGGAAACTAGCTAGAGTAGGGAAGTGATACTTGACTCTGTTAGCTAGAATAGATTAGTGAAGTGTTGATAAGCTTTACTAGTTGAGAATTGAGTAATGAGGGATAATTGGGATTTCCCGTAGGTGTCCCTTGTGGGAGGGGTTCCACATTCTGTTTGCTGATTTTTTCTTTGTCATAACCTGATTCGACTCTAGGTGGGTAGCTAATCTGCTCTATGACTAAGTCTAGTTAGCTAACGATCATTAGGCAAGGTGATAGGCTTACACTCAGCCGAAAGAATCATGAACTAGTACTATCACCAGGTGTGTTGTTTCTATCCTAGGTTCCCTACCAGATCCAAGGAAGCTCAATAAAGTTTTGGGAAGGAAGAAAATCCCAGTCGGAAGAACACCAGTTCGGCAATCAATAAAGATTGCTTACAGACGTGATTAAAAGCTAGAGGGAGGTTGATTCACCCAACATAGTGAAGATTACAGTTGCACCATACAGCATTAAACAGTGGTAACGAACCGAGAACCGGTTAAGAGTAACTAGTGTTAGTACAGTAACAATTAACATTAGTAATTAGCACTTGCGGACTGAATGGTTCGAGGTGCAACGAGGATGATCTGTCGACTAACACTTAACTTTACTAACTGTGTAAACACTAGAAAAGAACTTGTGCAGTTGGTTAGAGAACATTAGGAACGGACATTGTGTAGAGTGAATCCGGTCCATAAGTAACTGTTCATACCACCGGTGTCTATTTCTCATGTTCATGAAATGGGATTACCAGAGGTCTACAGAAGCAAAGCAGTATCCGGCAGGATGGTTCCGGCAACGGGTGAGACGTACTTGTTCTGACGTAACGTGCTGTGGTCTATCTTTGCTGTGATCAGCGGACTGATCTGATGTCTGAGAGTCAGATTCTCTACACTTTATAGAACACGTCACACATTTTCTTCGCATACACGTCTCATACACGTTACACTTTTATTTTAATAAATTAATCTTTATTAATTTCTAGAAGTAAGAGTTGTTGAGTATGTTGCGTTGGGGAAGTATGAGAAGGGGGCATAGTACGACAGTGTGAGAGTGATAGGAAAAGGTGTCCATAGGCTGATGGAGTGTGTTGGACGGAAGCTGGTGGATTCTCCAGAATATTGAGGGGGAAAAAAAAAATAATATTATAATGTGGGTGTCGGATCTCCTCACTCCAGGGACGACACTTTAAAGGAGGACACGACAGTGTTACGCGTTGGTCTTTCCTTGTTTCTTAAGAGAGCTTTCTTCTTCTTATCAATCAAGGGCTGCAGAGTCTCGCTGTTGGCAGCAAACCAGTCCTGCCTCTTATGATCCACAGTGCCGTAAACTCCTACGGCAGTTTTATAAAGAGTTTCCTTAATTTGACCCCACTTTTCATTTACTGTACAATTTTCTGGTGTATCAGTGAAAGCGTCTTCAAGTTGCTGTTGAAACTGAAAGCACTTTTCAGGATCATGAGTGTTAATAATATTAATCCTGAGGCTAGATTTGTGTTTAGCTGTGTAGATTCTCTTTGGTCTCAGTCTAACCCTTGCAACAACCAAAGAATGATCCGTATCACAGTCAGCACTGTGGTAACTACGAGTCAATGATATATGGTTCAGATGTTGTCTCCGTGTGATGATGAAGTCCAGCTGGTGCCAATGGCCGGATCTTGGATGTTTCCATGTGACCTTATGCATCTCTTTTGTTTTAAAAAAGGAGTTTGTAATACATAGGTCATTACTGGTGCAATGCTCCAGCAGTCTTTGCCCATTTTCATTCATGCGACCGATGTTGTATTTTCCAAGGCACACTGGCCATGAACTCGAGTCCTTGCCCACACGAGCATTGAAATCACCAAGCATATAAATGTAGTCAGATTTTGGAACTGCCTTGATCACGGAGTCTAACTCCTCATAGAACGAATCCTTCACATCATCAGAGGAATCGAGTGTCGGTGCATATGCAGTAATAATGGTGGCAAACCCACAAGAGGTTGCCAAGCGCAGGGATAATAGTCTTTCATTTCCTCCTGCTGGAATTTCAATCATTCCCAGTAGCGAATTCTTCACTGCAAAGCCCACACCGTGTTGCCTTTTTTCTGCCTGCCCTCTACCCTTCCAGAAAAAGGTGTAGTTGTTTTCCCTGAGTGACCCTTCCTCAGCGAGGCGAGTCTCCTGCAGGCCAGCAATATCAATGTTTAGACGATTGAGTTCGGCATCAATCACAGCCGTTTTTCTCACATCGTCAATATTGGTCAAGTCAGTGGAAAATCCTGGACACATGGTTCTCACGTTCCAGGTTGCAAGCCGTAGCTTGAGGTTTCTATTTTTATTTTTGTTTGTACCTGGTGCATTGGTTTTACAGCCTGCGATTCAGATTTTGTCCTAGCCCCAAGCACCCATTGAAGCAGGCAGGCTGTGGCGGATCAGCACCCAATTGGCTGGGGGCTGCCCAGCTTGAGGCGGGCGGTAGCTGATCAGTGACACCTATAGGTGTCTCCCACCGTCAGAGGCAACGCGTGGCGCCCCATGTCTACGCCAACTGACAAGGACTTATAACCCGTAACAGTTGCCTCTCGCTTTGATTCCGAGACCAGTTAAGACCAGGGATGGAGTTATTGCCTCTCCATAGCACAAAGCCTGGGCTAAAATATAGAGATCATGTGTTGCCCATGCAGCATGATCCCTCTCTCGGCCTGCCTAGTTTACTCCAGAGGAAAGGTAACACCCCTACATCTGGAACAAGACAAGCTGCAGAAGCTGCCGGATCAGCAAAGCAATGCTCTAACTGTCCGCCTGTCGGAGCTTCGATCCTAGACCAGCCGCCAACCAAGGCTTAGGGCCTGGTCTGCCCTGCCATGACATTTTGTCTTTAGCTTGCATTTCCTCGCACCAGGGTAAGGCTTATACCCTCCCAATTGCGCTCTTCCGCCCGAAGCCGTTGGCACAATGTGGGGTGTCGGGTTTGGTAAGCGCCGCCCAACGTTCAGCGCTAACAGAAACCAGGTAGTACCGCCTACTGTTATACGGTAGCTCAGTCATATCTGACTAAGACCTGACACTAATCCGACACACCATACAGGTATGACATAATCTGACACACCATGAAGGTATGACATAATCCTACACACCATACATGTATGAAATAATCCGACACACTATAAAGGTATTACATAATCCGAGCTACCATTCAAGTATACCATTATCCGAACCAGAACCCAAGTCCGTAGTACCTTATGTTACTTATTTCACGTGTCACTTGGTTTACCTGTATCTCGACTGACTTCAATGCTGTCTTTCCCTTTCATCTGGTTTCATTGCTACCGTTACCTACTCACTCCACAGCTTAAGTAAGAATATGAAGGGTCTGATGAAAGCCATTCAGTCGTAGTGTACCTGCAGCTAGACACATCCTGCTATCTATCTACTGCATATCGTCTTGTCCGAGGTACACAACTTTATGCTAATTAAAGCCGTAAGCACACCTGTACCTATTGATATACAGTGCAAACCGCTTAAGGCGATGTGACAAATTACTGTTGTGAAGAACAATATTGTATTGTACGTTGTAAATGCATTACCGTTAGATTTTTAAGAGCACGCATCTTTCCCACTGCAACATACGCCTGTGAGACCTGGACGCTTACTGAACAAGCGGAACAGCCCATAAATGCCTTCAAATAAAAATGTTATAGACAGGCTCTAAGAATATCATGGATACAGAAAAGAACAAATGCATCCATACGACAAGATATTGAAGAAGGATGGCTAGTAAAGACGATACAACCAAGAAATTTGAAATATTTTAATCACTTGAAACGTCATGAAAGTTTGCAGAGAACAATAATTATTGGGATGCGGGGGGGGGGGGGGGGGTGTAAAATGCCCAGGAAGACAGGAAGAGAAAGGCCAGAGAGAAGATGGGTGCAGGATGTGGCGGATGATCTCCAGATGGGTGTATTGGACGCGGAACATCTTGCTTATAAACGAGAAGTTTTCAGGAAGGTGATGGGAGCGATGTTCTGCAAAGTACATGCTACTGAATGAATTAAATGAATGACTATATGCTTGAACTCTTATCAGAGGAATTTCTGACACGGAGAACTATTTCTTAGGTCGCAAGTGAGTTCATCTTATCAGGTCTGCACTGTACTTGTAGTTGTTTTGTACGTTTGCTTGTCTGCGCGTTAACGTTGATAGTTGCTGAATATCGTAAGGAAATATAAAAGCAATATTCCACGTTAGTATAAATGATAATCATCTGTTAAGCAAGTGAATCGGTACAGTTATCTCGGAACAGTTATAACATTTGATGGGAGATTCCTTGAAGAGATTAGAACAAGAATTGCCATTGCGAAGGTCGCCTTTTGCAAGATGAAATCCTCCGAAGTCGGAGAGTGTCTGCCTGTACGGCGAGGAACCACCAGTCTGCACACCAATAAGCCAGACATGGGACAACGGATACTCACGCAAACCTCAGGTCCTGTATGACATCACACTGATGTTGGACAACAGGATGTCTTCATCCGACATACAGGACTTCGCGTTGGAGCTCAAGCCAACGAACACAAGCAAGCAAGCAAGCAAGATGAAAAACATACTGACCAATAAAAAGATATCAATTGAAACGAGAAAAAGAGTGTTATAGTGCTACATAGAACCTGTACGTTTGTATGGGTGTGAAGCGTGGACAATGAGCAGTCAAGCTGAAAAACATCTGATGGCTGTGGGACGCAGAGGTGTTGGCACCAGGGCCGGGTTATATACTGGCCAAGACCTATTGACGCGTCCTCGTCGAGCGTCCTGGGCAACAGGTCCCTTCGGGGTCCTGGCTAATGTCAGTAGGATCGCCGATTCCTCCGAAGTCGGAGGGTGTCTGCCTGTACGGCGAGGAACCACCAGTCTGCACACCAATAAGCCAGACATGGGACAACGGATACTCACGTAAACCTCAGGTCCTGTATGACATCACACTGATGTTGGACAACAGGATGCCTTCATCCGACATACAGGACTTCGCGTTGGAGCTCAAGCCAACGAACACAAGCAAGCAAGCAATCTGATGGCTGTGGAAATGTGGTTTCTGAGGAAAATGCAAAGAATCCACAGACAGAAAAATCAATGAACAAGTCCTTCAAGAAACAAATGAAGATCGTAAACTGATTAAAGTGAGTAGACGTAGACAGTCAAAATTGTTTGGGTATGTTATGAGAAGAAATTTATTGGAGAACTTGAAGAAGGGGACAACCGAGAAGTAAATACCTGGATGGCTTGGCCACGTGGCATGGTCGAGACAGGAACACGGAGCTGATCCACGACTCTGGTGATCGAGTGAGATGGCAAAACATGATCGCCCACGCTTATCGGCATGGCACATGATGGATGGGTGGATTTTCACACACAGCACTGTATAAATGGGAGCGGGATCATATTCAGAATATTGCTGCAAGTGCCTGTGCAGGATGGACGGCAAAAAAGAGATTTGGCCATCCCATGTCAATACTGTACCTTGAGTATGTAAAGGTCTAACATCTCACATCCAGACTGCAATGTTTGAAATAGGACTACCTGTACCGTATTAGGCTCAAACAACATACACGTGTGCTCACGCCCCGACAGCTCGTTACCATTCTCGACACGTGTGTGTTCTTTTCATTCCGGATCAGCCCCATGTCATCACCGATCTCGAATGGTTCAGGTCGAACAAGGACGAAAGTGGTTGAAAAATTACGGTGTCAGTCTCAGATTCTATAGGTACAAGGTACGTTGCCAGCGCACGGCTGGGAGTTCTTCCAAAAACTATAGGCGTGTCATGATATGAACGCCCACTTGATCACTTTGGTAGTGAGATTGAATACCTAGCTTTCTCAGATAGGGACGAAAAACAGGAGTTCCGGTATGCAAGTCACGTACGTAAACAAGTCCATTACCATGCTGCCTAGTGCACAGGCGGGAAACTTTTTGTTGCCTTATGCTGGCGTAATGTTGCTGCGTCACAACCTAAGTTTCTGTAAAGCCACTCAACCTACGTCCACCATGTGTTTATATTATACACAACAACCACTGAACAAATTAATTTGATCCTGATCTTGTGTTGACACGTTTCCGGCACATTAAATAACTATTTTATTTCTTATAGGGTATCTAATACCTTAATATAAATAGAAACAAATACAAATATTATGTTTACCAAAATTTAAACTCTAAATACACTAATTGAAATTTTGTTATGAAACAAGTACATCAACAGGCTGTCTAACAACTAAAGATGGCAAAATCATAATAGAAAAAGATCAGATTCTACATGTATGGACAGATTATGTGAAAGACCTGTATAATGATAACAGAGAGGAACAGTATGCTATTAGATTTAATAATGAAGGACCAGCAATTTTAAAGATGGAGGTTCAAAATGTTCTTAAGCATATAAAAGCTGGCAAGGCCCCCGGTGCAGATAACATCACAACAGAAATGATTAAAGCTTTAGAAGAATTTGGACTAGAGCAAGTCACTAGACTGCTGAACACATTATATGAAACTGGAGATATACCTTCTGAATTATGTAATTCTGTATTTATTGCAATCCCAAAGAAATCAGGAACCTTAGAATGTGATCAACATAGAACAATTAGTATAATGAGTCACATCACAAAGATTTTCTTACGAATTATCATGCAAAGAGTGAGGAAGAAAATACAACCTGAAATAGGGGAAGAACAATGTGGGTTTGTAGAAGGAAAGGGTACAGTAAATGCTGTGTATATGCTGCGAACAGTTATTGAACGTGCTATAGAAGTAAACAAGGATATACATCTTTGCTTTATTGACTACATAAAGGCTTTCGATAGAGTAAGACATGTCAACATGGTAGATATGCTTGCAGATCTACAAATTGATGGGAAAGACATTAGACTTATAAAAAACATATATTGGAAACAACAAGCTGCCATAAGAATTGATAATGAAGTAGGACAATACCAACCTATTAAGAGAGGTGTTAGGCAGGGATGTATAATGTCTCCAGATCTTTTTTCCCTATACAGTGAAAATATTTTCAGAAATGTAGAAGACCTAAATGGAATCAGCATTGGAGGACGAAACATAAATAACATTAGATATGCAGATGATACAGTATTGATTGCAGACAATGCACAGGATCTGCAACAATTAGTAGACGATGTGGTTGTACACAGTGAGCAGCTGGGGTTGGAATTAAATTGTAGGAAGACACAGGTTATGGTCGTCACTAGGAAGAACGAAGTACCACAATGTAATATACAAGTAAATGGGAATATTCTTCAACAAGTGAATCGGTTCAATTATCTCGGAACAGTCATAACATCTGATGGCAGATGTCTTGAAGAGATTAGAACAAGAATCGCCATTGCGAAAGTAGCCTTTAGCAAGATGAAAAACATTCTGACCAATAAAATGATGTCAATTGAAACGAGAAAAAGAGTGTTGAGGGGATACATAGAGCCTGTTCTTTTGTATGGATGTGAAACTTGGACAATGTGCAGTCAAGCTAAAAAACATCTGATGGCTGCAGAAATGTGGTTTCTGAGGAAAATGCAAAGAATACCATGGACAGATAGAAAAACCAATGACCAAGTACTACAAGAGACAAATGAAAATCGTAGATTGATTAGAGAAATTAGACGTAGACAGTCAAAATTTTTTGGACATGTTATGAGAAGAAATGGACTGGAGAACTTAGTGACAGCTGGCAAGATCGAAGGGAACAGACCAAGAGGAAGACCGAGAGGAAAATACCTGGATGGCTTGGCCACATGGCATGGACGAGACAGGAACACTGAGCTGATCCACGACTCTGGTGATCGAGTGAAATGGCGAATCATGACCACCCACGCTTTCCGGCATGGCACATGATTGATTGATTGATATGAAGCTGCCATCTGTACATGTTATGTAGACAGAAAGTCCAACAAAAACAAAAACTAAAACATTTAAATGGCACCACATTACTTAATAACACCACCAACATTCGTGCTATGGTGGTGGCATAACACTGGCATGAATATATTACAGTCGAGGACTACAGAATTGGTGGTGGGGGGGGGGGGGTGGTCGGGAAAGAGGTGGGATAGGGCGGAAACAGAACCTCATCATGGTGAGTCATTGCTGCCCCACACTCATTCAGTTAGTTCGCATCATATCACATATTACCCCTAATGTTTAACACTTTTGGTTTGAAGAGATGTGAAAACAGGAATAGCTTTGAAAGAATTATATACCTCAATTTAATTAAAAATTCAATTTTTAAAAGGAGATTACATAACGTCTTTCAATCCTCTCATTGTGCCACTGAAAATGTTTCACATGCCACGCTTGGCACGCGTGCCGTAGGTTGCCGCCACGTGTTGTAGAGGAAGCGAACCTGACACGCATGCACGCCGCAGGTTGCCGCCATGTGTTCCACAGAAAGCGAACGCCGAAGTCGGACACACCGATGTTTGGGGTGTGACGCACTCCCCGAGAAAAATAACCCAAGTTATTGCAGCTTTGCAGAACAGAATTACGAAAAATACAGTACGCTGCGACGACTAGCCTTCAACAGCAAACAAATGCATACATAAAACACAATACATAGTCACGGAGAAGACCATCCAGTGACTACATTAAGGCATAAGAACGGGATGAGAAAAAATTTAAAAACAGATGAAAAACTAACAGAAATGAAGAGACAATGAACATCTGGAGGAAAAAAAAAAATTCTGCTATTTATCCAAAATTCTGCTATTTATCCCAAAATCCCAGCCTGATATTCAGAGATATGTAGAAGCAAATTTTTGTTGTGTTTTGTGTATTTGTTGGCTGATGAAGGCTAGTCGCCGCAACGTCTGCGGTTTTTCGTAATTCTGTTCTGTAAAGCTGCACTACTTTGTGTTATTTTATATTGTTTACATTTCCAAAGCTTTACCGCAGTTCCACTAATTTTATTCCCACCGAAAAAGGAAAGCAGGGGATGAAACATAGGTCGAACATGAGTTAACGACTCCACCTGGCAGGATCGACAAAAAACAATAGCCATAACAATAATACCCGTATGATGCTTCACTAAGCCAGCTCATGGTGTCTACTGACGCTCACCTTCATGTCAACACGGCTGAGTGCTCATCAAGATCGCACACTCACACATCCGCATTCATTCACTCTTCTTCAATTACTTTCTGACAGGAACAATATTTTAGAAAATAGAATGCACTTGAGCACTTGACTAGAAAATTGTCAAAATACTCGCTGACATAGGATGGAGAGTAGGTCTTTACAAAGCTGTTAGGTAAAGAGTAAAGTGGTCAGGTAAACAGTAAAGCTGTTACGTAAACAGCAGATCTTTAAACAAATATTACGATATGAATTAGTTAGTCTTTAAGCCATGTGCACATGTGGTTTGGCGTCGCAGACAGCAGAGCACATACTCCAAGACTGCCCAAACTACAACATACGCACGCATACCTTCTGGCCTAGAGAGACAACAGTGGAAGATAAACTCTATGGACCGCTGAGTGAACTAAAAAAGACTGTTAGATTCATACAAGAGCAACACTACTACTACTACTACTACTACTACTACTACTACTACTACTACTACTACTACTACTACTACTACTACTACTACTACTCAGCGCGCTCAGACAGCCCAGCGACATCTGGCCACTTCTTCCGCCTCATGTATCCCATTGCCCAAGATGCCTGCAATGTCCGTTGTCCATCTCCGCGCCGGCCGACTCCCGCCACTGCAGCTAGGAACCACGTCCTCCAACATCATTCTTTCCCAGCCACTATGACGAATGATAAGCCACATAATTGAGTGTCCGAGACACTGCTTTTGAGCCAGTTTTCTTCGACGTTGAGGTATTGTAGAATTTCAATACATTCTTCTTCTGGTCCACGACATTTTAAGAATCTGTTCAATTTATAGGGAACAAACTAAGTAGCAGACTGTATACATTTCAAAGTGTGTAGAGGAAAACAGCAGTCCATTCTGTAACTATCGCGGGGTTGACTGGGAGTATGGCATCCAGCAGCAGACCATTTTGAGGGGCAGCTACGGTCACGCAGTGGACAAGCGCACTCGCCGCCTTATGTTACATTGACACCTTGCCGTCTTGACAGACGATAGTTTGTGCGTTGGACAAGATACTACACACAGAAGATGGTAGCCTAGGCAGGCCGACACAGCGGAAAAGTCTGGCTTCATCGGTCGGGAGACACGTGCTCGAGAGTGGTCACGTGGTTGAAAGAGACAGTGCCTTCCGTGTGTTGTTCAACACACAAAGTAGTCCATAGTTAAAGTTTGCTGAAGCTATACTAATCAACCTCCGTAAGCCGTCCTTGTGTAAGCAGAAAGACATGTTAGTCAGTTTAAAATTACCGTGGTAGACAATCGACATTACTGTGCGAACATGTGTATATTTCAGTTTGAAGGATTTATCTAATTAATTCACGTAAGTTGTGTGATTTCTGCAGTATGTACCTGACGAGATGCAGCGAAATATGCCAGGCAATAAATCGTGCAATCTATTGTTTGTGTCTTCGTTATTCAAATAATAACTTTTACCTATGTCGGTAGCGAATGTGACTGATAAGGCCAATTCGCGCTGTAAATGTCCGTTCACAGTGGGTGCATGTGAACACGTGGTCATTTCCACCATCATGCACCATCTTATGTCTCACACGCTCGGTGTGTGACTTATCTGCAATAACTTTCTCCTTTGTCTTTATTCCATTTCTGATGTTTGTCCTCCATGCAACACGTTCAGCGGCGACTTGCTCCCACTGTGCATTGTCAATGCCTGTATCAATCATATCCCGCTTACACACATCTTTGTATCGTAGTAGAGGCCGACCCTGAGATCTCTTACCCATCTGTATTTCACCAAACAACGATGTCCTTTGGTATTCCACCATCATCCATCCTCCTAAGATGTCCTATCCATCTAAGTCTACGAAGACTGAGCATGGAATATTGCCTCTCCATAGCACAAAGCCTGGGCTAAAATACAGAGATCATGTGTTGTCCATGCAGCACGATCCCTCTCTCTGCCTGCCTAGTTCACTCCAGAGGAAAGGTAACACCTCTACATCTGGAACAAGACAACCTGCAGAAGCTGCCGGATCAGCAAAGCAACGCTCTAACTGTCCGCCTGTCGGAGCTTCGGTCCTAGACCAGCTGCCAACCAAGGCTTAGGGCCTGGTCTGCTCTGCCATGACATTTGTCTTTAGCTTGCATTTCCTCGCACCAGGGTAAGGCTTGTACCCTCCCAATTGCGCTCTTCCACCCAAAGCCGTTGGCACAATGTGGGGTGTCGGGTTTGGTAAGCGACGCCCAACGTTCGGCGCTAACAGAAAGCAGGCAGTACCGTCTACTGTTATACGGTAGCTCAGTCATATCTAAGACCTGACATACCGCCGCCTTATGACAACCACATATTTGTATACAACATGTGCCGCTGGTTGGGTGCTGTGGGCAATATCGTGATGGCCGCCAGTATTTTCCAGATCACTTCCTGGCTGTCCCGGTACACATTTTAGGCGGGTCGATTTATTTTAAAAAGGGGGCGGGGGAAGAAGAAGAAGAAGAAGAAGAAGAAGAAGAGAGGTGGGAGTGGAAGGGGCGGGGGGGGGGGGGTCCGTTGGCTTTGAACTTAAGCCTAGTCCATACACGTACGGGGCAGATTTTTGAGTATGGATTAGCTTTCATTATTGCCAATGTCCCTCGCCATCAGGCGAACCCACTCCGACTTCAAAGGTACTTGTAATTTACGTCCCCGAGTTAAGGACGAGAAGTCAATATTTTAGCGCAACTGACTGGTGTAGAAGTTGAACCTGCTACCTCGGCATCAGCACACCGGATGTTTAAGAACGAGCACTCTTGCCCATTTGACTATACTCACCTCCATAATATGTCTATGATAACGTTCTATGAGATGATTATCACAGAGTTAGGTTACTTACGTAAATAGAGAGGAACGTACCTGACTGTGAGTGGCAGCTATATCGTTAAGGGACAATTCCTGACGGTGAGTGGCAGTCATATGGTAAAGGACAATACCTGACGGTGAGTGGGGGTGAGGATCCAATCTGCCTACCTTCCAATAGATTGCACGATTTATTGCCTGGCATATTTCGCCGCATCTCGTCAGAATTCACACAACATAAAGTAAAATAAGTAGATAAATCCTTCAAGCTGAAATATACACATGTTCGCACAGTAATTTCAATTGTCTACCACGGTAATTTTAAACTGACTAATATGTCTTTCTGTTTGCACAAATCTGGCTTGTGTAGATTAATCATACAATTACCGTGGTAGACAATTGACATTACTTTGCGAACATGTGCATAGTTAGCTTTAAGGATTTATGCCAGGCGGCCTTAATTCCTCAGGCTCAAAGACCCCTATGCCATACACCGCAAGGTACTACTATATTGGCAGTAAATGACAGTTTTTGACAATGTGACAGTTGTGTGAATTCTGCAGTATGTGCCTGCCTAGATGCAGCGAAATATGCCAGGCAATAAATCGTGCAATTTATTGTTTGTGTCTTCATTATTCAAACCTTAAATATGCCAATGCATACATAAGTGGAGATATCAATTCGGATCACAGTCGTGTGGTTAAAAAACTGCAACTCAAACTTACAAAACGAATACACAAAAATACACTGGAATAAAGGTAGTCTCAAATATAGCAGCAGTGAAGCAGCAGACTTCAGTTAACTATCATCTGGTCCCCACGACGCTTGACGGCAGAAGTGGAAGATGATGATGATGATGATGATCGTCATCATCTGGTCAGGGAGCTACGGTATCCTAGTGGCCAGACGCTCGCCTGTAGGTCCGGTGGTGGTGTGTTCGAATCCGCATCCCGGTGGATGTGTACAAGTGACATAGGCTGCCATGTTGGGCTAAGTTAAACGTTGTGCTGGCAAATGTCTTTGGAAGTCAAGGAACGGGCGTGATGTTGACTTTATCTCCCACTGAGAGCCGATGAATAAATAACATCATAAATTACCCCAAGCAGTTATGGGTCTGGGATGTGACAGCGCCTTCATATTTGGCAGGGAGGAACATGAGGCTAATCTTTACCTCACTTTGACAAGCGACGAGATCAAGAGTGGAACACGCGTCCGACCATGCTCATAACAGTGCAGATTGCAATCAGCTTCCGAGTGAGGAGGAGGAGGAGGAGGGGAGAGAGAGAGAGAGAGAGAGAGAGAGAGAGAGAGAGAGAGAGAGAGAGAGAGAGAGAGAGAGAGAGAGAGAGAGAGAGCAGAAAAAGTTACCTATCGCATACCATGTCATGAATGTAACAATTGAATGGGACAGACAAGAGTTCAGAAAAACATATCGTGTCCAATAAACAACAACAAACCAATAAACGCAAGATGAGCTGCTTGGTATGGGATATGTTTAAGTGCTTTAGCCAGGTTACCGTCCACGTTTGTGATCAACTTATAGCAGACTCGCTGCCATTTGACAGGCCACTGCTATACTTTGAACTCGCATCCAGGCAGGTGTGCGTTTCATTTTTACACTGACCTACTCTCCCATGTCGATCCAGTCTAAATGAATACTGTGCTCGACGCCCTGATAGTGACCCCATTAGCCCTGGAGTGTCCACTGGTCTACACAAACACGCCTTTTCCACTACGTCTAATACGCCAGAAGACATGTAAAATGGTTGTTACTTATTCTTACTAACCGCTGCGCATTTCAACTCCAACCGTGCACTTTATGGAATGCACCAGCACGAAGCAATTTCCTGTCGCACCACATCAGCCACCTCAACCAATATACTGAAACGCGTCCAGGGCGAACCCGAGGAGCACCGCGATACATTCTCTGATGACCAATGGAGTTCTCGTGACCGGAAACACGCATTATGCCGTCTGAGCAAACGTCGAGGGCAGACAATAATGGAGAAACACTGACTACTTCCGGTAGGCAGTATTCGATATATTGGACCCTCGATAGCTGCTAGCGGCTCGAGATGCCTTCAGTAATCGATTTCTCTTATATTGCTAGCAATAACGATCCAATGTTACAGACGGGGATAGCTAGTTATACAATGGCTGTCGAATACATAATTTGGATCCGAATGAGGGATGCATCGATTTCATTGCAGGGCAGACATGACGTTCACTGAATTATTCTCAACTGAGTAAAAATGGCAGCTGCGATATTTCTGGGTAGGAAATGTAGCTTAGAAAGCAACTGGTTACCACATCTAATAATATCACAGTCGAGGATATTTAAAGTCCTGCCAATGTCACTCTCTCCTGTGTGATGCCGGGGTCGTAACGGGGAGCAATGAATAGTCACGCTAACCTAACATGCAAGTCCTAAGATGCGACCAAGGAGGTTCCGTCCTGTGTTGCCGGGACCTTTAAGAGAAGCAAAGAACAGTAAGTTTGTAAAATTTACACATGCAGTATGAGGCGACAAAGGAGGGTTGGCCGTGAGGCTGGCGTTTCCATTCTGTAGAAAACTTTAGCTACAAACTCCAACCAACTATGGGAGGACATGGACCGAGCTGCATGCGGTCTGACGGCTTGGGGTGAGTTAACTTAGGACCTATGCCCCAAATGGGGATAAGGGGCCAGAGAGGAAAGTGGAAGAAGAACACCACTCCATGCTGGAAGCATTAACTTCAGTTGGTCGACTGGGTTGAGGGTTGGTTGGACGGCCTCTGTTCAACTCTTGAGTCTGCGTCATTGGTGTTCCTGTCCTGAAATGGGCTTGCATCTATCGGGGTGAGGCTCGGGAAGAGACTTTTCTCCCGGCACAGTAATAAAGCACCATCTTCACGACGAGTTTGTTGCGGAGATCGCATTTCCCTCTCCAAGCACAGCATTCAACAAGGTGGACAATAACGATACTAGAGATTAACATCTGCGGAAAGGCAAGGTCATCTTTAGAACGTTGGACAGACTGGAAACCCAGTCTGTGAATGCACTCCGGGTGCTGAACCTGGTCTTGCGACCTGAACGTTACAGAGACCAAATGTTTCTTAGGTGAAACAGATATCGTATGAACCCGTAAAGCAACTATGGCTCGTCAAGTTACAATCATCATTGTAACATTAATCCGTAAATCATTCCTGGGTCACCAGTGTACAATCACCAAAAAGATCATAACAAGAACCAGTATCTTAATTACAGCTCACCAGGGTGCAATGATGAACGAAAAAGACGCACATGAACCCGGAACTCAATCATGGTTCGCTAGGGTACAATCAACTACAAACAATAAGGCCACATTAAGCAATATCTAAATCATGGGTCGCGACCATCAACCAACTAGACACCACATTAAACAATAACTCAATCATGGGTCACGACAATCAACCAAGTAGACACTACATTAAACAATAACTTAATCATGGGTCGCGACGATCAACCAACTAGACACCACATTAAACAATATATTAATCATGGGTCGCGACGATCAACCAAGTAGACACCACATTAAACAATAACTCAATCATGGGTCACGACGATCAACCAAGTAGACACCACGTTAAACAATAACATAATCATGGGTCGCGACGATCAACCAAGTAGGCACCACATTAAACAATAACTTAATCATGGGTCGCGACGATCAACCAAGTAGACACAACATTAAACAATAACTTAATCATGGGTCGCGACGATCAACCAAGTAGACACCACATTAAACAATACTTAATCATGGGTCGCGACGATCAACCA
>JACEFZ010024304.1:15000-21082 GCA_014155875.1 Cepaea nemoralis | reverse complement strand
TATATACTGAAACAGGTCATTACTGAACAGGACATGTACTGAAAGGTAGAACTGAAAGGTCATGTACTGAACAGGTCATATACTGAACAGGTCATGTACTGAACAGTCATGCACTGAACAGGTCATATACTGAACAGGTCATATACTGAACAGGTCATATACTGAAAAGGTCATGCACTGAACAGGTCATATACTGAACAGGTCATATCCGGGAAGGTTAACCCGGTCAACAAATGCCCGCAGAAGTCGGATGTGTCGGCCTAACGGCGCAAGAACGCAGCTCTGCTGTAAACAGGCACAACGCAATCACATCCGAAAAAAAAAAAAACTCCGGATGAACGAAGAAGAAGAAGAAGAACAGGTCATATACTGAACAGGTCATGTACTAAACAGGTCATTAGTTTACTAATCAAGAGCCAACAGTAGCTTCTGTAGCGATCAGCGTACCTTTGATATATCAGGTTGTGTACACAGGACCATCCCTTTAGGCAGGCTAGGCACTAGAGCCTACACCCTTATGGACCGTGACCAACACTTTTCTACTTCTTTCTCGTTCACACTCAGATCGCTATGAAAATTAGTTGCATACTCTAAACAGGACCGTGCAATCAACTTCACTGTTTGTGATTAATTAGGTAATGTTAGTTCAGCAGTTTGTCCTTTGCTTTTTGAACGAGAGCTGCATAACATAGCAACAGATAGAGCGCTTTGGAGTGAGTTGGTTGGTTGAGAACATATGTTCCAATGGGGGAATAAATGAATCCACCCCTACCCCCCCCCCAAAAAAAAAAGAAAAGAAAAGATAACGAGAAGTAGATTGTAAGCTTTACTAGAGTACGATTAAAGAAACAAAATGGACGTTGCGGCCAAAGCCTTCGTCAGCACAGAACAAACAAACAAAAACATAACTACACGAAAGACACTACATGAAAATATTAAGGTTACTTATCTGTATCCTTGCTTGGCTGAAAACGTCTTGAGCGGCTATCAGTGGATGGAATTAACCGGATGTGTGGTTAATTGGGAGATAAAAGGCAGAAAAAAGGTATCACGATGTTCTTGATGATAAATGCGTGATATGGTCGTTGTCTAGGTAACGATACTCCTGGTGTGTCAATTGAGCTCTGTAACTATCTTCCACTATAACTCAGCCCCGCAGTGCATATTCACCAGTCATTCAACAAGATTGAGTTGGCGCACATAATCCTTTATTGTAGAAAGAACACGGACAAACGGAACATAACTCATCATCCAGAAACAATATAATCCATAGAATATCCATATCCACCTCACAACTTAACACACACACATCACGGTCTTCTCACGGCCTGCTTAATCTCAAATCCACAAGACAGGTAATCCAGCTCCTATCCACGGCTGGACCTCACACACTACACCCACACAATGGGTCTAGTCGCTACTAACTATCCAACCCACTCTGGGTTCAGGCCTCTATTAACTATCCAACCCCCACTGGGTATTAGGCCTGCATTCACAACTGGGAGAACAACACTACAAAAGAACTAACCCACAGTCAGTCTAAGCTCCCACGTATTAGCCCACCGATCCGCTCGGCGCTAAAACATCAACTGTCCTCAAGCGACCCGACTCCTCAGTCGGTCCCAGCTTCCACTGCCAAGTCAAAGTTTTCCACTGTCTTTTAACCCTGCTGTGTAGCCCCTCCCTGGGCTCCCCACAACATTACACCCCAGCCTAAAACTGTCTCTCCCCCCATCCATCTTGGGGGTCTCCACTCACCCTCACCATTATTTCTCATGGTTGGTTGTTTTTCTCGTAGTCTCCCTACTGGGGTCACTCACCTTACTGTCCCTAACTTTCATCTATTATTTCTCATGCCCGGTCACTTGTTTATGTACTAGCACGGTCATTCTCCTTAATGTCAATGACCTCAGGCATGTGTCAAAAGGCATCTATAAATAAAGTAAGTAGTTTATCACTGCTTTCTTGTGAGAATGTGATTAATGCAGAAGAACAAACTGTCATGGTCTAGAGAAAATGCAGCAGAAAGGGGTGGTCAGTGGATCTGGTCGACAGTCGTCATTCAGAGGTAAAGCAAGCCGGACAAATAATCAGATTCCAGCGGGCACCATTAGTACTGGAACTTTTCGCTGACTGTTGAAGATGAGGACTAAACGGTTATGGGAGTGCCCCGAGTTCAGTGATGCCGGTTGTTGACTCAACTCAAATGGTGGTACCAGACAGCAGAGCTTTATGCAGGAAGTCAACAAAACAAGTCAACCAACACAGAACTGGTGTCGTCGACCGTTATACGCTGAGGGTGATACTGAGGTGGGGATCCAAGCACTTATGAACTGAATGGATCGATGTGTAATCAGGATAATCCGACGAATAACTAACTAACTTGCTACTTAATGGTCATGATTATGAGGATAACTGTTTGAAAACTTACTTAGTGACAGCTGACAAATTTGATCGAGGAAAAAAAAAGAATATAAAGAGATGCATACACGGATGGCTTGGCTAAATGGCATAATGTGGACAAGAGCAAAATATCTGTGCCACAGACTTGTTCTGAGAACCAAATGTTTGTGTAAGACTGCGAACAATGGTAGCCCAAGTTTACCCCCACGACGATGACGATAATGAGCATGGCGGGTAAAATGTTATACTACGAAGGTACGAACAGGAACCGGCCTCTCTAAGTACAAGATGGCGGCTATCGTTCCAAGGGTACTCAGGCCACAAATATGGGTACGTAAAAGTGTTATGGTATCATAATACTCAACGCCGTCTTATTTATATATGTGGTTTAGAATCGGTGGTTCTGGCTTGTTTAACTAGTGATTGTTTATGCCGGTAATAACTCAGTAACAGCAATGTCAGTGGCTAGGAGGTGACAACTGGCACACCCAGGGATGATTGATAAAGTTAATAACTAATAAGTAAGTGAGACAGTGACACTGACAGTGTTTTTGTTAAAAAAAATAAAGAAAATTAAAATAATGCTGCTTTGCTGCAAATTTCTGAAGAAAGTACATACATGGGGAAAGGAATGCACGAATACTCATGGCTGAAAACTCACTTGTCTCAACTGATTTAACATGCATGAATGACTGTAGAAAGACTAGAGAAGACAAGTCAGGGAATGAAGAAAGTGGCACTCTTCTGAAACGGTCCCAAATTATTTATTGTAAAAAGTATCCCTTACAGGACCATCATTAGGTGATTATGTTCATTCCGGGGCGATATGCTGATTCAGGGGTGATGTGCTGATTCAGGGGTGATGTGTTGTCAATCATCACTTCTGTTGAGTGTGTGGTGGACTGCTAGACTGATCGATAGATGCAATAAATGTTTCTGGGCCCGGAGGGCCCTCACTCTCGTCGGAGTGTATATCAATATCTTGTGCTACCGATGACAGTGAGGGCCTTCTGGCCCAGAAACATTTATTGCATCCATTGATCGGTCTAGCAGTCCACCACACACTCAACCGGAAGTGATCGATGGCACATTCAATTTTATGATTCTTTATTTCAATAAATACATTACACAATAGCACTTTCTTGCCTTCTACTCGCGAAAGCAATTAATATTATATGTCTGGATCTGTAATTGACTGGTTCTCAAGGGAAACGGGAGTGAAACAGAGTTGTATCTTGTCACAGATGCTCTTTGGAATAGCTATCGATTGGGTCATGCGCAAATGCACAAACAACACAAATAGGGGTATCTATTGGGTTGACAAAATTCTAGAAGACCTGGGCTTTGCTGGCGACATAGTGCTTTTGAGTTCAACACACCCAGATGCCCAAGAGAAAATAAACCATCTCCAAAATGTTTCAGGACAAATTGTCTCCAAATTAACATCACAAAAACAAAAACTATTGATCTTACCAACAGTTCAGACGACACCAAATTAAGCAACCATGTTCTTGAAAAAGTCAACAGCTTCACATACCAAGGAAGCAAAATGACATCTACAGGGGACTCAACACCAGAAATATCTAGAATCGCACTAGCATCTGGTGCCTTCAATAAACTGTGAAACATCTGGAAGTCTTCTTCTTCTTCTGCGTTCATCCGGAGTTTTTTCCCCGGACGTGATTGCGTTGTGCCTGTTTACGATTGCGTTGTGCCTGTTTACAGCAGAGCTGCGTTCTTGTGCTGTTAGGCAGACACATCTGACTTCTGCAGGAATTTGTTGACCGGGTTAACCTTCCCGGGGAAACATCTGGAAGTCAAAGTCACTCAGCCAACATACGAAACTTAAAATCTTCAATTCTTGTGTGATTACAGCTGCTAACGTATGGATGTGAGAGTTGGAAATCAACGGTAGCTTTAGATAAAAAATTAGACAATTTTGAGAACAAATGTCTTAGAAGAATTCTAAACATCCAGTGGACAGATTTCAAAACCAATGCGCAAATAAGACAAGAGGCTAAGCAAGATATTGTATCCAATTTTATAAGAAAACGCCGTTGGAACTACATCGGCCATGTACTCAGAATGGACAAGACAAGACTCCCCTACCAAGCCCTCATATGGTCACCAGTAGGGAAAAGAAAACGGGGAAGACCAAGAGAGACCCTGCGTAGAACCATCATCAGAGAAGGCTCATTCAACGGCCAAGTGAACATCCAAGATCTACAACAGGTAGCAGCGAACCGCCAGACATGGAGAGCCATGACTTCTGCCCTATGCGCCGACTTAGGTTCAAGAGGAAAGACTAACTAACTAATCTATAATTAATAAATGCAGTGGCCCACCAACATATCCCAGTTAACATTCCTCGACTGCACAGTCTATCGACTTCTTCTGCCTTAGATGATGAAGGTCATGGGTTTGTTTTCAGTAGTCTAGAACCCAGGTGCAGTGAAGTTGATCCTCTTCTTTTAACCCTTTACAGGGCACAGGATTTTACTTTTTGTAACTGAAAATTTTTCTGGTTGTAGGTAATATTTAGGGTTACATTAGTAAAAACATCTGATCTAAGCCGTTAGTGAATGGAGTTTTAAAAATTAAAGTTAAAAATGAATGAAAATTAATGCAGATTTATTAATTTACTCACGTGTTAAATAAATAATCCAATGTTGCCTGAATTTAAGTTGTATTTGTTGGAACCCATGCTCCATCATTTAAGCGAAATCTCCGCTATCACTTGAAGAATTGACGAAATCCATTTTGAAAAACAAAGCGTACAAACCCTGAAAACTACAAAAATCCGAATCAAATCGCTTGCACACGCTTGAAAATGGCGCACATGTGAACTACTTATCGATAACACTGGACGTAAACAATCGTAAGATTCGGAAAGCCGCGAGATCGCGTTTTTAGAACACTTAATAATAATGAACGCTTTGGGACGTTTTGCCCATTCTGGGGTAAAAACGCTTCAGGCCATTCTGCCCGGTAAAGGGTTAACCCCTTTAAGAGTAATATGATGCAATGTTATGATGGGATCCAGGAACTTGACCAGTGAATATGTTATTGCTTTCGTTTAGTTATATAGGGTGTTTGTAAAGTCTCATTACACTTTTTATATAGAACAAATTTGAAAACTTCTTTCTTCCATTGATAACACCATTCTGTTTGGAGTGTAAAGAAATACTCCAGCAGATGACAGTCATTTACTTCATATTGCTTCACGATTGACTATGGAACACATACTTAATTTTTCAAATTTGTTCTACATAGTGTAGTGACACTTTACTAACATCCTGTATGTATAAATTCTGAGAAAGGCTGGGTATTTCCTGTCACGACACTGTTATGTTATCTGTTTGATATGGTATTTCCTGTCATGACACTGTTATGTTATCTGATTGATATGGTATTTCCTGTAAAGACATTATGTTATGTTATCTGATTGATATGGTATTTCCTGTCATGACACTGTTATGTTATCTGTTTGATATGGTATTTCTTGTAAAGACATTATGTTATGTTATCTGTTTGATATGGTATTTCCTGCCATGACACTGTTATGTTATCTGTTTGGTATGGTATTTCCTGCCACGACACTGAGACTGTGTATGGTGCAAGTTTGATTGTGGTATTTCCTGTACTGTTAGACAGGGATCCTTATGACTATCTGTATGAT
>JACEFZ010024304.1:0-10000 GCA_014155875.1 Cepaea nemoralis | reverse complement strand
AGCATAAATACATGTTGGACAGGCCTTGGGATAGGGACTAGACCAAGAGAGACACAACCTGCTGCTCTGCAGGTAGACTGAGGATAGGCAGTTAAAGACCGAATCAGGCGCACGATGCCACTAACTCTTGGTCCGGACAGTGGTTCTCAACCTTTTTTGGCCCATGCACCCTTTACCATATGTTCAGAACGTAATTCACAACGTGGAAATGTCCTTCGTGCCCGGAACAGCTCTGACTACTTTGTTTTCCGGCTGGAACAGCTCTGATTATCTAGTTTTCCAGGCACAGTGTCCATACACGTCCGAACTGAAAGCTTGCTGAGTGGAAGTTGTCTGCAGACTGACCGTTCTTGGTTTGTGCAGGAGCGGCCTGAGGCGAATAAAATGCCCAATACATAGAAGTGAGAAATTAAAGCAGCCATGTGCAGGACGTGGCAATTCCTAGGGTGAGCCCAGTACCAGAGCGCTATGTGTTGGCTCTGCAATTATGGAAGCCTCCCTGGATGGCAGAAATGCCATGGACTGCACCTGCCTTCCATTAAGAGCTGACCATGAAGCCTTCGACCATTCTAAATTGACCAGCTGGGCTGTGAACGGCACCACAAAAGCGAGAGTCCCCCAGGAATGCTAACCTGATGAATAAATGCACGTTAAAGATGGATGTGTTGGCCTAAGGGTCTCGGACCAAGGGTGCCTAACTTAAACACACCGCATTTACATCTGAAAAAACACTCCAGATGAGCACAGAAGAAGAAGAAGTCCATATGCACTACTTCTAGTAGTGCTGGACTGAATGTTGGATTAGCTTTCCCTATTAACCCTTTACCGGGCAGACATTTGTTTGTTTTGTAGCCCTAAATGGGCAAGAAGAATTTTGAGGTTCGGTAAAATTTCGGGTTATGTTAGTAAAATAATCACATAAAAGGTGTTAGTCAACCGATTTTACTTAAATAAAAAACATGCAGAGTATTTTACTCACGTGAATAATCTGGGAAATCCACACATGAACACAAATATTTACAAAATACAACATATTGTTTGTGATTGTCAGTCATTTTTACGGCAATTTACAAACACATTTTCAGAATCAGAATCACTTTATTTAAAGTCCGACTCACGACTGCTAACGCAAAGTAACGCTGATCACTGATATCTAGCTGTGATTCAGTCAATTCGTGCACTTAAATGTCACCAAAATTGAACCTAGCGAAATCTCCACTATCACTTGAAGAATCGTCAAAATCCATTGTGATATACAAAGCGTAAAAACCCCCAAAACTTTTTAAAAATCCGTTCAAATTCAAAGTACACACTTGCAAATGGCGGCCACATTGTCAAGCTATCAGCGAAACCGAAAGTAGACAATCGGAAGTCTTGGAAAGCCGAGAGATTGCGTTTTTACAATGCATAATAGTCACGGGCGCTTTTTGACGGTTTGCCCATTCGGGGGTAAAGACGTAATCAGACGATTTGCCCGGTAAAGGGTTAACAATGTCCCTCACCATCAGGAAAACCCACTCTGACTTCAGAGGTACTTGTAATTTAGTCCCCAAGTCAAGGACGATAGGTCAACATTTTGGCCCAACTGTCCAGTGTGGGTGTTGAGCCCCTGACCATCGGATGTTTAAGAACACGCATTCTTATCCTATCGACCATGGTGACCTACCTCTCTGATGCCATCAAGATTGACAAAATAAATCCACACATCAGGGAACCAAAGATTGTTGTTTGTCCATCAAGAAGGTCTACAAAAGACTTCAGTAAGTCGGCTGCTCCATTGGGTGATGAAAGGCGGAAGACAAAATTAGTAGAGATAAGATTTTGTTTTTTCTAAAAAAAAAAAGTTAGTTGCATATCCTTTATAGGATGTCGCAGTCAACCCCAGCATTTTTTTTGGCTGTTTGTGATTCCTTGGCAAGTTTACATTCAGTAGTTTGCCATTGCTTTCTGGATGGCCAGCACTAATCCTATTGTATGAAAACCAGTGCAAGGCGGTCTGCTTCCAAATCGCCCATAGCTGTGTTTCAGTTGTGGTAAACGGGATTGCAAATTGAATTCATAAGCTCTTTGCCACGGAACCGGTTCATGATGGGATAACAGAGTGTACAGAAACCTCACCTGCACACTTATAGGCACACACATACAGAGAGAGAGGGAGGGAGAGGGAATGAGAGAGGGAGAGAGAGCGCTAGTTGTGAACAAAAAGAAAAACCACTGTACTTGAGAACTGAAACATTATTGTTATCATGACATTTCAGTAACCATCACTGATCCATTCAAGCCGCAAGAGGGGGATGGGAAACAGTCATTTCTGTCTACAGCAGTAAGTTTTAGATAAATGTTGTAAGATATACGACAGAGAGTGTGATAGTTCTCTTGCTGAATTAAAATACACGAATTTTCACAGATGAATGTTACAAGATGGGGGTGTGTTACTTATGTTGATGAATTAAAATATATGAATATTTACAGATGAATGTTACAAGGTGGGGTGTATGTTAATTCTCTTGCTGGATTACAGTATATGCATTTTTACAGATGATTGATACAAGGTGGGGGAGTTTGTTCTGTTAGTGAATTAAAATATATTCATTTTCACAGATGAGTGATGCAAGGTGGGTTATGTTAGTTCTGCTAGAGGAATAAAATATCAATTTTCATAGATGAATACTGCATAGTGGGGTGGGGTGTGTTCTGCTAGTGAAATAAAATATATCAATTTTCATAGATGAATACCGCATGGTGGGGTGTGTTCCGCTAGTGAAATATAATATATAAATTTTCATAGAAGCATTGTGGGGTGTGTTTGTTCCGCTATGAAATAAAATATATCAATTTTCATAGATGAATACTGCATGGTAGTGTGTGTTAGTTCTGCTAGTGAAATAAAATATCAATTTTCATAGATGAATACTTCATGATGGGATGTGTTAGTTCTGTTAGTGAAATAAAATATCAATTTTCATAGGTGAATACTGCATCATGGGTGTGTTAGTTCTGTTAGTGAAATAAAATATCAATTTTCATAGGTGAATACTGCATCGTGGGTGTGTTAGTTCTGTTAGTGAAATAAAATATCAATTTTCATAGGTGAATACTGCAAGACCATCATCATATACCCTGCCAAATGTATCTCCAAGGTGTTCTAGATCAATTCTTCTTGATCTTTCATTCGTTTGAAATTCATTGTTGATATCTGCAATGTTGTCTCTAGTTTAAACTTCACTTCTGTTGTAGTTCACTCTGTGGTCCATAAAGTTTATCCTCTACTGAGCTGGGTCAATTCTGTTGATTGCCTTTCTCCAAGCTGCCATCTTTGGCTATTCGGCATCATTTCTCTCTGTCTGCCAATGCATCTTCTACTGCTGATCTTTCCAATCGTCATCATGTATTCCAATGCCACTCTTCTCAATATGTGACCAAAGAACATTGTTTTGTCTCTTTCTTATAGTTGTATATAATGTTCTATAGGTCTTCATACAAGAGAAACATTGCAGAGATAGATACATTTCAGGTGAATGAAAGAAGGAAATGTTCTATAGGATATGTTCTTTTCTGCTCGCGAATTTAAATCAGTGATTTCCCCCATAAAGGAATATTATGAGGTGTGGATGTGTTAGTTCTGCTTGTGAATTCAGAAAGATGAATTTCCACAGATTATATTGTTACATTCAGATAGATGAATTTCCACTGATTATTGTTACATTCAGAAAGGGGCATTTCCACAGATTGTTACAAAAAACATTGAAGAAGTACGGCATCATATTTCTGAAACTGAAATACTTTGGCCAGATAAAATGTCACAGAGTTGGTTTGGAAAGAATAACAACAGAAGGCATGGTTCCATGAAGAAGAGCCAGGGGTCAAGCAGGACGAAGAGCCAGGGGTCAAGCAGCACGGAGATGGACAGGGGACATTGAAGGTACCCTGGGCATATAAATGCCTGAAGCGGGGCAACTGGGAAAGAATTGAGAATCTCAGCAGCAAGCAGGGATGAGAATGGTGTTCTGCAATAGACTTGCTAGACTTGATATCACAGGGACGCAGAGGTGTTTCCATGGCACCAGGGCCAGGTTCTATACTGGCCAAGACCTACTGACACGTCCTAGTCGCGCGTTCTGGGCAATAGATCCCTTCGGGGTCTTGGCTAACGTCGGTAGAATTGCTGATTTCTCCAAAGTCGGAGAGTATCTGTCTGCACGGCAAGGAACCACCAGTCTGCACACCAATAAGCCAGACATGGGACAACGGATACTCACGCAAACCTCAGGTCCTGTATGACATCACCCCCTCTGCTGTGTGTCTACCGTGACGAGGTAGAGGGGCTTGCGCGTCCCAATGACCCCAAGAGCTATGTCGACGGTAGCACAGCTACTGGTAGGGCCACCCATGTCGGACAGGTCAAGGGAGAGGGACCAGACGAAGAGACACACAAACCTGCTGCCTTGTAGGTAGACTGGGGACAGTCAAAGGCTAGGGAAAGCACCCCGAATAAATACTTGTCGAAATCAGATGTACTGAGCCACAGGCTTGACAAAGCAGTGCAATGTAAAACCTGCTGCCTTGTAGGTAGACTGGGGACAGTCAAAGGCTAGGGAAAGCATCCCGAATAAATGCTTGTCAAAATCGGATGTACTGAGCCACAGGCTTGACAAAGCAGTGCAACGTAACTTAATTCATGATGTCACAAATCAAAATTAATCGTTATGGTGCTAATCCCGTGAAGTCCCATCAGGCGGCGATAGTGCCGGGCCCCCTGCCTCGAGGGGGTCCACCCATGACTACTGGTGGTCACCTTCCCCTGTGCTGTGGAGTCAAGGCACAGAGGAGTAGGTTAAGAGCTATTGACCAAATACCCCGGACACTCAACATACTACAGTGGAATGCCGAAGGAGTTTACAAGAAGGAAGTCTCCCTAACACAGCGTCTTCATAAAGATAGAATAGATGTGGCATGCATTCAAGAGACACACCTCAACGCCAATCGCAAATTCTCAGTCAGAGGATATCAGGCCACACGTTTCGACCGCGAAGGACACAAAGGAGGAGTTCTAATACTTACACTAAATACAATACCTTGCAGCGAAGTATCTGTGATCTCTGACAACCAAACAGAAATTATAGGTGTTGATATAATGATAAAGGACGTGAAAATAAGAATCTACAATCTGTATAGCCCAGCAGATAAGGACCTTACACTCTCAAACATGAAAATAACTGACACAAACTGCATTATTGTCGGAGACTTTAATAGCCGTTCAGAAAGATGGGGATACCCAGATACTGACAAAAGAGGAGATGAATTGGAGGACTGGGAAATAGACTCAAATCTCCATCTACTCAACAAAGCGGATGACACACCGAGCTTCTACTCCAGAAGATGGCTTACCACTTCTACTCCAGACTTAGCTTTCTGCACAGGAGACATCCTCCACAAAATCGATCGCCATGTGCTGGACCAATTAGCAGGTAGTGACCACAGACCAATCAAGCTTGTAATGAATATGGAGTATGTTCCACAGGAGCAAAAGCCCTTGCCCCGCTGGAATTACAAACGAGCAGATTGGGACAGATTTGCCATACTAACAGACAAATATTGTGAAAACATAAATACATGATATGGCAACATAAAGCAAATGGTGGAAAGTCTAAACAGAGCGATAATACAGGCAGCCACTGAGTCCATTCCAAGAGGAGCGAGGAAAAATTACAAACCATACTGGACTGAAGAACTACAAAGTTTGGAGGACAAAGTTGAAGATGCCAGGAAGACAGCAGAGAGAGAACAAACAATTGAAGCGAACATCTCTCTCAAAGCCATCTCAGCAAAATATAAAAGAACAGTAAATCAAACAACAAGAGATTGTTGGAGGGAAAAAACTGAAAACCTGAATCTTGACAGGGATGGAAACAAACTATGGAAACTAGTGAAAGCCATGAACAATGAAGGACCTAGAAACAAACAAATAACAATTAAACAAGGAAATGCCTTGCTTACAGGAAAATAGGCTGCAAATGCACTAATGGAACACTATGCAAATGCAAACCACATTGATGTTACAACCGAACAGAAGAAAGCAATCAAAGACAAACAGATACATCATAGAACTACAGAGACAGCAGCAGAATATATGATGGCAAATCTAACAATGGAAGAAATGGAACAGGCAATGAATACCCTAAAAAAGAAGAAATCACCAGGAAAGGATGGAATCACAAATGAAATGCTAATAGGACTAGGCACCAAGGCAAAGAAGAAACTACTAGCAGTCCTAAATAACAGCTGGAAGAGAGGAATAGTCCCACAGGCATGGAAGGAAGCTATACTAATACCAGTCCCAAAGAAAGGAAAAGACCTGGAAGAACCAAATGGCTATCGACCTATCAGTCTACTTAGCTGTGTAGGAAAATTAATGGAACGCATTATCAATGGCAGGCTAACATGGCATCTGGAAGAAAACAAACTCTTAACACCACACCAAGCAGGATTCAGAAAGTACAGATCCACTGAAGATCAAATAACCTATATAGCTCAGGAAATAGAGGATGCCTTCCAAGAGAAAAAGCACACACTAGCAGTCTGGATAGATTTAGAAAAAGCATTTAATAAAGTATGGAAGGAAGGACTGAAAGTAAAACTGCAAAAAATGCATGTTTGTGGAAAAATGTATAAATGGATCAGCCACTACCTTGAGAACAGAACTGCCAGGACAAAAGTACAAGGACAAACAAGCAAAATGATGCTGCTTGGAGCAAGGTGTCCCCCAAGGAGGAGTTCTTTCACCAACATTATTCCTAGCATATATAAATGACATCACGGAAAATTTTCCAGCCAGAGTACACACATCCTCCTTTGCAGATGACCTAGCCATATGGACATCTGAAGAATATATTAGTACAGCTAACAGCAGAATACAGCAAGCCTTATTAGCGCTAGAGGACTGGTCAAAATCATGGCTAGTGAAGATAAGTGAGGAGAAAACAACATGCACAGTGTTCTCCCTCTCAAATAAAACTCAGCAACCTAAGCTGGTATTGAATGGAAAAATATTGCGCCATGAAGAAAATCCAAACTATCTAGGAGTCACCTTTGATCGTCGCCTGACATGGAAGACACAGGTTGAGAAAAATCGAACAAGAGCAAGGCAGAGAATGGCAATCATGAAAAAGCTTGCTGGTACAACGTGGGGAGCAGATGAGAAAGTTCTCAAGAAGTTATATACTGGACGGGTGAGGCCAGTACTGGAATATGGCATTGCAGCTTGGGCAACAGCAGCTAAGTCAAACTTTAACAAAATAAGTAGAGTCCAAAACCAAGGAATGCGAATCATAACTGGAAGCCTGAAGACAACGCCTATTAATGAACTAGAAAAGATCACTTGTTTACAACCAATGCAGGATAGAAGAGATAGCAGAGCCCAGCAACAAGCAGAAAAATTTAGAAGATTGACAGACCACCCTATGTACAACAGATTTAATGGTTTTGGAAAGGGAAGACTGAAGCGTAGCAACTTTGTAGAAACTGCAAAACGAAAGATTAGGGCAGATCCTATACTTAACATATCAACAGTCAAGCCCATTACAATGCACACAAGTTCCCAGCTTGGAGACAGCAGCAACTGCCTGAGATGATAGAAAACATTCCTGGTATTGAGAAAAAGAACACTCAGCATGAAACCGAAAGAAGAGAAATAACCCTAAACTACATAAAAGAACATTACCCAAGCAGGAATTGGACCCATGCATATACAGATGGATCAGCCAAAAATTCAATAGAGAATGGAGGAGGAGGAATTCTCCTAAATTTAAAAAATGGAGTGAAAAAAACACATTCAAGTGGCAACTGGAAAATTTTCAAGTAACTTCAAAGCGGAGGTAGAGGCTTTGAAAACTGCAGCAGAAATGCTCCTGATGGAGGAAAATAAAGAGAAGCAAATAGCTATCTTCACAGATGCAAAGTCAGCTGTCTCAATACTGAAGAGCAATAACAGCACAGAACTAACTGACCTAAGAGCAGCACTCCATGGTCTATGCCAGAAATCCAAAAAAGTTGTAATACAGTGGATCCCATCACATTGCAGTATACCTGGAAACGAAGAGGCTGACAGACTGGCAAAAGAGGGCGGACGACTACCACAGCCTGACATAGACATAACCTATAATGAGGCAAAGAGGTTGATAAAAAGCACTTATAGAACCAAATCCCCTCTGCTGTGTGTCCACCGTGACGAGGTAGAGGGGCTTGTGCGTCCCAATGACCCCAAGAGCTATGCCGACGGTAGCACAGCTACTGGTAGGGCCACCCATGTCGGACAGGTCAAGGGAGAGGGACCAGACGAAGAGACACACAAACCTGCTGCCTTGTAGGTAGACTGGGGACAGTCAAAGGCTAGGGAAAGCACCCCAAATACATGCTTGTCGAAATCGGATGTACTGAGCCACAGGCTTGACAAAGCAGTGCAACGTGAAACCTGCTGCCTTGTAGGTAGACTGGGGACAGTCAAAGGCTAGGGAAAGCATCCCGAATAAATGCTTGTCGAAATCGGATGTACTGAGCCACAGGCTTGACAAAGCAGTGCAACGTAACTTAATTCATGATGTCACAAATCAAAATTAATCGATATGGTGCTAATCCCGTGAAGTCCCATCAGGCGGTGATAGTGCCGGGCCCCCTGCCTCGAGGGGGTCCACCCATGACTACTGGTGGTCACCTTCCCCTGTGCTGTGGAGTCAAGGCACAGAGGAGTAGGTTAAGAGCTATTGACCAAATACCCCGGACACTCAACATACTACAGTGGAATGCCGAAGGAGTTTACAAGAAGAAAGACTCCCTAACACAGCGTCTTCATAAAGATAGAATAGATGTGGCATGCATTCAAGAGACACACCTCAACGCCAATCACAAATTCTCAGTCAGAGGATATCAGGCCACACGTTTCGACCGCGAAGGACACAAAGGAGGAGTTCTAATACTTACACGAAATACAATACCTTGCAGCGAAGTATCTGTGATCTCTGACAACCAAACGGAAATTATAGGTGTTGATATAATGATAAAGGACGTGAAAATAAGAATCTACAATCTGTATAGCCCAGCAGATAAGGACCTTACACTCTCAAACATGAAAATAACTGACACAAACTGCATTATTGTCGGAGACTTTAATAGCCGTTCAGAAAGATGGGGATACCCAGATACTGACAAAAGAGGAGATGAATTGGAGGACTGGGAAATAGACTCAAATCTCCATCTACTCAACAAAGCGGATGACACACCGAGCTTCTACTCCAGAAGATGGCTTACCACTTCTACTCCAGACTTAGCTTTCTGCACAGGAGACATCCTCCACAAAATCGATCGCCATGTGCTGGACCAATTAGCAGGTAGTGACCACAGACCAATCAAGCTTGAAATGAATATGGAGTATGTTCCACAGGAGCAAAAGCCCTTGCCCCGCTGGAATTACAAACGAGCAGATTGGGACAGATTTGCCATACTAACAGACAAATATTGTGAAAACATAAATACACGATATGGCAACATAAAGCAAATGGTGGAAAGTCTAAACAGAGCGATAATACAGGCAGCCACTGAGTCCATTCCAAGAGGAGCGAGGAAAAATTACAAACCATACTGGACTGAAGAACTACAAAGTTTGGAGGACAAAGTTGAAGATGCCAGGAAGACAGCAGAGAGAGAACAAACAATTGAAGCAAACATCTCTCTCAAAGCCATCTCAGCAAAATATAAAAGAACAGTAAATCAAACAACAAGAGATTGTTGGAGGGAAAAAACAGAAAACCTGAATTTTGACAGGGATGGAAACAAACTATGGAAACTAGTGAAAGCCATGAACAATGAAGGACCTAGAAACAAACAAATAACAATTAAACAAGGAAATGCCTTGCTTAACAAAAAGGGGCCAAAAAAGGCCCCTTTTGCAAAAAAAAAAAAAAGGCACTAAAAAAAGGAACACTTTTTGGCCCAAAAAAAAAAGGGG
>JACEFZ010024303.1:0-31275 GCA_014155875.1 Cepaea nemoralis | reverse complement strand
AAAATCTACCCCCGCCCACATGTGACTTCCCATTTTAACAGAATTGATTAATTTTTTAAAATCGCCACATGTGACTTCCCATTTTAACAGAAGGATAATATATCGCCACATGTGACTTCCCATTTTAACAGAAAGACGATCTATCGCCACATGTGACTTCCCATTTTAACAGAAGGATAATATATCGCCACATGTGACTTCCCATTTTAACAGAAGGATAATATATCGCCACATGTGACTTCCCATTTTAACAGAAGGATAATATATCGCCACATGTGACTTCCCATTTTAACAGAAGGATAATATATCGCCACATGTGACTTCCCATTTTAACAGAAGGATAATATATCGCCACATGTGACTTCCCATTTTAACAGAAAGATAATATATCGCCACATGTGACTTCCCATTTTAACAGAAGGATAATATATCGCCACATGTGACTTCCCATTTTAACAGAAGGATAATATATCGCCACATGTGACTTCCCATTTTAACAGAAGGACGATATATCGCCACGCATGGGTCAACGTGTTATTTGTTTTGTTTCGTGGTATCTTCCACAATTTTAATAATCAGTGAACATAAATATACATTATTATAGTCTCTTCTTTTCGCGATGGTGACTGTTTTAAAAGTTAGTGACATATGATTGTCAGGCCGTTACAATCAACCCCAGCATGTATGGGCTGTTTGTGATTGACTATCCGGCGCTGCGGTGAAGGGGTTAGGGATCAATTCTCAATCCAGCATTCGTAACCCAGCTGCGGACGATTTGAAGGCAAGCCCCCTTGCGCTGGTTTTATACAGGTATGAGTGTCGGTAGTTTAGAAAGCAATAGCAAACTACTGTATGTAAACTTGCCACGAAATAACAAAGATAACTAACCCCCCCCCCCCCCCCCCAAAAAAAAAAAAAGTCTCATCATCTCATCTCATCATGTTCCTCTTGTACCTTGCGGTGTCAAGGTGAAGTATAAACTTCGTGAGAGTGCCCGGTTATGGGCTTCGTATATCGACATTCCCATGGATTCTGTTATTCCCTCCATCGAACGTTTACGTGGTCGGCCTCTTCCTCTGTTTCCATCTGGTCTGTACATCATTGCTTGTTGTGGCATGCTGTTGACTGTTAACCTACTTGCATGGCCAAACCATTTGACTTGCTGCTTTCTAATAAAATCTAGAGCAGCTTTAACCCCTACTTTAGTCCTGATTTCTTCATTTCTGATCTTATCTCTTCTTGATACGTTGAGTATTCTTCTCAGAAACCTCATTTCTGTTGTTGTGATTTTTCTTTTCTCTTTTTCTGTCATTGTCCAGGTTTGGCATTGGTAGCACAGAGTTGGTAGGAAGATTGTGTTGTAAAGTGCTTTCTTAGTAGTTATTGATACATGTTTGTTCTTTAGTATTGGTGCCATTTGTCCAATGAGTTGATTTGCCTTATTGCACCTATTTTCGATCTCCTCTTCTGATCTGCCATTTGATGATATTATACTTCCTAGGTACTTGAAGCTCTTTACTTGTTTCAAGGGATGTTCGTTTAGGTGAATTGTTGCTGTTTGTTCTTCTTTAGTTATAGTCATTACCTCTGTTTTGCTTGTGCTAATTTTCATGTTATGTTCCCTACACATTTCGTTTAGACTATTCATGTGGTCTTGTAATTCAGCTTCTGATTTTGCTATTAGTGCTTGGTCGTCCGCAAACAGGAGTTCTCTAATGGTTAGATTTGCAGATGGTTCTTCTTCTGTGTTCTCGTCATGCGGTATTCTTGCTGTCTCTGCTTGGCTGGTTTCTTTACATATGTTGTCTATATATGTTATGAACAAGAGAGGGGACAGGACACAACCTTGTCGTACTCCAGATCTTATGGTGAAGGGTTCTGAGTGTTCTCCAGTTGCTCTCACTATGCATTCACTGTTGTTGTATAAACTTCTACATAGGTTTGTTAGATGTGAACTCACTCCATATTGTTTAAGGATTTCCCACAGCTTGTTTCTATCTACCCTATCAAATGCCTTTTCTTGGTCGACAAAGGCTAAGTAGTGTGTTTCATTGAATTCAATTGATTTTTCTACAAGTTGTCTAAGAGCAAAAATGGCATCTGTGCATCCTTTGTTTTTCCTAAATCCAAGCTGCGTTTCGCTTAGCTGGGGTTCTAGAGTAGTTCGTATTCTTTTTTCAAGAAATTTGCAAAATATTTTCCCAGTATGACTCAACAGTGAATTGCCTCTTTATTGTGTGCAATCTCTTTTGCTGCCTTTGTTTTTCCAAATTGGGATAATTATGGCGTTTCCCCAGCCTCGTGGTGTCTGTTGTTCTACCCAAACATGGTTGAATAGTCTATGTAGCCAAGCTGTTCCTACTTCCCTTGCTGCTTTAATTAGTTCATTTGGTATTTCATCCTGTCCTGGTGATTTGTTTAATGGGGCTAATCTGATGGCTTCTATAATTTCTTCTTTTAGTATGTCTGGTTCTAGTTCCTCGGTGACATCTGTGTAGGTCTCTTGAATTCCTGTGACATCTGATGGGATGTTGAGAAGTTGTTCGAAATACTGCTTCCATCTTATTAGGATCTGTTTTTGTTCACTTATTGGTTCTCCATTTTCGCTGTTAATTATTTCAGTTGGGTCAAAGGGTTCTCCTCTGGTTCGCATTGCACTTATCTTTTTGTAGAAGTTTCTGGTTGCCTCCTTGTAGTTTTTATTTAGGGTTTCTCCATACTCTTCCCAGTCTTTTTGTTTTTCCCTCTTTACTATTCTACTCACATGTCTTCTCGCTATTCTGTATTCTCTGTAATCACATTACTGTTTTCTCTTCAACCACTTGTTATATTTTTCCTTTTTTTCTTTTACCGCTTTCTTTACTTCTGCGTTCCACCAGCTTGTTATTTTCTTTATCCGTGTTTTGCGTTTTTTCGTGGTTCCGCATGTTATTTTTGCAGTATTTAAAATGCTTGATTTAAACATCTCCCATTCTTCTTCCACTGTTTTTCTTTCCGTAGGTAATTTTACAAAGAGTTCAGTTAGTTCTTTCTCATAATTTTTCCTTACTGCCTCGTCTTTAAGGTTTTTTAAGTTTACTGATTCACATGGCATGTATTTTCCTGCTCTTTGTTTTCTTCTTCTAATGGTTCTTATTGTGGCAACGACTGCTTTATGATCTGTGTTTATACTGAAATTGGGCACTGCTCTTGCATCTAATATATTTCTCTTTCTGTTATTTCTTGTTAATATAAAATCAATTTGGCTTTTATTATCTAGATTGTTCCATTTATACCAGGTGTATACTTGCGAATCTTTATGTTTATAGAATGTGTTTGTTATATAGAGGTCGTGTTGGCTGCAAAGCTCTATCAGTCTACTTCCGTTATCATTCCTTTCATCTTGCTGATCTCCAAATGCTCCCAGGTGTTTTTCTATGCCCACTCTGTTATGTCCTAGTCTTGCATTGAAGTCTCCCATAACTATGATGTTGTCCTGCTTATCTATTTTATTTAGCACATCATGTATGTCTTCGTAGAAGTCCTCGCATTCTTGCTCATTATTGTTTGCATTACATGGTTTGCATTCTTTTATTCTCACTGTTATGATTCTTTCTGATATATATTTTATTTCTAGTATTTCTCTTGCTAGTCGTGGTTCGATGACTATTCCTACACCGTGTCTTGCCCTTTCTTGCTGTTCTACTCCAGAGTAAACAAACGCGTAACTGCGGTGGAGCTCCTTGCATCCTTTCCCTTTTGTTCTGGTGTCCGCTATTCCCATCAGACCAATATTCCTCTTCTCCATTGTTTCTATAAGCTCTTCTTCTTTACTATTGAAACCACAGACGTTCATTGTGCCTATTTTTTGAATCGCTGATCTATCTCGTAGTCCATTAACATTGCCGGGTCGATAGCCGTTTGGGTCAGTCCGTTTATACTTCTTAGTTTTTCTACGAGCAGTATGAAGATCCCCTGCCGGCTTGCTAGGCCAGTCGCAGGTTTAGGACACTAATCTGACCACAGGGAGTCCATCCCCTATGGCGAGCCATAGCCCCGTTAGCCCTTGACCTCGCGGTCATGGTTTCCCGGTCTGCACCACGTGGAGGTGGGGGTTGACTTGTGTAGTCAGCGGTCATCGGCAGGCTACTAATTTTCGCTCTTCACCCCTCCTGGGAGAGGCTAGCCGATCCTAACCCTGCTGGCTGCAGGGCCAGGCACATTCCACACCTTACAGTAACACCAGAAAAATAAATGCTGGAGTTTGCTGCGATGTCCGCTAAAAGATATGCAACTAACTAACTTGTGATTTACGATGTAAGTAGTTTGCCACATCTTTCTGAACGGCCGACGCCGCAAACCATATCATTCAAGTGGTATGCCTCCAAATCGCATACGGCTGATTTCGGATCCTAGACTTGGTGTGTTGGAGAGTTTCGAAACACAGTTTCAATACCTTCTCAGCAACAGAACCGGTTGTTGACTGTTTAGATCAGTGGTTCTCAACCCGTGGTGAATTCCCCCCCCCCCCTCTCCGGGGGAGGGGGCAATTTTAGGGTTTCCAGGGAGGGGGAATTAAGATTATTTCAAGATCGCATTAATACAAGAACCAGTTACTTGATATTGTTTTTCCATCTAAATTTTACGGTTCTGTACTTCTCGCCCTAATTAAATTCGTTTTATAACGTAAGTAGACCCACAAATTACGTTTTATGTAGATGTCTAGACTTGTTCTAGTATGTGTTATTAAATTTAGCTTCCATTTTTATGTATACTGTGTAAGGGTGGGGGAGGGGATTTAGAGGGAGGAAATTCGAAAGGAGGGGGGGGGGGGGAGGAATGACGTTCTGAACATATGGTAAAGGGGGGCATGGGCCAAACAAGTTTGAGAACCACTGGTTTAGATGTTAAACAACATCCCGAAGCAGGAGTTTGCTTTGGGTCTGTGAAATATTAGGGCATTCCCACTTTGTAAGCATGAATGAACGGGGCAACAGGAAGCCAATCTTTCTCTCCTTTAGCGGACGATGCCCGCAGACATCGAACATTGGTCCAACGGCATTCACAACATGACTAGCGTAACCTTCAACCGATCCAACCAAGACGCCCGAGCTTAGAAGTTTACAAAGTGTGAAGAATAGTTCGTGATCCCACTTGCCGAATTCGTAACACAGATGCGAGCGATATGGCAGCAGGACGCCTTGTGTTGGTTTTTAAAAAAATGAAAATGGTCTGAGTGCCGGTCGTTCAGAAAGCAATGGCAAACTACTGAACGTAAACATGCCAAGAAATTCACCATACTCCAAAACATGCTGAGGTTGACTGTGACGTCCTGTAAAGGGTAATCAACTAACGTAACTAAAAGGGGCTAAACAAAGTTAATTGTGCCAAATCGCCGTGTTTCGAACGCAATTATGCAGGATCACGATCTTCGTCCGTAACCTCTCGCCACGGAGCGCGCAATTTTGCTAGAGTACACAGTATATTCGACTCTTTCAAGAATTCAGTTTTTCAACGTGGTCCGGCTGCTGTAAGGCAGTTACTAGCACCCTCTCTTGCCGACTCGGTGGGTATATGTTCGAATCCCCTTTAAGACTGTAGATTATCCATTAACTAGCCTGGGTCTTCAGATCGATCCAGCCGAAAATTGGGTCAGTGATTACTTGATCGGGGGTAAGGCGCCATGTAGCCCACTTCTCCCATGTGGCAGCTGGCCGTCTGGACAGACGATAGTTTGTTACATTGTGCTTCTAACACCTAGCCGTCTGGACAGACGATAGTTTGTTACATTATGCTTCTAACACCTGGCCGTCTGGACAGACGATAGTTTGTTACATTGTGCTTCTAACCAGGTCACAACAACTACAACCCATGGCGGTAGCGAATGTTATACCTCTCCACAGCACAAAACCTGGGCTTAATTGTAGAGACCATGTAGTTGCCCATGCAACATGATCCATCTCTCGGCCTGCCAAGTTTACTCCAGAGGAAAGGTAACATGCATACATCTGGAACAAATCTTGTTTCGAATGGTCTAAAATATGCAGGCTTGTCCATAGGGACACATTTTTCAGTCCCATTCCCATCCCATCCCACGGTAATTTTGCCTGTCCCATCCCATGGGATTCCCATGATAATACTAATATGGAATACAGTTCAAATAAAATTATGAAATTTATGAAAGTTTAGGTTAGTGTCTACTAAATAGGACTACATGTACAAAGAGACATGTAAAACAACAGAATTTATTAATTTTAATATTCAAGAGTATTTTATTAAAACAAAGTTTAATCTAAATAAGACAATTCAGTGTCATTCTGACACTCTCATTCTGTTTCTGAGTCACTGTGCTCATTCAGCACATTATCAATTTCCTGCTGATCGACTGTTTCTAATAATTCAGTTAATCCAGGTAATACACGGAGCTGATCCACGACTCTGGTGATCGAGTGAGATGGCAAAACATGACCGCCCTCGCTATTCGGCATGGCAGATTATGGATGGATGGAGGTAATACCTGACCCATTTCCACAATTTTCATCTTACATGCAAATCTGATATATACTGAGTTTATAACGAGAGCTGGTAACATCCGTTTTCGTAACTTACTCAACAACAATCCAGCTGCACTAAATAAGCGCTCTACTGCCGCTGAGGACACTGGTATGGCCAAGACAATTTTCGCACTTGCTGTTAGCAGTGGAGACCTATGTTCATTTTTCCAATAATTTAATGGTTGTGAAGTTGGTTGCCGTAATTTTTGAAACATGGTGACTTCATTCTCTAGGCATTTGTTTCTATGGTCATCAAACTTAAGTGTTTTGTTTGACGGAGGATCAAACAATAAGTCAAATCCACTTTTCGGCATTTGTTCTACAATTCCTGCTACTTTACATACAGCAGATGATTCAGAAGAAAGATTTAAATCTTTGATGAATGAAATAACAGTTGGAACAACAGACTTAGAAAATGCGATCCAATCCATCCATCCATCATGTGCCATGCCGGTAAGCGTGGGCGGTCATGTTCTGCCATCTCACTCGATCACCAGAGTCGTAGATCAGCTCCGTGTTTCTGTCTCAACCATGCCACAAGGCCAAGCCATCCAGGTACTTGCTTCTAGGTCTTCCCCTTGGTCTGTTCCCCTCGATCTTACCAGTTGTCACCAAATTCTCCAATCCATTTCTTCTCATAACATGCCCAAAAAATTTTGACTATCTACGTCTAATTTCTCTAATCAATTTACGATCTTCATTTGTTTCTTGAAGGACTTGTTCATTGGTCTTTCTGGCTGTCCATGGTATCCTTTGCATTTTCCTCAGAAACCACATCTCTACAGCCATCAGATGTTTTTCAGCCTGACTGCTCATTGTCCACGCTTCACATCCATACAAAAGTACGGGTTCAATGTAGGATCTCAACACTCTTTTTCTCGTTTCAATTGACATCTTTTTATTGGTCAATATGTTTTTCATCTTGCTAAAGGCTACTTTTGCCATGGCGATTCTTGTTCTAATCTCTTCAAGGCATCTCCCATCAGATGTTATTACTGTTCCGAGATAATTGTACCTGCTCACTTGTTGAAGAATATTCCCATTTACTTGTATATTACATTGTGGTATTTCGTCCTTCCTAGTGACGACCATAATCTGTGTCTTTTTACAATTTAATTCTAACCCTAGTTGTTCACTGTGTGTAACAATCGCATCTACTAAATTTTGCAGGTCCTGTGTATTGTCTGCAATCAAGACTGTATCATCTGCATATCTAATGTTATTGATGCATCGTCCCCCAATGTTGATTCCTTCCATATCTTCAATATTTCTGAAAATACTTTCACTGTACAGGGAAAACAGATCTGGAGACATTACACATCCCTGTCTCACACCCCTTTTAATAGGCTGATATTGGCTTACTTCATTATCAACTCTTATGGCAGCTTGTTGTTTCCAATATATGTTTTTTACAAGTCTAAGATCTTTTCCATCAATTTGTAGATCTTCAAGCATCCTTATCATGTTGACATGTCTCACTTTATCAAAAGCCTTTGTGTAGTCAATAAGCAAAGGTGTAGATCTTTGTTTACTTCTATAGAACGTTCGATTATGTTTCTCAGTATATACACAGCATTTACTGTACCCTTGCCTTCCACAAACCCACATTGTTCTTCTCCTATTTCAGGTTGTATTTTCCTCCTAACTCTTTGCATGATAATTCTTAGCAAAATCTTCGTGATGTGACTCATTATACTAATTGTTCGATGTTGATCACATTCCAAGGCTCCTGATTTCTTTGGGATTGCAATAAATACAGAATTACATAACTCCTGAGGTATATTTCCAGTATCATATATTGTATTAAGCAGACTGGTAACTTGATCTATTCCATATTCTTCTAAAGCATTAATCATTTCTGTTGTGACGCTGTCTGAACCGGGGGTCTTGCCAGATTTCATATGGTTAAGAGCATTCTGAACCTCCATCTTCAAAATTGCTGGTCCATTCATTATTATTTTGAACATCATACTGTTCGTCTCTGTTATCGTCATACAGGTTTTTCACGTAATCTGACCATTCATGTAATATCTGATCTTTTTCTATTATGACTCTTCCATCTTTTGTCTTTAGGCAAGCCTGCTGATGTACGTGTTCTTTGATTAGTAAGCTCCTGAATTCTTTTGTGCATTAGTTTCGCATTGTTACTGTTGTGTTGTTTTTCAATTTCTCTGCAATTTTTCTCAAGCCATGTTTCTTTTGCCTCCTTACATAAGGTTCTCACCTTTCTGTGAATTTCTTCATATTTGGCAGGATTATTTTTGTTCTGTCTTCTTGTTTCCATTAGTTGTAAAATTTCTTCAGTCATCCATGTCTTACGGCCACTTTCTTTACTTTTGGAATAGTTTTTTTCTGCTGCGCAACTGATTGAATTCTTCATCGTTTCCCATTGATCATCTACATCTTGAAACAGGATCTCTAGATCAGACAATATATCAAATTTGTTCTGTACTTCTATGTTAAAATTATCTTGTATTTCTTTGTCAGTTTTCAATTTGCACAAGTCATATTTAGGGTTTCCTGCTGTATACTTGACTTTCTTTAACTTTACCCTCAATGTGCCTGTAATTAATCTAGTGATCACTGTAACAGTCTGCATTTGGAACTGTTTTTACGACTGTTAACGCATTTCGAAACCTTTTGCTAATCAGGATGTAATCTATCTGGTTTTAATCCTGCTGTCTGGACTCCTCCATGTCCATAATCTTCTAGGATGCTGTTTAAACCAGGTGTTTCCTACAACCATTTCTTGTTCTTTTGCCCATTCTACAAGTCTGTATCCTCTTTCATTTCTCTCTCCCAAACCATGGTTGCCTACACTGCATCCATCGCCTTGCTGTCCTATTTTTGCGTTGAAATCACCCATTATGATATTTATTTCTGATTTTTTGCAGTTCTTCAAAGCAGACTCCACGTCATTATAAAATTCCTCTATGCTTTCTTCACTGCTTTCACTTGTTGGGGCATATACTTGAATGACATTTATTTTAAAAGGTCTTCCGTTTAATTTTACTAATAGGACTCTGTCTGACACAGCATGATATCCTTTGACAGAATTTGATGTTTGCTTATCTAATATAATGGCTACACCTCTTTGCTGTTCTTCTCCCCCAGAGTAAATAATCTTACAATCCTCTCCTGTCCTTATCCCTGCTCCTTTCCATCTCGTTTCCGATATTCCTAATATGTTAATCTTCTCTCTCTTCATTTCTTTTTTGATGTTTTCTAACTTTCCATCTGCATTCATTGTTCTAACGTTCCAAGTTCCTACTTTCAATGATATTAATCTGTTGCACCTAGTAGCCTGTTGACGGTCTGGAGTCACCTGGTGCGCATGACTATCCCTACCGGGCGAGGTTGCTCCTATGGAGCACCCATTTACGCCGTTTCTCTGATTATCGATGATTTCACACAACATGATTTTCTTGGCATCTGTAAAGAAGGTAGTTTGCCATTGCTTTCCTTCCTAGCAGTGACCATACTGGTCAGTGACCGTAGCCATTGTCTCCTCAAAAAAGAGATCCTCTGCCTACCGTCGTGAAGGTGGAGACCATAACCTACAACTATCTGTTGGCTGCTCTTCATCTTCATCCACCACCTGCACGCATGGCTTCACGTAACCCTGATCGGGGGGCTAAACGGGTACTCCACCTTGCCCAAGGGTGTCCCGTAGGCTAGCGGAGGGAAGGAGGCGCCTTACTTCTCCTTTGATAGGGGATACCCCTATCCCGCTACTATTATAAAATACAAACCTTGAAAGCCTAGATTATTGTGCACGGTACAGCAAGAAAAAAAACTTGATTGTGGCTCTAGAAAATCATGACAGCAAAATAACAAAAATAAATTAAAATAAAAACTGAAGATTTTTACTGCAAAAAACCAATCAAGTTTATAAACTGATGACTTTTACTACACAATACAAACCCTTGTAGGTTTTTAAACTAATGACTTTTACTGCACAATTGAAAACCTTGCATGCTTACAAAATGGTCAAATTTATTGCACATACACACACAAAATCTGCTCTACAAAATAATGAATGACACTGCAGGATACAAACCTTGCAATGTTATAAAATCATGAATGACACTTGCAGGGTACAAACCTTGCAATGTTACAAAATCATGAATGACACTGCAGGATACAAACCCTGCAATGTTACAAAATCATAAATAATACTGCAAACAAAAGCACAAGCCCCTGTATGTTACTATAATAAATCAAGAATGTTATAAGTAATAAAAGGAAAAATTAATGTTGCTCTACAATATCCTCTGGGTTAAATTACTGTAAAAAAAATTATGAATGTTACTGCAAAGAAAATAACAACACTGGAATGTTACTATTAGTCCCAGTTGCTACCTGATTCTTCTGCTTATAGTCTATGCTGTGTGGCGGTGGTGATCATGTCTGTCCACAACCTTCTGTCTCGTGTACTGCCAAGAACTTCTAATACTGATGTTCTTCCATGCCACTAAGCCAAACTGCCCATCATCTCCTCTCTTCCCCTACAGCTTCCCCATTGTTACGATGTACTCCAGTCTTCCTCGTCTCTTGATATAACCAAAGAATGTGAACTGTCTTATTCTGATGAGAGTAACTAATTCTATGTGAGAGTAACTAATTCTATGTGAGAGTAACTAATTCTATGTGAGAGTAACTAATTCTATGTGATGAGAGTAACTAATTCTATGTGATGAGAGTAACTAATTCTATGTGATGAGAGTAACTAATTCTATGTGATGAGAGTAACTAATTCTATGTGATGAGAGTAACTAATTCTATGTGATGAGAGTAACTAATTATATGTGATGAGAGTAACTAATTCTATGTGATGAGAGTAACTAATTCTATGTGAGAGTAACTAATTCTATGTCAGAGTAACTAATTCTATGTGAGAGTAACTTCTTTCAAGATATCTTCATTACTCTTCCTATCCTATAACAGTGTTCTCTTCATTCTTCTATAAAACCATATCTCTGCAGCTTCCATATAATTCCTCACTTGTCTGCTAACTGTCCATGATTGGCTTCCAAACATCAGGATTGGCTTGCTATAGCTCTTAGGAACTCTTTTCTCGCATTGACTGACAACAATCTATTGCAGAAATTGCAGCAAATTGATCACTGAAGCAAATTCAGCATGTAAATCTTTATGCCCCAAACAATGTATAATTTATGATCAGCTACTCTCTGTGCGATCCACTCATTGGCCCATTTATTGGTGTCCACATTCCCTTTCTTCTTAGTAACAACTGACTTGACCATGTCTTCTATTTTGGCTTTAATGTCAACTCCAGTAAGGAATGCTGCAGTAACTGCCAAAGAAATGACGCAATATGGGCAAAGTTTTTCTCCAATAATTTTCTGACAGTTCTGACAATATTTCTTCACCATGCTGCTGGAAGTTTCTGCGTCAATATCAACAATAACTTTGTACAACTGAAAGTATAGGATGAAGTATAACAGCAAAATTAAATAAGATGAGGCACCATCAATTTCTAGTTTGTGAAAAAAAGTTTTGAATTTCTCATGTATGTACAACATTCCGGGTCTGCAAGGTGTGGAATGCGCCTGGCCCTGCAGCCAGCAGGGTTAGGATCGGCTAGCCTCTCCTAGGAGGGGTGAAGAGCGAAAATTAGTAGCCTGCTGATGACCCGCAGACTACACACGTCAACCCCCACCTCCGCGTGGTGCAGACCGGGCAACCATGACCGCGAGGTCATGGGCTAACGGGGCTATGGCTCGCCATAGGGGATGGACTCCCTGTGGTCAGATTAGTGTCCTAAACCTGCGACTGGCCTAGCAAGCTGGCAGGGGATCTTCATACTGCTCGTAGAAAAACTAAGAAGTATAAACGGACTGACCCAAACGGATATCGACCCGGCAATGTTAATGGACCACGAGATAGATCAGCGACTCACAAAATAGGCACAATGAATGTCTGTGGTTTCATTAGTAAAGAAGAAGAGCTTATCGAAACAATGGAAAAGAGGAAAATGGGACTGATGGGAATAGCAGACACCAGATCAAAGGGGAAAGGATGCAAGGAGCTCCACCGCAGCTACACGTTTGTTTACTCTGGAGTAGAACAGCAAGAAAGGGCAAGACACGGTGTTGGAATAGTCATCGAACCACGGCTTGCAAGAGGAATACTAGAAATAAAATATATATCAGAGAGAATCATAACAGTGAGAATAAAAGAACAAACAATTACAACATATGTACAAATATACGCACTATGTAATGCAAACAATAATGAGCAAGAACGCGAGGACTTCTACGAAGACATACATGATGTGCTAAGTAAAATAGATAAGCAGGACAACATCATAGTTATGGGAGACTTCAATGCAAGACTATGACATAACAGAGTGAGCATTGGAAAACATCTGGGAGCATTTGGAGACAAGCAAAATGAAAGGAATGATAACGGAAGTGTAGACTATTGGAGCTTTGCAGCCAACTCGACCTCTATATAACAAACACATTCTATAAACATAAGGATTCACAAGTATTCACCTGGTGTAAATGGAACGATCTAGATACTAAAAGCGAAATTGATTTTATATTAACAAGAAACTACAGAAAGAGAAATATATTAGATTCAAGGGCAGTGAACAATTTCAGTATAAACACAGATCATAAAGCAGTCGTTGCCACAATAAGAACAATCAGAAGAAGAAAGCAAAGAGCAGGAAAATACATACCATGCGAATCCGTAAACTTAAAAAGCCTTAAAGACGAGGCAGTAAGAGAAAATTATGAGAAAGAACTAACTGAACTCTGAAAAATTACCTGCAGAAAGAAAAACAGTGGAAGAAGAATGGGAAATGTTCAAATCAAGCATTTTAAATACTGCAAAAATAACGTGTGGAACCACGAAAAAACGCAAAACACGGTTAAAGAAAATAACTAGTTGGTGGAACGCAGAAGTAAAGGAAGCGGTAAAATACAAAAAAGAAAAATATAAAAAGTGGTTGTAGAGCAAACAGGAATGTGATTACATAGAATATAGAATAGCGAGAAGACATGCGAATAGAATAGTAAAGAGGGAAAAACAAAAAGACTGGGAAGAGTACGGAGAAACCCTAAATAAAAACTACAAGGAGGCAACTAGAAACTTCTACAAAAAGATAGGCGCAATGCGAACCAGAGGAGAACCCTTTGACCCAACTGAAATAATTAACAGCGAAAACGGAGAAACAATAAGTGAACAAAAACAAATCCTAATAAGATGGAAGCAATATTTCGAACAACTTCTCAACATCCCATCAGATGTCACAGGAATTCAAGAGACCTATACAGATGTCACCGAAGAACTAGACCCAGACATACTAAAAGAAGAAATTATAGAAGCCATCAGATTAGCCCCATTGAACAAATCACTGGGACAGGATGAAATACCAAATGAACTAATTAAAGCAGCAAGAGAATTAGGAACAGCTTGGCTACACAGACTATTCAACCACGTTTGGGTAGAGCAACAGACACCACGAGACTGGGGAAACGCCATAATTATCCCAATGTGGAAAAAAAAGGCAGCAAAAGAGACTGCACACAATACAAAGGCATTTCATCTGTTGAGTCATACTGGGAAAATATTTTGCAAAATTCTTAGAAAAAAGATTACGAACTACTTTAGAACCCCAGCTAAGCGAAACACAAGCTTGGATTTAGGAAAAACAAAGGATGCACAGATGCCATTTTTGCTCTTAGACAAATTATAGAAAAATCAATCGAATTCAATGAAACACTCTACTTAGCCTTTGTCGACCAAGAAAAGGCATTCGATAGAGTAGATAGAAACAAGCTGTGGGAAATCCTTAAACAATATGGAGTGAGTACACATCTAACAAACCTATGTAGAAGTTTATACAACAACAGTGAATGCATAGTGAGAGCAACTGGAGGACACTCAGAACCCTTCACCATAAGATCTGGAGTACGACAAGGTTGTGTCCTGTCCCCTCTCTTGTTCATAACATATATAGACAACATATGTAAAGAAACCAGCCAAGCAGAGACAGCAAGAATACCGCATGACGAGAACACAGAAGAAGAACCATCTGCAAATCTAACCATTAGAGAACTCCTGTTTGCGGACGACCAAGCACTAATAGCAAAATCAGAAGCTGAATTACAAGACCACATGAATAGTCTAAACGAAATGTGTAGGGAACATAACATGAAAATTAGCACAAGCAAAACAGAGGTAATGACTATAACTAAAGAAGAACAAACAACAACAATTCACCTAAACGAACATCCCTTGAAACAAGTAAAGAGTTTCAAGTATCCTAGGAAGTATAATATCATCAAATGGCAGATCAGAAGACGAGATCGAAAATAGGTGCAATAAGGCAAATCAACTCATTGGACAAATGGCACCAATACTAAAGAACAAACATGTATCAATAACTACTAAGAAAGCACTTTACAACACAATCTTCCTGCCAACTCTATGCTACCAATGCCAAACCTGGACAATGACAAAAAAAGAGAAAAGAAAAATCACAACAACAGAAATGAGGTTCCTGAGAAGAATACTCAACGTATCAAGAAGAGATAAGATCATAAATCAAGAAATCAGGACTAAAGTAGGGGTTAAAGCAGCACTAGATTTTATCAGAAAACAGCAAGTCGAATGGTTTGGCCATGCAAGTAGGTTAACAGTCAACAGCATGCCACAACAAGCAATGATGTACAGACCAGATGGAATCAGAGGAAGAGGCCGACCACGTAAACGTTGGACGGAGGGAATAGCAGAGTCCATGGGAGTATCGATATATGAAGCCCATAATCGGGCACTCTCACGAAGTTTATACTTCACCTCGACACCGCAAGGTACAAGAGGAACATGATGAGATGAGATGAGATGAGTACAACATTCCTTTAATGTGAACAATATTCGGAATGTGGTTTAAGAATTCTTCATCATCATCATTAAAGTAATGCGAGTAATTTTTTTTTAATGGGCATTGAAACGTTGGTAATATGATCGCATGCGCGGATTTATTCATGTATCCGGTGTCCCACCACGAGATAAAGAATTGATACAAGTATATAAAGAAAAAGGAAGGATAAAAGGCTTTAACAAGTTTCTTTAAAAAGTTGCTATGACATGGCTACTGTCACATGTGTCGCATGGGAAATACAAATGTTTGCTGTCCCGTCCCATCCCATCCCATGGGACCATGTACCCAAATCGTGTCATGGGACATTAAACTGTCCCAGACGTTCTTACTATTACCATAGCTATGTGGATCATACACGAATGATTTTATCAGTTGTGTTTAGATAGTTTACCGAATGTATCACATACTCATTTACACAGACATATGAAAAGACAATGATATTATAATTGTTTACAAACGCACGATCAACCGTGATAAAAACGTAAATAAATATCAATACTAAAACAAATACCAGACATAGACGATCAGAAGAGTTGTCGTGTACTATACTTACTTTGACGGGCGCACTAGAAAAGCCGATAAGGAACTGCCCTGGCAATAGCAGGAGTTATAGTATCAATATAACTAGCGGAACTGCGGTAAAGCTGTGGACATGCACATGATTTAAAATAATTGAACAATTTAAATTACTGTGTGAATATGTGTATATTCCAGCTTGAAAGATTTATCTAAATACTTTAGTGTATGTTCAGTGATTTCTGCAGTATGTACCTGACGAGATGCAGCGAAACATTTCAGACAATAAAGCATTCAATCTATAGTTTGTGTCTTCGGTATTCAAATATAAAATAACACACAATTTTAAAGCCTGGAATTTTGATTATAAGCAGCACATTCTTTTTCATGTTTTTTTCATTAACTTTTCGTAGTTGTAATTTTTTCATACTTCCATTCTTCTCATTCTGTTATTATGCCATAATGTAGCCAATCTTCTCATTCTGTTATTATGCCATAATGTAGCCAATCTTACCCGTGTTTGTTTCTTGTGTTTTGTGTATATGTTTGCTGATGAAGGCTAGTGGCTCCAACGTTCAGTGTTTTCGGTAATTGTGTTCTGTACAGCTGCAATATTTCCCGTTGTATTATATTGGTAATGTCGTGAGAAAGATCGGACGCGAGTTTGTCGCCTAGGCTCGTCGCTTGTTAAAATGAGGGATAGGCTGGCCACATAATCCTCCTTGCCCTCAGCCTACAATATGTGATGGCATTATGATATCACAGACGCATAGCTGGGAGACTGCTTTTAGACAATTCTTTGTTTATTGTATAATACTGACTGTAACAGTTCCAGGCAAGAGGCAAGTCGCCTTGTTTATTTGTAATATTGACTGTAACAGTTCCTGGAGAAGGGGTAAGTCCTTGTTTATTGTATAATACTGACTGTAACAGTTCCTGGAGAGGGGGTAAGTCCTTGTTTATTGTATAATACTGACTGTAACAGTTCCTGGAGAGGGGGTAAGTCCTTGTTTATTGTATAATACTGACTGTAACAGTTCCTGGAGAGGGGGTAAGTCCTTGTTTATTGTATAATACTGACTGTAACAGTTCCTGGAGAGGGGGTAAGTCCTTGTTTATTGTATAATACTGACTGTAACAGTTCCTGGAGAGGGGGTAAGTCCTTGTTTATTGTATAATACTGACTGTAACAGTTCCTGGAGAGGGGGTAAGTCCTTGTTTATTGTATAATACTGACTGTAACAGTTCCTGGAGAGGGGGTAAGTCCTTGTTTATTGTATAATACTGACTGTAACAGTTCCTGGAGAGGGGGTAAGTCCTTGTTTATTGTATAATACTGACTGTAACAGTTCCTGGAGAGGGGGTAAGTCCTTGTTTATTGTATAATACTGACTGTAACAGTTCCTGGAGAGGGGGTAAGTCCTTGTTTATTGTATAATACTGACTGTAACAGTTCCTGGAGAGGGGGTAAGTCCTTGTTTATTGTATAATACTGACTGTAACAGTTCCTGGAGAGGGGGTAAGTCCTTGTTTATTGTATAATACTGACTGTAACAGTTCCTGGAGAGGGGGTAAGTCCTTGTTTATTGTATAATACTGACTGTAACAGTTCCTGGAGAGGGGGTAAGTCCTTGTTTATTGTATAATACTGACTGTAACAGTTCCTGGAGAGGGGGTAAGTCCTTGTTTATTGTATAATACTGACTGTAACAGTTCCTGGAGAGGGGTCAAGTCCTTGTTTATTGTATAATACTGACTGTAACAGTTCCTGGAGAGGGGAAAATTTCTTATTTATTATATAATACTGACTGTAACAGTTCCAGGAGAGGGACGGCGACACTTCAACGTGCCGTAGACACGCAATATTCAGATCAGTACATAGCACACAGCGTGCAGAAAAGCACAGTATATTAGCACACATCGTTCAGGAAAGAACTCTAAAGAACATGAACATACAACATTTAGAAAAAAGAATGGAACAGAAGCACGCAACATTCAGAACAAACACACACACACACAACATGGTCACTGACAGAGTTAAAGCGGTCTGGTTCCCATACAATATTCTAGCATGCTGGAGAAGGAAGGAAAGAAGTAGGGTGATAAGGAAACACAGGGGCTCGTGTAGGAATGTATGAGACATTATAAAGAAAACACTGATATGCCCAGTTGCCTTTGTTGACTGAATTGACTTTGTGAGAATTATATAATCTGTGTTAACCCACATTGTGATTCTGTTGTTTGTATATATTTATGCCCTATGCAACGTTTGAAATACAGTGGTACCTCGGGTTACAAACTTAATTCGTTCCATAACTCGGTTCCTAACCAGAAACGTTCGTAACCGGAAACATTGAAATCAATGAAATAAAGGCAATCCGCTTAAAGATGAAAGTATCGTTCTTTTTTTTTTTTATTAACATCCGGTCGTTTTCCTGACAAAACGCAAAAAAATACGTATACTTCACGTATTAAATAAAGACAAAGAAAACAACCAAATGAATTAAATGTAAAATAAAAAGAGATTTAGTCTATCTTTATTACCAAGAAAACGATCATAGAAATTCGTCCCTTTCATTGTTATTCTGAATCATTAGTCTCAGGAGTTTCTTGTCGCTGTTTCATGGCAGCCGACTGGGAATCTTTCTGCACCAAGAAACTATCAAGGTAAATTTGTCGCTTCCCTTGCTGGAGAATCTTTCTGAAGTAGGCCATGGTGTTATCATTCATCAGGTTTACTGCTCTGTGAGCAACACGTTTGTTTAGATGATGGTTCACAATGAAGTCTTCGACGTCTGCCCACTTGCTACAAATTTCTTTAATTCTGTCAGTTGAAACGGTCACTGACTCCTCATCATCGGACGACTGCTCCTCCTTTAATGTATTTAGCTGTTCATTCTGAAGATCCACAAGTTCATCTGCTAGTTACTGTTTGTACTAGTACGCGATCTTTTGTCTCACCGTTACACCTTGCTCTCTCTCTCTCTCTCTCTCTCTCTCTCTCTCTCTCTCTCTCTCTCTCTCTCTCTCTCTCTCTCTCTCTCTCTCTCTCTCTCTCTCTCTCTCTCTCTCTCTCTCTCTCTCTCTCTCTCTCTCTCTCTCTCCATCGTTCGTAACCCGAGGTTAGGTTCGTTACCCGAAACATACAATTTTCGAAGTTGTTGTTCGTAACCTGAATTGTCTGTGACCTGAGGCGTTCGTAACCTGAATTGTCTGTGACCCGAGGTAGCACTGTACCACCACATCTGAATACATATACATGAATACACACATCTGTCGTGCTGTTTATCATTTGTATTTAACTCAGGATTTACCAGGAAATGAGGAAGCGGTCAAATTGGCTGGTTTTGTCCTTCTGAGTTATAAATTGGTGCACGGTAAGGCAGGTGGTATTTGGGCCTTTTGGGATCATGGCTATAGTCTGGGAGAACAGATAGACCATCATAACCTGGCGAGAACGGTGCCACATCAGAGGTTGTAGCCGACACTCGGGGAGAGACCAGACGGACACATGACAAATGACACTCAGTTCTCCGGGGAGAGGTCAGACGGTTACGTGATCAGATTACACTCAGGTCACCGAGGAGAGGCCAATCGATCACGTGATCAGATTACAATCAGTTCTCCCAGGAGAGGCAAGACGGTCACGTGATCATGTTACACTCAGATCACCGAGGAGAGGCCAATCGGTCACGTGATCAGATTACACGCAGGACTCCGAGGAGAGGCAAGAGGGTCCCGTGATCAGATGACTATAGGAAACATTAGTCTTGGCCGGAACCCTGGCGAACGGGTAACGGGCGCAATTTTAAATCCCACAGTGTTCGAAACACAGCTGCGGACGATTTGAAAACCGACCTCCTTACGTTGTTTTCCTAGAATGATATGTGTGCTGGTCGTTCAGAATGTAATGGCAAACTACTGAGCGTAACATTTGAGAAAATTTCACAAACAGAAAAAAATGATGATCTTGAATGCGACGTCTTGTAAAGGATATGCAACTAATTAACTATTAGAACTGGGACTCTTCAGTGGCTGTTGAAGATAAAGACGAAGCACGTATGGCAATGCCCTGAGTGCTGTGATTTTTTTTCCGTGATTCAGCTCATCACAGGATATGGCACTTTACTTCACGTGGCTCACAGATCTGTACAGCGCAGACCTGATAAGGCGAACTCACCTCATCGGCACTGAATCAGTTACAATGCACACATTCGCAAATACACGACAAGAGAGAAGATGCTGGACAATGTCACGGCATGGCATGGAGGACAAATACACGACAAGAGAGAAGATGCTGGACAATGTCACGTCATGGCATGGGGGACAAATGCACGACAAGAGAGAAGAAGCTGGACAATGTCACATCACGATATGGAGGAGCATCAGTGTCAGAAATGATTGGCAACACAAGAGACAGATGGTTATATACCGATGTGATCACTAACGCCACGCGGCATGGACTATAAGAAGACGGTGTGTTATGTGACATTAATTAAGTGTTCGGTGATATAAATCTGCTGCCTTGGTAATCTCAGGTAACAATTGGATTGGTGTGCGTGTGACGTAAACAGTGTTTTATAAGGTAACAGAAACATTAGAAGGTCAGGTACATTTATAGAGGTACATTTCAGGTACCTGTCAAATAATAATAAGAAAACACCGAACAAAACGTCACAGACTGTGGGAACCCTAAAATTATCGTATTATCTTAGAGGTACATTTCAGGTACCTGTCAAATATTAATACCACGAAACCGTCAGCAATGAATCACACAACATGAAATAAAATTGACACAGGATGTCCCCTTGTACACAGACGTTGGTGTAGGAAGTTATGTGTCAAAGAGAATCATTGTCATTTATTTCACAAATTTAAACAATTTCCAAAGATCTGTTGTCTTCTAGTAGCGAATATTTACCTTTGACTAATAGATTCCAAGCTGATTATATACTTATAATGTACTTAATTATACAGACTTCTGAATTTTCAAAACAAGAAGTTATTATTGTTGTATCCCTTTGTAGCCTAGAAGACTGTGTAAATGATTGTCTCCCATGGAACATATTATAGCCGTAATAATATTGTAACTTGTGAATTGAGCTAATGAAACATACTTTCCAGAAAGTAAAACAGATTATGCACACATATAATAGATACTAATTAATGATAACCTTATATAATATAACAGATTCAATGCCAAACAAATTGGACGTAACCAAAATTGATGGCGGAACATGGGAAGTAGGGGTGTTTCACAGTTATAATTAACAGTTGTTAATATGGTAGCAGACATGTATTATATATCAAATTAAAGGGGGTTGCAGTAGGGAAACTGGTGTATATAAGCCCATGGTAGAAGCGGAAAGTCGCTTAAGACGATTAATCATCCCATGGCATTGAATTAGTTAAAGAGAAGAGAAGAACAGCAGACACATTTGTTACTGTATATTTCATGGTGTTGTTACTGTATATTTCATGGTGTTGTTACTGTATATTTCATGGTGTTGTTACTGTATATTTCATGGTGTTATTACTGTATATTTCATTGTGTTGTGACTGTATATGTCAGGGGGTTGTTAATGTATATTTCAGGGTGTTATTACCGTATATTTCATGGTGTTGTTACTGTATATTTCATGGTGTTATTACTGTATATTTCAGGGTGTTGTTACTGTATATTTCATGGTGTTTTTACTTTATATTTCATGGTGTTATTACTGTATATTTCATGGTGTTGTGACTGTATATTTCATGGTGTTATTACTGTATATTTCAGGGTGTTGTTACTGTATATTTCATGGTGTTGTTATTGTATATTTCGTGGTGTTATTACTGTATATTTCATGGTGTTGTGACTGTATATTTCAGGGTGTTGTTAATGTATATTTCATGGTGTTGTGACTGTATATTTCAAGATGTTTTTAGTGTATATTTCATGGTGTTGTGACTGTATATTTTAGGGTGTTGTTACTGTATATTTCATCGTGTTGTTATTGTAAATGTTAGAGTGTTTTGACTGTCTATTTCAGGGTGTTGTTACTTTCTTTGTCAGGGTATTGTTAATGTACATTTCAGGGTGTTGTGAATGTGTATTTCAAGGTGTTGTGGCTGTATATTTCATGCTGTTGTTAATGTGTATTTTAGGAAGTTGTGGCTGTAAATTTCAGGGTGTTGTTACAATATATTTCAGAGTAATGGTGCTGTATATTTCAGGGTGTTGCGACTACATTTTGTGGTATTGTGCCAGTATATTTCAGAGTGTTGTTACTGTATATTTCATGATGTTGATACTGTATATTTCAGGGTGTTGTTACTGTAAATTTTAGGATGTTGTGACTGTTTATTTGAGGGTGTTGTTACTATATATTCCAGTGTGTTGTTGGCGTATATTTCGGGGTGTTGTTACTGTTTACGTCTGGGTGTCGTTACTGTATATGTTAGAGTGTTGTTACTGTAAATTTCAGGGTGTTGTTACTGTATATTGTATGGTGTTGTTACTGTATAATTCAGGGTATTTCAGATCCCACGCCAGCCCTATCCTGTGTGAATGTAAAGCACAGTGGGGATCAATGTAGTATGTGAAGGTATGTATAACGGGATGTACATTGACACCTTGCCGTCTTGACAGACAAACAGACAGACAGACAGACAGACACATAGATAGACACATAGATAGATAGATAGAACGAACGAACGAACGAACTTTATTTTCAAAGGGTTAAGAATTGGGCACGCAGGCCCGTCTAACATTCTGCCCTTCTATCACTCTCTTTCATACATTATTTCATTCACACATCATTCAAGGCTAACAAAGAACAACAACAATATAAAGGATATGCATTATAAAGGCATAGGCAAAATGCGAACATCAAAACTACACGACACAGTAATATTAGATAATGGTCTGACACTTGTTGTTAGCCATGTGGAATATACTGGCCTACAAAAAGGGGACTGGCTGTTATACTAGGGTTTTGTTATTATTATTATTATCTCTATTATTAAGGGGGAAGGTAATCCATATTGAGATAGTGTTCGAATAATTTGCGATTATATGAATAGGGATTGGTGATGTCTTTGATTTCTTGTGGAAGATTGTTCCACAGCTGAGCTGCAGAGTACGTTAAGCTTGTTTTGTATAAGTCAATCCTAGGCTTCGGAATGTGTAATATATTTAAACGTTTACTGTGTCTAACATTATATTTAAACAATGGCCAAAGGTAATTTGGGGCATTCCGATGCAGGATTTTGTGAATTAGTTTAGCTTTATTGAAAAGCAGGCGTTTACGGAGTGGTAGTAACTGAAGGCGTTTATACAGGCTAGGATTGTCAGTTAAATATTTGCTATAAATTAGACTCATAGCCCGTTTCTGGAGTGAGTAAAGTCGCTTGGTGTTTGAATGAGAACAACCGTCCCAAATCGTAGAGCAGTAGTCAAAGTGTGTCTGTATATGAGAAGTATGGAATAGTTTCCTTGTGTCCTCATCAAGGAAGTTTTTAATTTTGGCGAGTTGGTAGACTTTTTTCGCTGTTTGTTTAATGAGCACTTGAACGTGGGAATTAAAGGTTAGGTTTCTATCAATGATTAGGCCTAATGTTTTGTGCTCAATTACACTTTCTACTAACATGTTATCGATGTGAAGTTGAAGTGATGTGTGTGAGTTTTGAGTCTGAAGTCTTTGTCTGGTTGTTAATAACATTGATTTTGTTTTAGTGATGTTAATTTGCATAAGATTTGAATAGCTCCACCTAACTACATTATTTAATTCTTGTTGCAAATACGACTCAAGTAAAATAAAGTTTTCAGCGTTTGTGTACACTGTACAGTCGTCTGCAAATAGATCGCAGGACGACGAAAGATGCAAAGGTAGATCGTTAATATATATGGCAAATAGTAGAGGGCAAAGAATAGAGCCTTGCGGTACTCCAATATTGAAGGTAGTGGTTTGAGACATAGATTTATTATGTGATACTACTTGCTTTCTGTTTGATAGAAAAGATGATATTAGAGTGACTACATTAAGGCCAATTTTCATTGTCTCAAGTTTTTTTAATTAAAATAAGATGATCTATCATATCAAATGCTTTCTTGAAATCAATAAACACAGTTCCACATAGACTGTGGTTGTTTATATTCTGGCGCCAATTTTCTATCATGTTTGTTAGGGCCGTATGGCAAGAATATTTTGGTCGAAATCCTGATTGGCTGTCCACAATAAGCTTGTTGCGAACTAAATACTGTAATGTTACTTTATGGATGTGTTTTTCTAGTGGCTTAGATAGTGATGATAGTAAAGGAATGGATCTGTAATTGTTCGGGAGACCATTGTCTAATGAACCAGATTTAAGAAGAGGGTCCACTTTGGCGATTTTGAGAGCTGATGGAAAGTGGCCTTTGGTGAGACACTGATTATATACATAGGTTAGTGATATACTGATCACTGGCGCAGCACAACGGAGAATCCGGTTGCTGATTCCATCTAACCCAGATGAGGTTGTGTTTTTTTAGGTTACTGAGGTAAGTGAATACTTCAGTGATTGTCATTAGCGGTATGTCGGAAAGAATATCGCGGGAGCATCTATTCTCGCAAAACGATGACAATAAAGATAAAGATAGATAGATAGATAGATAGATAGATAGATAGATAGATAGATAGATAGATAGATAGATAGATAGATAGATAGATAGATAGATAGACAAACACATAGATAGACACATAGATAGATAGATAGATGGATAGATAGATAGATATATAGATAGATAGATAGACAGATAGATAGATAGATAGATAGATAGATAGATAGATAGATAGATAGATAGATAGATAGATAGATAGGAAGGTAGGTAGGTAGGTAGGTAGGTAGCTAGGTAGATAAATAGAAAGATAGATAGATAGATAGATAGATAGATAGATAGATAGATAGATAGATAGATAGAAGATAGATAGATAGATAGGTAGGAAGGTAGGTAGGTAGGTTGGTAGGTAGCTAGATAGATAGATAGATAGATAGATAGATAGATAGATAGATAGATAGATAGATAGATAGATAGATAGATAGATAGATAGATAGATAGATAGATAGATAGATAGATAGATAGATAGATAAATAGAACGAACGAACGAACGAACGAACAAACTTTATTTTCAAAGGGTTAAGAATTGGACATGCAGGCCCGTCTAACATTCTGCCCTTCTATCACTCTCTTTCATACATTATTTCATTCACACATCATTCAAGGCTAACAAAGAACAGTAACAATATAAAAGATATGCATTATAAAGGCATGGGCAAAATGCAAACATCAAAACTACACGACACAGTAATATTAGATAATGGTCTGACACTTATTAGCCATGTGGAATATACTGGCCTACAAAAAGGTGATTGGCTGTTATACTAGGGTTTTGTTATTATTATTATTATCTCAATTATTAAGGGGGAAGGTAATCCGTATTGAGATAGTGTTCGAATAATTTGCGATTATATGAATAGGGATTGGTGATGTCTTTGATTTCTTGTGGAAGATTGTTCCACAGCTGAGATGCAGAGTACGTTAAGCTTGTTTTGTATAAGTCAATCCTAGGCTTCGGAATGTGTAGTATATTTAAACGTTTACTGTGTCTAGCATTATATTTAAACAAAGGCCAAAGGTAATTTGGGGCATTCCGATGCAGGATTTTGTGAATTAGTTTAGCTTTATTGAAAAGCAGGCTTTTGCGGAATGGTAGTAACTGAAGGCGTTTATACAGGCTAGGATTGTCAGATAAATGTTTGCTGTAAATTAGACTCATGGCCCGTTTCTGTAGTGAGTAAAGTCGCTTGGTGTTTGAATTAGAACAACCGTCCCAGATTGTAGAGCAGTAGTCAAAGTGTGTCTGTATATGAGAAGTATAGAATAGTTTCCTTGTGTCCTCATCAAGGAAGTTTTTAATCTTGGCGAGTTGATAGACTTTTTTCGCTGTTTGTTTAATGAGCGCTTGAACATGGGAATTAAAGGTTAGATTTCTATCAATGATTATGCGTAATGTTTTGTGCTCAATTACACTTTCTACTGGCATGTTATCGATGTGAAGTTGAAGTGATGTGTGTGGGCTTAGAGTTTGAAGTCTTTGTCTGGTTGTTAATAACATTGCTGTTGTTTTAGTGATGTTAATTTGCATACGGGTTGAATAGCTCCACTTAACTACATTATTTAATTCTTGTTGTAAAGACGACTCCAGTAAAATACAGTTTTCAGCGTTTTGTACACCGTACAGTCATCTGCAAATAGATCGCAGGACGACGAAAGATGCAAAGGTAGATCGTTAATATATATGGCAAATAATAGAGGGCCAAGAATAGAGCCTTGCGATACTCCAATATTGATGGTAGTGGTTTGAGACAGAGATTTATTGTGTGAAACTACTTGCTTTCTTTTTGATAGAAAAGATGAAATTAGAGTGACTACATTAAGGCCAATTGTCATTGTCTCGAGTTTTTTAATTAAAATAACATGGTCTATCATATCAAATGCTTTCTTGAAATCAATAAACACAGTTCCACATAGACTGTTGTTGTTTATATTCTGGTGCCTATTTTCTATCATGTTTGTTAGGGCCGTATGGCAAGAATATTTTGGTCGAAATCCTGATTGGCTGTCAACAATAAGCTTGTTGCGAACTAGATACTGTAATGTTACTTTATGGATGTGTTTTTCTAGTGGCTTAGATAGTGATGATAGTAAGGAAATGGGTCTGTAATTGTTCGGGTGACCATTGTCCAATGAGCCAGATTTAAGAAGAGGGTACACTTTAGCGATTTTGAGAGCTGATGGAAAGTGGCCTTTGGTTAGACACTGATTATATATATAGGTTAGTGATGTACAAATCACTGGCGCAGCACAACGGAGAATCCGGTTGCTGATTCCATCTAACCCAGATGAGGTTGTGTTTTTTAGGTTACTGAGGTAAGTGAATACTTCAGTGATTGTCATTAGCGGTATGTCGGAAAGAATGTCGCGGGAGCATCTATTCTCGCAAAACGATGACAATAAAGATAAGTTGCAAGGAGAATTAGGTATTGAAGCCTTCAACTGGTCTATGTCAGTTTGAAAAAAATTACTGAATTTGTCGCATGTAATATGATTTGATGGTAAAGAATTTCGGAAGTTATACTTGTTTGTCAAGGTGTTAATTGCCTTCCATATATCCTTACTATTTGTTTTATCCATTACTAAGTTCTTAAAGTAACTTTTCTTTTCCTGTCGTATGCTATATTGAACTTTGTTTCTAAGAGTACGGTATGCACTGATATCCCGCTTTTTATGTGCTTTATCTCTGTCTCTCATAATTTCAAGTATTTCTTGGGTGATCCAAGGTGGCTTGACGTGGTGTTTTACTCGAACTTCCTTGACTGGCACATGTCTATCAAAAACATCAATAAAGGTTTTCATCCAGAATTCCAGAGCATCATCCGGGTCAGGAAGCTGATAAACATTGTCTAGAGGTGAACTGAGTGGTTTTATGAAGTTTTATAGACAGATAGATAGATAGATAGATAGATAGATAGATAGATAGATAGATAGATAGATAGATAGATAGATAGATAGATAGATAGATAGATAGATAGATAGATAGATGGATAGATAGGTAGATAGATAGGTAGGAAGGTAGGTAGGTAGGTAGCTATGTAGATAGATAGATAGATAGATAGATAGATAGATAAATACATAGATAGATAGATAGATAGATAGGAAGGTAGGTAGCTAGGTAGGTAGGTATCTAGGTAGATAGATAGATAGATAGATAGATAGATAGATAGATAGATAGATAGATAGACAAACACATAGATAGACACATAGATAGATAGATAGATAGATAGATAGATAGATAGATAGATAGATAGATAGATAGACAGATAGATAGGTAGGAAGGTAGGTAGGTAGGTAGCTAGGTAGATAAATAGATAGACAGATAGATAGATAGATAGATAGATAGATAGATAGATAGATAGATAGATAGATAGATAGATAAATAGATAGATAGGAAGGTAGGTAGGTAGGTAGGTAGGTAGCTAGGTAGATAGATAGATAGATAGATAGATAGATAGATAGATAGATAGATAGATAGGAAGGTAGGTAGGTAGCTAGGTAGATAAATAGATAGATAGATAGATAGATAGGTAGATAGATAGATAGATAGATAGATAGATAGATAGATAGATAGATAGATAGATAGATAGATAGGTAGATAGATAGATAGGAAGGTAGGTAGTTAGGTAGGTAGGTATCTAGATAGACAGATAGATAGATAGATAGATAGATAGATAGATAGATAGATAGATAGATAGATAGATAGGTAGATAGATAGGTAGGAAGGTAGGTAGGTAGGTAGGTAGCTAGGTAGATAGATAGATAGATAGATAGATAGATAGATAAATAGATAGATAGTTAGATAGATAGGAAGGTAGGTAGGTAGGTAGGTAGGTAGCTAGGTAGATAGATAGATAGATAGATAGATAGATAGATAGATAGATAGATAGATAGATAGATAGATAGATAGATAGGAAGGTAGGTAGGTAGCTAGGTAGATAAATAGATAGATAGATAGGTAGATAGATAGATAGATAGATAGATAGATAGATAGATAGATAGATAGATAGATAGATAGATAGGTAGATAGATAGGTAGGAAGGTAGGTAGGTAGGTAGGTAGCTAGGTATATAGATAGATAGATAGATAGATAGATAGATAGATAGATAGATAGATAGATAGATAGATAAATAGATAGATAGATAGATAGATAGATAGGAAGGTAGGTAGGTAGGTAGGTAGCTAGGTAGCTAGGTAGATAGATAGATAGATAGATAGATAGATATATAGATAGATAGATAGATAGATAGATAGATAGGAAGGTAGGTAGGTAGCTAGGTAGACAAATAGATAGATAGATAGATAGATAGATAGATAGATAGATAGATAGATAGATAGATAGATAGATAGGTAGGCAGGTAGGTAGGTAGGTATGTAGATAGGTAGGTAGGTAGGTAGGTAGGTAGGTAGGCAGGCAGGTATTTAGATAGATCCGCGCCAGAGGCTGGGCGAAGCCGGGCCGGGTCCTCTAGTACACAATAAAAATGCCACTTCACGTTGCTGAGAACTCACTGGAGAGACACGGTAGCTCAATGGCTGTTGCCGGTGGTCACTGGTTCGATTCCTCTAAACTTTAATGTAAAAGAAAATAAGCCTAGGTCCCAGGTCGGCCCAGGCTGAAGTGGTTAATAGAAACATGCCACGAGAAGTAAAGATGGCCGGCGTGTTGTTGACAACGTCATCAGATTGGTGGTCCCATTGTGAGACCAGCACCATATACAATAAACGCTCTTATACGTGTCGTATCCTAGCAACGGTCTGAACACCGTTTGATGCGGACATTGTCTGAAGTTACCTCTGATTTCATTCCATCAATCATGTGCCATGTTGATAAGCGTGGATGGTCATGCTTTGCCATCTCACTCGATCACCAGAGTCGTGGATCAGCTCCGTGTTCCTCTCTCGACCATGCCACGTGGCCAAGTCATCCAAGTATTTAATTCTTGGTCTTCCCCAAGGTCGTTTCCCTTCGATCTTGCCAGTTGTCGACAAGTTCTCCAAGTCATTTCTTCTCATAACATGACAACAACAAACTTTGACTGTCTACGTCTAATTACTCTAATCAGTTTACGATCTTCATTTGTTTCTTGAAGAACTTGTTCATTGGTTTTTCTGTATGTCCATGGTATTCTTTCCATTTTCCTCAGAAACCACATTTCCACATCCATCAGATGTTTTTCAGCTTGACTGCTCATTGTCTACGCTTCACATCCATACAAAAGTATAGGTTCTATGTAGCACTTTAACACCGTTTTTCTCGTTTCAGTTGACATCCTTTTATTGGTCAGTATGTTTTTCATCTTGCAAAAGGCTACCTTAGAAATGACAATTCTTGTTCTAATCTCTTCAAGACATCTCCCATCAGATGTTATGACTGTCCGAGATAACTGTACCGATTAACTTGCTTAATTTAAGAATATGCCCATTAACTAGTATATTACATTGTGGTATTTCTTCATTCCTGGTGACGACCATAATCTGTGACTTCTTACTATTCATTTCTAACCCTAGTTGCTCACTGTGTGCAAGGACTGCATCTACTAAATGTTGCAGGTCCTGTTCATTGTCTGCAATCAAGACGGTATCATCTACATATCTAATGTTATTGATGTATCTTCCCGCAATGTTGATTCTTTCATATCTTGTATATTTCTTAAAATATTTTCACTGTACAGGGAAAAAAGATCTAGCGACATTACACATCCCTGTCTCACGCCTCTTTTGCATGTATTGGCACCTTGCCGTCTTGACAGACGATAGTTTGTGCTTTAAAAAGGCATAATAAGTTTTTCCTATGGCGATAGCGAATGTGACTGTTAAGGCCAATTCGCGCTGTGAATGTCCATTCACAGTGGGTGCATGTGAACACGTGGTCATTTCCACCATCATGCACCATCTTACGTCTCACACGCTCGGAGTGTGACTTATCTGCAATAATTTTCTCCTTTGTCTTTATTCCATTTCTGATGTTTGCCCTCCATCCAACACGTTCAGCGGCGACTTGCTCCCAATGTGCATTATCAATGCCTGTATCAATCGTGTGTTTGTCCTCCGTGCCATGACGTGACATTGTCCAACATCTTCTCTCTTGTCGTGTATTTGTCCTCCATGCCATGACATGACATTGTCCATCGTCTTCTCTCTTGTCGTATGTTTGTTCTCCATGCCATGACGTTACATTGTCCAGCATCTTCTCTTTTGTCGTGCTTTTGCGAATTTGGACATTTTAACTGATTCAGTGCAGAAGAATTATATATCGCCACATGTAACTTCCCATTTTAACAGAAGGATAATATATCGCCACATGTGACTTCCCATTTTAACAGAAGGACGATCTATCGCCACACGTGACTTCCCATTTTAACAGAAGGACGATCTATCGCCACACGTGAATTCCCATTTTAACAGAAGGATAATATATCGCAGAATGTGACTTCCCATTTTAACAGAAGGACGATCTATCGCCACGTATGGGTCAACATGTTACTTGTTTTGTTTTGTGGTATCTTTCCACAATTTTATTTACTCAGTGAACATAAATATGCATTATTATAGTCTCTTCATTTCGCGATGGTGACTGTTTTAAAGGCTAGTGACATATGATTGTCATGCCGTTACAATCAACCCCAGCATTTATGGGCTCTTTGTGATTTACTATCCATCGCTGTGGTGAG
>JACEFZ010024302.1:0-21686 GCA_014155875.1 Cepaea nemoralis | reverse complement strand
TTTTGAGTCTATTTCCCAGTCCTCCAATTCATCTCCTCTTTTGTCAGTATCTGGGTATCCCCATCTTTCTGAACGGCTATTAAAGTCTCCGACAATAATGCAGTTTGTGTCAGTTATTTTCATGTTTGAGAGTGTAAGGTCCTTATCTGCTGGGCTATACAGATTGTAGATTCTTATTTTCACGTCCTTTATCATTATATCAACACCTATAATTTCCGTTTGGTTGTCAGAGATCACAGATACTTCGCTGCAAGGTATTGTATTTCGTGTAAGTATTAGAACTCCTCCTTTGTGTCCTTCGCGGTCGAAACGTGTGGCCTGATATCCTCTGACTGAGAATTTGTGATTGGCGTTGAGGTGTGTCTCTTGAATGCATGCCACATCTATTCTATCTTTATGAAGACGCTGTGTTAGGGAGTCTTTCTTCTTGTAAACTCCTTCGGCATTCCACTGTAGTATGTTGAGTGTCCGGGGTATTTGGTCAATAGCTCTTAACCTACTCCTCTGTGCCTTGACTCCACAGCACAGGGGAAGGTGACCACCAGTAGTCATGGGTGGACCCCCTCGAGGCAGGGGGCCCGGCACTATCACCGCCTGATGGGACTTCACGGGATTAGCACCATATCGATTAATTTTGATTTGTGACATCATGAATTAAGTTACGTTGCACTGCTTTGTCAAGCCTGTGGCTCAGTACATCCGATTTCGACAAGCATTTATTCGGGATGCTTTCCCTAGCCTTTGACTGTCCCGTCTACCTACAAGGCAGCAGGTTTTACGTTGCACTGCTTTGTCAAGCCTGTGGCTCAGTACATCCGATTTCGACAAGCATGTATTTGGGGTGCTTTCCCTAGCCTTTGACTGTCCCCAGTCTACCTACAAGGCAGCAGGTTTGTGTGTCTCTTCGTCTGGTCCCTCTCCCTTGACCTGTCCGACATGGGTGGCCCTACCAGTAGCTGTGCTACCGTCGGCATAGCTCTTGGGGTCATTGGGACGCACAAGCCCCTCTACCTTGTCACGGTGGACACACAGCAGAGGGGGAACGGACATACATACAGTTTCTTTTATATATATAGATTTTTCATATATATATATATATATATATATATATATATATATATATATATATATATATATATATATATATATATATACACTCTCTATCTTGTAGCCAAATAGAGATAATAGTGTCACTCCATTAGTCGCTCCAAATACATATGTAAGTTCAGTCTGTCAGTTGGTTAGTCAGTCAGTTAGTCAGTCAGCGGTTCCATCATGTAAGTAAACATTGAACATCCCTAGGTACTTTATTAGTACACTTTAACATTGAACATCTCTAGGTACTTTGTTAGTACACTTTCACACAATTAAGCAAACACATGGTCAAATGATAATGATAGAAGAGTTGGTAACAAGAAATCTGATGGTATCTCACTCAAATGTCTATGGCAGTAATAGACATAAGTCTGAGGGTACCTCACTCAAGTGTCTATGTCAGTACTAGACATAAATCTGAGGGTACCTCACTCAAGTGTCTATGTCAGTACTAGACAGAAATCCTAGGGTACCTCACTTAAGTGTCTATGTCAGTACTAGACAGAAGTCTGAGGGTACCTCATTCAAGTGTCTGTGTCAGTACTAGACAGAAATCTGAGGATATCTCACTCAAGTGTCTATGTCAGTACTAGACAGAAGTCTGAGGGTACCTCACTCAAGTGTCTATGTCAGTACTAGACAGAAATCTAAGGGTACCTCACTCAAGTGTCTATGTCAGTACTAGACAGAAATGCTAAGGTGCCTCACTTAAGTGTCTATGTTAGTTAAAGTTAGTTGCATATCCTCACTTAAGTGTCTTATGTTAGTTAAAGTTAGTTGCATATCCTTTATGTGACGTTGCAGTCAACATCAGCATTATTTGCTGTTGTGATCTCTTTGTAAGTTTACGTTCAGTAGTTTGCCATTACTTTCTGAATGACTGGCATCAATACCATTTCGTTAAAAACCAACACAAGGCGGTCTGCTGCCAAATCACCCGCAGCTGTGTTTGTCTATGTCAGTACTAGACAGAAATCTGAGGGTACCTCATTCAAATGTCTGTGTCAGTACTAGACAGAAATCTGAGGGTATCTTACTGAAGTGTCTATACCAGAAATAAGCAGAGCAGTTTGTTGTGTGAGTGAATTACAAAGCAAGATATATATTATGTAATCTGTTAGTCAACAGATTAATCTCGCTACACATCCAATCATTCAGTCCATTAGTGCTGGCATCCCCTCCTCAGTATCTCGCTCAGCATGTAGTGGCTGTAGACACCAGTTCTGTGTTGGCTGGCTGTAGACACCAGTTCTGTGTTGGCTGGCTGTAGACACCAGTTCTGTGTTGGCTGGCTGTAGACACCAGTTCTGTGTTGGCTGGCTGTAGACACCAGTTCTGTGTTGGCTGGCTGTAGACACCAGTTCTGTGTTGGCTGGCTGTAGACACCAGTTCTGTGTTGGCTGGCTGTAGACACCAGTTCTGTGTTGGCTGGCGGTACTCCTGTGGTGCCCGGCACAGTGCTGAGAGGAGTGTGCGCAGTCCCAAGGAGAGTATGTTGAAGGGGGTCAGGTGTTCAGACCTGCTGATGTTAGGGTTAGGTGTTCAGACCTGCTGATGTTAGGGTTAGGTGTTCAGACCTGCTGATGTTAGGGTCAGGTGTTCAGACCTGCTGATGTTTATTCTTTGCTTTCACTGGCTTTCAACTCAAATGTAGTCCATACATGTGCCACTACTTCTAGTGCACTGGACTGAATTGTGTGTGTGGATTAGCTTTCCCTATTACCATTGTCCCTCGCCATCAAGCAAACCCACTCTGATTTCAGATGTACTTGTAATTTACGTCCCCAAGTCAAGGATGAGATGTGAACATTTTAGTTTGACTGGTGTAGGGGTTGAACCAACTACCTTGGCATCAGCACACCGGAAGTATAATAGCGAGTGCTTTTATCCATTCAGCCATGCTGACCTCCAAGACCTCTTCCAGGCCACTGGTCCCATACTTGTTGAACAGACCTCCTGATGAGTCATTGTATTCTTCCTGGCCACTGGTCCCATACTTGTTGCACAGACCTGGTACTCACTCTCTCTGGTGTCAGTGACATACAACTACTCTCTTTCTCTCTCTGGTGTCAGTGACATACAACTACTCTCTTTCTCTCTCTGGTGTCAGTGACATACAACTACTCTTTTCTCTCTCTGGTGTCAGTGACATACAACTACTCTCTCTCTGGTGTCAGTGACATACAACTACTCTCTTTCTCTCTCTGGTGTCAGTGACATACAACTACTCTTTTCTCTCTCTGGTGTCAGTGACATACAACTACTCTCTCTCTGGTGTCAGTGACATACAACTAGTCTCTATGGTGTCAATGACATACAACTACTCTCTCTATGATGTCAGTGACATACAACTACTCTCTCTATGGTGTCAGTGACATACAACTACTCTCTCTATGATGTCAGTGACATACAACTACTCTCTATAATGTCAGTGACATACAACTACTCTCTCTATGATGTCAGTGACATACAACTACTCTCTCTATGATGTCAGTGACATACAACTACTCTCTCTATAATTTCAGTGACATACAACTACTCTCTCTATGGTGTCAATGACATACAACTACTCTCTCTATGATGTCAGTGACATACAACTACTCTCTCTATGATGTCAGTGACATACAACTACTCTCTCTATGATGTCAGTGACATACAACTACTCTCTCTATGATGTCAGTGACATACAACTACTCTCTCTATGATGTCAGTGACATACAACTACTCTCTCTACGGTGTCAGTGACATACAACTATTCTCTCTATGATGTCAGTGACATACAACTATTCTTTATGGTGTTCTATACTATCTAAGTTCCATGTCCTACTATAAGTTTTGAGTTCCTTGTCCTACTATAAGGTTTGAGTTCCTTGTCCTACTATAAGGTTTGAGTTCCTTGTCCTACTATAAGGTTTGAGTTCCTTGTCCTACTATAAGGTTTGAGTTCCTTGTCCTACTATAAGGTTAGAGTTCCTTGTCCTACTATAAGTTTTGAGTTCCTTGTCCTACTGTAAGGTTGGAGTTCCTTGTCCTACTATAAGGTTGGAGTTCCTTGTCCTACTATAAGGTTTGAGTTCCTTGTCCCACTATAAGGTTTGAGTTCCTTGTCTTACTATAAGTTTTCAGTTCCTTGTTCTACTATAAGTTTTCAGTTCCTTAGTTAGTTAGTTATCAGTTGGGGTATCTTCGTTGCACTCCGGACATGTCCATAGGTGCTCAGATCCTCCCCCCAGCATATGCATCAGCGTCCTGGTGGCTAATAGTGCCAGTTCTGTGTTGGTTGACGAGACGCTTTGTTTTCCCGATGTACCTCTCGCGTCTGGCTGTGCCGATTCTTACTCCCAGGTCTTTCATCCTGGAAAGCGATGTGGAATCACTGGCGTCAAAATCCTCTGTTCTCGCCATATCTTTAAGGGCGTTAATAACATCGGCACGATCCATGGGCTGGCCATCTACAGGGGGTGCAGAGCCAGCCAATTTATCAGCTCGTTCATTTCCCTCGACTCCCGCATGTCCCGGGACGAAGATGAAGGTGACTTTGCGGACAACAGACTTCCGCAGCGACTCAGTCCACTGTCTACGTACAGATCCAGCTTCGACCTTCTGAATCATGCTCATTGAATCACTTAGTACACACACGTTGGTATAATGCTGTGATTCCAGCCATATGAAAGCCTGTGTAACTGCCATCACCTCCATCGTCATGCTGCTCGTGGTCATAGAGTGGGCACCACTGGATTCTTGAACGGTTCGGCCCGCTGAACGGGCTGTAAATGCCCACGCACTTCTCTGCTGCTTTACAACAGATCCATCTGTATAGATGAGCACTTCGGGGCTATCTGAGTGATCATAGATGAGCGCGTTAACCTCTGCATTGACAGCGGCAGGGTTCTGCTCTCTGCACCGTCTGTCGAGTGTGATAATGCAGGAGAAGGTACACTTAAAAGCTGGAGGCACCGGCACCCATTCCTTGCCGGGGTTGATACTGGTAAGACTGCAGACCTGTCCGACGACATCTTCCGCCCGACCCATCCATGATTTGCCCCTCTTTAGCCTGTCACCCTTTTCTCTGAATACAGCGTCATGCAGAGGGTGCTGCTCATCTGCACTTATTTTTAAGTATGCACGAGCTCTCCAGATCTTGATCCTGTGTTCCATTGTCGGGAAGTCAAGGAGGTATCTCATTGCTACACAGCTGGTGTCTCTCGTGCAGCCCAAAATGATGCGCATGGCTTCGTTTTGTACCTTTTCAAGTCTTCCAATCTGTGTAGGGCTGACAGTGAGGATGGCCAGGGCATACTCGATGCGTGAAAGCACAAGTCCTTGGAACAGAAGTAATAGCAGTCTTTGCTCGATATTGGCAGTCAGCCATGACTCTCATTGCTGCCAAACCTTTTCGAGCCTTCGTTATGACATAATCGACATGATCTCTGAAGGACAGGCTACGATCAAGCCTCACGCCAAGATATGTCATTGACTGGGTTCTACTCAGAATGCTCCCATCCATTCTTACTGCCGGCAGGTCTGTTTTCACAATATGGTTGTTTAGTGAGAACCATGTAACCGTTGCCTTTGCAGGGTTGACAAGGGCATCGGCATCAGCACACCATGAGGAAATTCGATCTAGTTCGCCCTGCATATAGTTGGCAACCGCCTGTCTATCTCGACCCTGTCGATACACGAGGATGTCGTCAACGAATGATAGAGTCCTACCCCTCCCATCCAACTGTTGTTCAGTGATCGGCACCGTATACACGTTGAATAGTACTGGTGACAGTGGTGAACCCTGCGGCAATCCTGGACATATCGTTATTGGCTCAGAAGACCAACTCCCGCATCTTAGCACCACCTTCCTTTGGAGTAGAACTGCAGCTATCCATCGTACAAGGTGAGGGTGCACTTTCAGTCTGAGGAGAGTTTGCATCAAGTGCTCGAAAGATACTCTGTTATATGCGTCCTCTAAGTCTATGGCGGCCGCGCATGTCTCTTCTCTGACCTGAAATCCTTCGTAAACATCTTGAGCAAAGACCGCCGCATTCAGCCATGACTCTTTGTTGTGTCTGTATCCTCCAAGTGAGGGCAGGAAGCAGCCGAGCTGTTCCAAGTCCCAAGCAAGTCTGTGTGCTACAATTTTCTCCAGTAGCTTGCCAACAGTATTCTGCATCATAATGATTCTGTAGCCGCTTATCTTGGAGTGGTCTTTGTTCGGTTTTGGCAGCGGCAGCAAGTAGCTGTGTAGCCATTCTTCTTTGACCTGACCCCTCTGGATACTGGTGTTGAATTCTCTGGCCAGTTCTTCCATGTCATCATCTGATATCACCATTAGGTCACCATATCGGATGCCGTCTGGGCCTGGGGCGGTGTTAGGTGATTTCTTGAGCATCGCACGCAATATCTCAGCTGTGATTGTCCATTCTTCGTCTGTCCTGACCCCCTCGCACAACTGAGAGAGTGTCGTTGTAGTCCTCTGTCTGGCGGGCTCGTCTTTCTGGTCAGTCTGTTCTATGTAGCGTGCAAGAAGGGCCTTACCTTTATCCGCATCCGACTTTTTCCATGCGAGGTCTGTGCCTTGAAAGTCTGGAATACCCCTACGTTGTGCAGCACCGTTCATGCTCTTGTGGAGGCGCCAGAATGTCGTAAGAGATTGCTCGGAGCACACCTTCCTGCAGAACTCGTCCCATTTGTCGGCCTTGGCCTGTTTGGCGCAGGATTTGAATAAAGTCGTCGTCCTAACGACCTCAGTCTTCAGGTTCGCCAACTCAACCTGTGGCATGTTAGCCTTTCTGGCCTTTTGCCAGTCTTTGACAGCCTGCCTCTTTCCCAGCCACACCTTCTTGACCTCTCCATTCCACCATGGTGGCTGCAGCCATCTTTCCTGTCTCCTATGGGAGGAAGTTAGTTTCCTTCTTCTGATCTTGCTTATGGCGTCTTGACCAGTGGTGTCATACGGGAAGGCATTGGTCTTGTTTCTTTGACTCATGGCCCCGTCTTTCTTGATCAGGATGACACAAGGGTAGTGGTCACTATCGTGGTATCCCAGTGTGCCCCACCGGCACCTTGGTGCGATGGTGGGCGACACCAGAGCCAAGTCAATGATGCTGTCAGAGTCACCTGGTCGAGTGGCTATTCTAGTGACCTTCCCATCATTCAGACAGATTAGGGCAGCAGATCCCAGGGCGTCCTCCAAATCTTCTCCCTGTCTATTGGTGATGCAATTCCCCCATTGACTGCCTCTGGCATTGAAGTCCCCGCAGTAGATGATATGCCTTTCATCCATATCGAATAAACTCTGCCATTGTCGCACGTCGACCTTCCCATTCCGCGCATAGACGTTAACGATTACAAGCTGCACTGGTGTCATTATTCTTAATGCCTGCACTTGCAGGGCATCGCTGTTCCAGGCGGACATATCGATCTCAGACACTAGTATGTTGTCGCGGACCAGAATGGCCTGTCCGAGGTGCCGCCTGTTAAAGAAACCCTGAAATCCAGCAACATTGACTGTTCCGTCGGTGAGCTGTGTTTCTTGCAAGACTACAATATCGTTTCCGTAGAGTAGTTTTTCAAGAATGGGTCGGCGTTGACTAAATGATGCATAGTTCCAGTACAGTACTCGAACATTTCCGATACCCAATCTGTCACATTTTAAGCGCCTTCTGCGCGCGCCCGCCCTCTTACCACGTTGTGTCCTAGCTGGTCGTCTGGCCGTCATGTTAGGCTTAACTATCGCCACCGGGCGCCGATGATACGCCGAAAGAAGACCGGACGCGCGTGCACGAACTCCGTTGCACGGTCCGAACTCCATTTCACCACGAAAAAAACACTTAATCCATAAACATTTCGGAAAAAACACGTTCCATTTTACGGGACGAAGAAATGTCCCGCCATCTTGCTTCAAGGGAACTCACTCTTTCAGTTCCTTGTTCTACTATAAGGTTTGAGTTCCTTGTCCTACTATAAGGTTTGAGTTCCTTGTCCTACTATAAGGTTTGAGTTCCTTGTCCTACTATAGGTTTTCAGTTCCTTGTTCTACTATAAGATTTGAGTTTCTTGTCCTACAATAAGTTTTCAGTTCCTTGTCCTACTATAAGTTTTCAGTTCCTTGTCCTACTATAAGTTTTCAGTTCCTTGTTCTACTATAAGTTTTGAGTTCCTTGTCCTACTATAAATGTTCAGTTCCTTGACCTACTATAAGTTTACAGTTCCTTGTTCTACTATAAGGTTTGAGTTCCTTGTCCTACTATAAGTTTTGAGTTCCTTGTCGTACTATAAGTTTTCAGTTCCTTGTTCTACTATAAGTTTTCAGTTCCTTGTTCTACTATAAGGTTTGAGTTCCTTGTCCTACTATAAGTTTTGAGTTCCTTGTCCTACTATAAGGTTTGAGTTCCTTGTCCTACTATAAGGTTTGAGTTCCTTGTCCTACTATAAGGTTTTGAGTTCCTTGTCCTATTATAAGTTTTCAGTTCCTTGTCCTACTATAAGGTTTGAGTTCCTTGTCCTACTATAAGGTTTGAGTTCCTTGTCCTACTATAAGGTTTGAGTTCCTTAACTTACTATAAGTCCTGAATTCATTGCCCTACATCTGCTAGTGGCATACAGAGATTCTCTATAAAGTCCTGAGGTCCTTGTCCTACTATGTCTTGTAATATGTCAAACAACCGCCAGCTTCCATTGTGCAGCAGTGACTGGGAGACAGAGTTGTCTCGGATGTGTAGTCTGTCCAGTTCCTGATGACTGGTGTCATGGTCTTGCAAATCTAGGAACAGGACTCGGGTTCAGGACAGGCAACAAACTCTATGATATGTCTTAATAGTCTAATTTATTATCTGGCGAGTAAGGATTTCGCCGTCAATCACAATATCACAGTGTTTACATAATTGCATTAACAAATCATTATACACATAACTATCACAGCATAACTCTATCAAACTCTCTCATTAATCAACTATATCTAAATTCAATCCTTTCTGTATCTTGTTCCCCTTAAGCTAAACCCTGCTTCTTGTCTGCTGTCCAGTAGTCGTCTGCCCGTTGACGGGCGTCGGGTGAACACGGAGTATGACTGCCCTTGAGCTTCCCGTGGAAGTGGCCCCTGCACGCTTCTTGCGGGTTCCACCTGTGTCAATGACGCAGTAGGCAAACTGACCCCTGGTTCTCGAAGGCCCGAGATTGTTCGGGCACTCGAGCTATCGTCGTTAATTCCCTTGTTAGGGTTTCTGTCTCGTGGTTGTATCCCCTGTATCTCTCCCTCTATCTCTGTATAGAAATACTCTTCATGTGAGATCTTGACAACTGGCTTGTCTTTCTGTCTAGTATCTGATGACTGGCTTGTCTTTCTGTCCAGTACCTGATGACTGGCTTGTCTTTCTGTCCAGTATCTGATGACTGGCTTGTCTTTCTGTCTAGTATCTGATGACTGGCTTGTCTTTCTGTCCAGTATCTGATGACTGGCTTGTCTTTCTGTCTAGTACCTGATGACTGGCTTGTCTTTCTGTCTAGTATCTGATGACTGGCTTGTCTTTCTGTCTAGTATCTGATGACTGGCTTGTCTTTCTGTCCAGTATCTGATGACTGGCTTGTCTTTCTGTCCAGTATCTGATGACTGGCTTGTCTTTCTGTCCAGTATCTGATGACTGGCTTGTCTTTCTGTCTAGTATCTTATGACTAGCTTGTCTTTCTGTCCACAATATGTGCAGCATCTTTCCCCAACATTTCATATCCAATGATGTTATGCTGCAAGCAGTATCCTGAACGTGGATCTTTGTTCTTTTGATCTGATTGAGATTCTACAATGTTCACGTTTGCTCCCCAGTTTTCAACAATAGAAAAGTTATGCACATTTAGTAAGAAGTTATCAGTGGTCTAACTAAAGCAGTGGCCACTTCTTGTAGATGCAATAAATATATATATACACACAAGCTAGCCTCAACAAGTTCTGGGTATAGTTAAGTGCTAATTGATAATTGATTCTGACCTGGAAATGTTAGTTTAGTTAGTTTAGTCGATGGATCAACATCACGGCATGTGGGTGTAACAATAAGTACTCCGTTCTCCTCCTAACTCAAACCTGAGTCTGGAGAAACTCATCTCAGTGCACGAACTCCGTAGCACCGGCGAGGATCCTGAAATACTTTGGGTAGATTTTAAACTCGAAATTTTGCCCGGGCAGCACTGTTAGGCTACTCTTTTTCGATTTCCAACTGCCAAGGGATTTTTTACGTGTGCAACAATACACACAGGCATCCGATCTCACTACCCAGAGACCAGGGGAAATTTTGTTACTAGAAGTCCACGTGAAAAAATCCCGGTCCTCACCGGGCCTCCAGCACTTGAGGTGGACTCCATACCTCGAGACCATGCAGCCCCCCGACCTCTCGCAGAAATCGCAGCCCTCCTAATATCAGTGGATAGGGCTCAGTAACAGAACCAGATTTCTGAGTGTTGAACATATGTCAGCCATTGTGGTCTGTATATATCATCAGATTTCTGAGTGTTGAACATATGCCAGCCATTGTGGTCTGTATATATCATCAGATTTCTGTCTGAGTGTTGAACATATGCCAGCCATTGTGGTCTGTATATATCATCAGATTTCTGAGTGTTGAACATATGCCAGCCATTGTGGTCTGTATATATCATCAGATTTCTGAGTGTTGAACATATGCCAGCCATTGTGGTCTGTATATATCATCAGATTTCTGAGTGTTGAACATATGTCAGCCATTGTGGTCTGTATATATCATCAGATTTCTGAGTGTTGAACATATGTCAGCCATTGTGGTCTGTGTATATCATCAGATTTCTGAGTGTTGAACATATGTCAGCCATTGTGGTCTGTATATATCATCAGATTTCTGTCTGAGTGTTGAACATATGCCAGCCATTGTGGTCTGTATATATCATCAGATTTCTGTCTGAGTGTTGGACATATGCCAGCCATTGTGGTCTGTATATATCATCAGATTTCTGAGTGTTGAACATATGCCAGCCATTGTGGTCTGTGTATATCATCAGATTTCTGAGTGTTGAACATATGTCAGCCATTGTGGTCTGTATATATCATCAGATTTCTGAGTGTTGAACATATGTCAGCCATTGTGGTCTGTATATATCATCAGATTTCTGAGTGTTGAACATATGCCAGCCATTGTGGTCTGTATATATCATCAGATTTCTGTCTGAGTGTTGAACATATGTCAGCCATTGTGGTCTGTATATATCATCAGATTTCTGAGTGTTGAACATATGTCAGCCATTGTGGTCTGTATATATCATCAGATATCTTTTGTCTGAGTGTTGAACATATTTCAGCCATTGTGGTCTGTATATATCATCAGATTTCTGTCTGAGTGTTGAACATATGTCAGCCATTGTGGTCTGTATATATCATCAGATTTCTGAGTGTTGAACATATGTCAGCCATTGTGGTCTGTATATATCATCAGATTTCTGAGTGTTGAACATATGCCAGCCATTGTGGTCTGTATATATCATCAGATTTCTGAGTGTTGAACATATGCCAGCCATTGTGGTCTGTATATATCATCAGATTTCTGAGTGTTGAACAAATGACAGCCATTATGGTCTGTATATATCATCAGATTTCTGAGTGTTGAACATATGCCAGCCATTGTGGTCTGTATATATCATCAGATTTCTGTCTGAGTGTTGAACATATGCCAGCCATTGTGATCTGTATATATCATCAGATTTCTGTCTGAGTGTTGAACATATGCCAGCCATTGTGATCTGTATATATCATCAGATTTCTGTCTGAGTGTTGAACATATGCCAGCCATTGTGGTCTGTATATATCATCAGATTTCTGTCTGAGTGTTGAACATATGCCAGCCATTGTGATCTGTATATATCATCAGATTTCTGTCTGAGTGTTGAACATATGCCAGCCATTGTGGTCTGTATATATCATCAGATATCTTCTGTCTGAGTGTTGAACATATTTCAGCCATTGTGGTCTGTATATATCATCAGATTTCTGAGTGTTGAACATATGTCAGCCATTGTGGTCTGTATATATCATCAGATTTCTGTCTGAGTGTTGAACATATGTCAGCCATTGTGGTCTGTATATATCATCAGATTTCTGAGTGTTGAACATATGCCAGCCATTGTGGTCTGTATATATCATCAGATTTCTGTCTGAGTGTTGAACATATGCCAGCCATTGTGGTCTGTATATATCATCAGATTTCCACATTTACATACCACATCAGCCGTCTTGAAGGGCCACAAAGACAAGGAACCAGAAGATGATGATGATGATGATGATTCTTCCAAAAGCTGGTTCAGCAGATTCAAGAAGATCTCCAAGCCCGAGCAAGCCCATTCTGCAGCCCTAGCAAGTCAGGAGGCTGTTTATGAGTTTCAGTGTAGGTCACATGACCACATTCAGAAACGTTGTTAGTTTTTTGTTGTTGCTAGTGTTATTATAAGTGTTTTGTTAGGGTTGTTGTTATTGTTAGTGTTGTTGTTATTGTTAGTGTTGTTGTTATTGTTAGTGTTGTTGTAATTGTCAGTGTTGTTGTTATTGTTAGGGTTGTTATTGTTAGGGTTGTTGTTATTAGTGTTGTGATTGATTAGTGTAGTTATTGCTAGTGTTGTTATAGTTAGTGTTATTCTTTGTGTTATTCTTTGTGTTATTGTTGGCATTGTTATAGTTAGTGATAGTGTTATTGATGTTAATTCAGCATTGTTATAGTTATTGTTAGGGTTATATTTGGTGTTATTGTGTTAGTATTGTTGTTATTGTTAGTTTTGTTGTTTTTATTTGTGTTGTTATTGTTAGTGTTGTTGTTATTGTTAGTGTTGTTGTTATTGTTAGTGTTGTTATTGTAAGTGTAGTTATTGTTAGTTTTGTAAGTTTGTTATTGTTAGTGTTGTTATTGTTAGTCTTGTTGTAAGTGTTGTTGTTATTGTTAGTGTTGTTGTTATTGTTAGTGTTGTGGTTATTGTTAGTGTTGTTGTTATTGTTAGTGTTGTTATTGTTAGTATTATTGTTAGTGTTCTTATTGTTATTGTGGTTGTTATTGTTAGTATTGTTGTAATTGTTAGTATTGTTAGTGTTGTTGTTATTGTTAGTGTTGTTTTTATTGTTGGTTTTGTTATTGTTATTATTGTTAGTGTTGTTGTTATTGTTATTATTGTTAGTATTCTTATTATTGTTATTATTATTATTGTTATAATTGTTAGTATTGTTATTGTTAGTATTGTTGTTATTGTTATTATTTTTAGTGTTGTTGTTGTTCCTATTGTTAGTGTTGTTGTTATTGTTAGTGTTGTTATTATTGTTAATGTTGTTGTTATTGTGAGTGTTGTGGTTATTGTCAGTGTTGAGTCATAGTTATTGTTGTGAATATTGTTATTATTGTTAGTGTAAAGTTATTGTTAGTGTTGTTATTGTTAGTGTTGTTATAGTTAGTATTATTGTTAGTGTTGTTGTTATTGTTAGTGTTGTTGTTATTGTTAGTGTTGTTATTGTTAGTATTATTGTTAGTGTTTTTATTGTTAGTGTTGTTGTTATTGCTAGTGTTGTTGTTATTGTTAGTGTGTGTGTATTGTTGGTTTTGATGTTATTGTTATTATTGTTAGTGTTGTTGTTATTGTTATTATTATTATTGTTAGTGTTGTTGTTATTGTTAGTATTGTTGTTATTGCTAGTATTATTGTTATTATTATTATTTTTAGTGTTGTTATTGTTCCTATTGTTCATGTTGTTATTATTGTTATTATTGTTAGTGTTGTTATTATTGTTAGTGTAGTTTTTATTGTTATTATTGTTCATGTTGTTATTATTGTTAGCATTGGTGTTATCATTATTATAGTTAGTGTTGTTGTTATTGTTATTATTGTCATTGTTGTTGTTATTGTTAGTGTTATTATTGGTAGTGTTGTCATTATTATTATTATTGTTAGTGCTGTTATTATTATTAGTGTTGTTATTGTTATTATTGTTAGTGTTGTTATCATTGTTAGTGTTGTTATTGTTATTATTGTTAGTAGTGTTGTTATTGTTATTATTGTTAGTGTTATTGTTAGTGTTGTTGTTATTGTTAGTGTTATTATTATTAATATTGTTATTATTGTTAATATTGTTAATGGTGTTTTTATTGTTATTATTGTTAGTGTCATTGTTAATGTTAGTGTTGTTGTTATTGTTATTATTGTTAGTTTTGTTGTTATTTTTAGTGTTGTTATTATTGTTATTATTTTTAGTATTGCTGTTATTGATTTTATTTTTAGTATTGTTGTTATTGTTAGTTTTGTTGTTATTGTTATTATTGTTATTAAGGTTAGTATTGTTATTATTGTTAGTGTTATTGTAATTGTTATTATTGTAGTATTGTTATTGTTGTTAGTTGTCGTTATTATTGTTAGTGTTGTTAGTGTTATTGTTATTGTTAGGGTTGTTGTTATTGTTCTGTTGTTGTTAGTGTTGTTATTGTTAGTGCAGTTATTGTTTTTTATTGTTATTGTTAGTGATGGCATTGTTAGTTTTAGTGTTATTGTTAGTGTTGTTGTTATTGTTAGTGTTGTTAATGTTATCAATATTATCAGGACAGTAAGAAATCCACAGTCAAGGACCCTGTTACACTCTTGTACAGGTACAGTGGTCACATGATGCTAGACCCAGATTTATATAGACCAACTGGCACTTGGTGGGTGATGTCTGCTTGCCATTCTTCATTCAGGTTCATTAAACAAATATCCCCATTGTGCATTCAAATCCATGAGCACTGGCTGGCAGGTGGCTACCACAATCAGCATCCACTGTATCAATGACTGTAGCTCACTGTCTATGTCATAGTCCTGACAGTTATCCTTATGAAACTCTTCGATCACCTGCAGTACACAATTGCTAAGGCACGAGTTACTCTGACTTACTGATAGCAAGATCTCAGCACTTTTAGGGTCTTTACACTTTCCAACAAAACTTTGGCATGACCGAGTTTACTTGCCAAATGCTGGTTCCTGAATAAGTTGAGTTGAGTCAAGAACCGACATCACTGCACTCGGGCCATTCACATAAGTGCTCAGTCCTCATCTTCAACAGCCAGCAAAGAGTCCCAATACTAACTGTGCCAGTTGCAATCTGATTATATGTCTGCCTTGCTTTACCTCTGAGTGACGACTGGCTACCAGATCCTCTGGCCACCCCTTGCTGCTGCATTATCTCTAGACCACATGTGTCAAACTCAAGGCCCACAGACTACATCAGGCTCGGCATACAACCATATCAGGCCCGAGAGGTCTCAACCGACGTACAAATATATTCGGCCCGAGAGAGAATTTTAGGCAAAAATATTTTTTAATGGCCATGAAAGTGCAAATCAAATTTCCTAATTAGCAGCCTTGCCAAATGATAGGCTACCTGAGAGCATTCTTGCTTTGATCAGAATAAGCAAAAGCAAAAGTTGTATAGTGAGTGGATGTTCATCGTTATAGTGACCAGGGTTCAGTTGCTCGTGTTGGATTAGCACATAAGAAATGAAAGTAGTGTAGTGCCCGGATAATACATAACCTTTTCTCACTACGGCTAACCTGATATCAATCAAGCATCTGTCGGTAGATGCACAATCTTTTTTAAATCAAAGCTAGCCTTTAAAATGACAAAGAGAAAAGTTGATTCTGAAAACAGAGTCTTTCAAAGCCACTGGGAGGCTGAATATATGTTTACTGTTATTGGCGGTAAACTTGTGTGTCTAATTTGTGGAGATAATGTGGCTGTGATCAAAGAATATAATCTGAGATGGCACTATGAGACTAAACATCAAGACAAGTTAAACAGCCTGAATGCACAGCAGAAGCTACAGAAGGTAGAAGAATTGAAGAGGCATTTAACATCACAGCAGATGTTTTTCAACAAAGCAAAATCACAAACTGAAGCTGCTGTGAAAGCAAGTTTTATTGCGACGGAGGAGATTGCAAAATCAGACCGACCATTTACAGAAGGAGAGTTTCTGAAGCGCTGCATGATGAAAGTGTGTGACGTCTTGCGTTCAGACAAAAAGCAGATGTTTTCAAAGGTAAGCCTTGGCAGAAATATGGTTGTTGATCGGGTTTGTGAGATGGCCACTGATGTGAAAACACAGCTGATCGAAAAAGGCAAAGACTTTAATGCATTCTCCCTTGCTGTTGATGAAAGTAATGACACGACTGACACTGCACAGCTCTTTTTTATGCTTTAATTTATATTAATGTTTAAAAAAGGTTTTATTTTCGGCTTATTGAATGCTTATCCTGTTCAGGCCCACAACCTTACGTGTGATTGCGTTCTGGCCCGCTGAGCGATTGAGTTTGGTACCCCTGCTCTAGGCCATGACAGTCTATCTGTTCTTCAGCATCAATCACATGCTCCCAGTGGGCCTTCACCACATCTGCCTTATCACCCCTTAATCATGCAGCACCAGCCAGTCTGTCTGCCTGTTCATTTCCAACCACAACAGAGTGTCCTGGAGAAAAGATCCATTGAATGCTCACAACCCGCCACCTCTGAATCAGTGCAAGCCATTCTGCATGAAGCATGCCAGTCCTTCACCTTTGCCAGCATGCTTTCTGAATCAGTTACAATGACCACATATGCATACAGTTTGTTCTCCAATCAGCGGAAAGCTGCAGTAACCGCCTCCACCTCCATTCTCAGACGAAGCATTTTCTTTTGGTTCCTGAATAACTGGTGTCAAATTAATCTTAAGTTATCTCAGAGTTCCCAGTTTGCTTTCTCATGGCATGTTGCTGTTTCGACATTATGCCGTATACTACAAAGTATAAGCGAAAGAACAAAAGGCGTTAGACATAAAACTCATCATCAGGTCTGTCACTATCTTAGTTTGTTCCCAGTTTCCCAGTTCACTTCTTTATGGGATTTACAAGTCATTAATTCCCCCATCAGCCAACCCATTGTGTATCCACTCAGTTGCTCCAGGCACAACCCCATGTCGACCCATACCTCAAACAGTTACACAAGTGATGATTTATTGGCTGTTGGGAATGGTAATACTAAACATTGATCGTGACACGTGTGTATCATTGTTATAATGACAGTGATTACATGTAGTTACTTCTGTTTTCTTATTTGTCTAATCGTGTGGTGCTCATTGTTTGTACATATATTTGTGACATGTTTTCAGGTTAGAAAGAAGTGTGTGTGTGTGTGTGTGTGTGTGAGAGAGAGAGAGAGAGAGAGAGAGAGAGAGAGAGAGAGAGAGAGAGAGAGAGAGAGAGAGAGAGAGAGAGAGAGAGAGAGAGAGCACCTATAAATAAAGTATCGCTGCTTTTCTGTCCTTGTAGATCATTCTGTGAGGCCAGAATGTATGGAGGAGTACCTGACCCAGTTGTGAGTACCATTCTGTTGTGAAATAAACCCCAACAAATTAACATATACCTTGGTACCTCGGGTTGCGAACTTAATTCGTTCCACAACTCTGCTCGTAACCCGAAACGTTCGTAACCCGAAACATTGAAATCAATGAAATAAAGACAATCCGTTTCAAGATGAAAGAATTGTTCTTATTTATTAACATCCGGTCGTTTACCTGACAAAACGCAAAGAATATGTGTACTTCACGTATTAAATAAAGAGAAAGAAAACAACCAAATGAATTAAATGTAACATAAAAAAATATTTAGTCTATCTTTATTACCAAGTAAATGATCATGGGAAATTTGTCACTTTCTTTGTTATTCTGAATCATTAGTTTCAGGAGTATCTTGTCACTGTTTCTTGGCAGCCGACTGGGAATCTTTCTGCACCAAGAAACTATCAAGGGAAATTTGTCGCTTTGCTGGAGAATCTTTCTGAAGTGGGCCATCGTGATATCATTCATCAGGTTTACTGTCCTGTTAGTAACAAATTTGTTTGGATGATGGTTCACAATGAAGTCTTCGACGTCTGCCCACTTGCTGCAAATTTCTTTAATCATGGCAGTTGAAACGGTCACTGACTCATCATCGGATGACTGCTCCTTCTTTAATGCCTCTGTACGCGATTGTTTGTCTCCAAAGTTACCTCTCTCTCTCTCTCTCTCTCTCTCTCTCTCTCTCTCTCTCTCTCTCTCTCTCTCTCTCTCTCTTTCTCTCTCTCTCTCTCTCTCTCTCTCTCTCTCTCTCATTCGTAACCCGAGACATAAAATTTTCAAAGTTGTTGTTCGTAACCTGAATTGTTCGTGACCTGAGGCGTTCGTAACCCGAGGTACCTCTATTAGCGAATAGATGACCCTTGGCAGGGTGGCAGCTGTTAGAGGGTGCATGAATCTTAGCAGGGTGACACATTTGTTACAGAATAGATGAATCTTGGGAAGATGACGTACATGTTACAGAATAGATGAGTCTTGGGATGATAACACACTTGTTACAGAATAGATGAATCATGGGAACATACACATTTGTTACAGAATAGATGAATCTTGGAAGGGTGACACATTTGTTACAGAATAGATGAATCTTGGAAGGGTGACACATTTGTTACAGAATAGATGGAAGATGACACAATTGTTACAGAATGGATGAATCTTGGGAAGATGACACATTTGTTACAGAATAGATGAATCTTGGGAAGATGACTTATTACAGAATAGATGAGTCTTGGGAAGATGACACACTTGTTACAGAATAGATGAATCATGGGAAGATGACACACTTGTTACAGAATAGATGGAAGATAAGATGACACACTTGTTACAGAATAGATGAATCTTGGGAAGATGATGCACTTGTTACAGTATGGATGAATCTTGGGAAGATGACACACTTGTTACAGAATGGATGAATCTTGGGAAGATGACACACTTGTTACAGAATAGATGAATCTTGGGAAGAGACACACTTACAGAATAGATAGAAGATGACACACTTGTTACAGAATAGAACGAATGAACGAACAGACTTTATTTTCAAAGGGTAACAAATTGAGCACGCAGGCCCGTCTTACATTCGGCGCTTCCAATGACTCATCTTTCTTTCATCAACAGTGCATAGGAAAAAACATTGCCACATGAATTTTGTAAACATAAACAATGCATATTACTATGTTATGAGACACATCCACCACCCACCCACACATCCCCCATTCACTCCAACTCCCCCACCCAACCACACAAATAACCCACACACACATACCCCCACCCATCCACCACATCCCTACACCTACACATCTCCCCACCCACACACACCTCTCACCCACCACACATCCCATCCACCCACACCCCAAGCACACATACATTCCCCAACCCACACATCCCCCACCCACACACATCCACCCATCTACACACATCTCCCCACCCACTCACATATCCTCTACCTGTCCCATTACCCACCAACAATCACTCACCCACATATCCTCCTCCATCCACACATCTCCAACCACCCAGCCAAACACACATTCCTCAGCCACATATCCCCCATGCACACACACATCTCCCCGTCAACTCACATATTCCGCACCTACCCACACACAAATTCCGCACCCATCCACATAATCTCCCATCTCTCTCAGCCCACTAACAGATCCCGAGCCCACTCCTACAAACATCCCCCACCATCTCCTAACCTAACACACACTCACCCACCCTTATATCCTCTACCCACCCATTCCCCCAACCAAACATCCCTTCACCACACACCCTTACTCATATACAATCATTAGATGAATCTTGAGAGGGTGACACACTTGTTTTAGAATAGATGAATCTTGGGAAGATGACACACTTGTTACGGAATGGATGAATCTTTTGAGGGTGACACACTTGTTACAGAATAGATTAATCTTGGGAAGATGATGCACTTGTTACAGAATAAATAAATCTTGGGAAGATGACACACTTGTTACAGAATAGATAAATCTTGGGAGGGTGACACACTTGTTACAGAATAGATGAATCTTGGGAAGATGATGCACTTGTTACAGAATGGATGAATCTTTGGAGGGTGACACACTTGTTACAGAATAGATGAATCTTGGGAAGATGACACACTGGTTACAGAATGGATGAATCTTGGGAAGATGACACACTTGTTACATAATAGATGAATCTTAGGAAGATGACACACTTGTTACAGAATAGATGGAAGATGACACACTTGTTACAGAATAGATGGAAGATGACACAATTGTTACAGAATTGATGAATCTTGGGAAGATGCACACTTGCAACAGAATAGATGAATCTTGAGAAGACTTGGTACAGAATGGATAAATCTTGAGAAGATGGCTCACTTGTTACAGAATAGATTAATCTAGGGAAGATGACACACTTGTTACAGAATAGATGAATCTTGGGAAGATGACACACTTGTTACAGAATAGATGAATCTTGAGAGGTTGTCACAGCTGTCAGAGGAGAGATAATTTAGGGAGGTTGTCAGAGTTGTTAGCACGCAGATGTTCTAGGATTGTTGTCACAGCAGTTTGAGGATAGATGAATATTGGGAGGATATCATAGCTGTGTGTTGTGTGTGTGAGTGAGTGGGTGGCTGGGAGAGAGAGAGAGAGAGAGAGAGAGAGAGAGAGAGGCTGGGTGAGAGAGAGAGGGAGAGGGTGGCTGGGTGAAGAGAGAGAGAGAGAGAGAGAGGGTGGCTGGGTGAGAGAGAGAGGGAGGGTGGCTGGGTGAGAGAGAGAGGGAGAGGGTGGCTGGGTGAGAGAGAGAGAGAGAGAGAGAGAGAGGGTGGCTGGGAGAGGAGAGAAGAGAGAGAGGAGAGAGGTGGTTTGGTGAGAGAGAGGGGGAGAGGGGGGGCTGGGTGAGAGAGGGGGTTGCCTGGTAAGAGAGGGGAGAGGGTGGCTGGGTGGGGAGAGAGGGGAGAGGGGGCTGGGTGAGAGAGAGGAGAGGGGAGAGGGGGGCGGGGTAAAGAGAGAGAGGGTGGCTGGGTGAAGAGAGAGAGGGAGAGGGTGGCTGGGTGAGAGAGAGAGAGAGAGGGGGTGGCTGGGTGAGAGAGAGAGAGAGAGAGGGTGGCTGGGTGAGAGAGAGAGAGAGAGAAAGGGAGAGGGTGGCGGGGTGAGAGAGAGAGAGGGAGAGGGGGCGGGCTTGGTGAGAGAGAGAGGGGAGGGGGTTTTGGGGCTGGGTGAGAGAGGGGGGGGGGGAGAGAGAGGGGGGGGTGGTGGGTGAGAGAGAGAGGGGAGAGGGGTGGCGGGTGTGAAGAGGGGGGGGGGGGAGGGGGGGTGCGGGGGTGAGAGAGAGAGGGAAAGAGGGGGGGCTGGGTGAGAGAGGGAGGGAGAGGGGGGGGAGAAAAGGAGTTTGGCTGGGTGAGAGAGAGGGAGAGGGGGGGTGGGGGTGAGAGAGAGAGAGGGAGAGGGGGGCTGGGTGGGGAGAGAGAGGGGAAGAGGGGGGGCCCTTGGGGTTGGGGAGAGAAAAGAGGGAAAAGGGTGGCTGGGTGAGAGAGGGGAGAGGGAGAGGGGGGCTGGGTGAGAGAGAGAGGGGAGAGGGAGAGGGGGGCTGGGTGGGGAGAAAATGGGGAGAGGAGAAGGGTGCGGGGGAGAGGGGGGGTGGGGGGAAAAGGGAAAGAGGGGGGGTGGGGGAGAGAGAGGGAAAAGGGGGGTGGGGGGGGAGAGGGGGGCCTGGGGGGAGGAAGGGAGAGGGAGA
>JACEFZ010024301.1:0-20611 GCA_014155875.1 Cepaea nemoralis | reverse complement strand
AATTGACGGGCCTGCGTGCCCAATTTGTGACCCTTTTAAAATAAAGTTGATTTATTTGATTTTCTCTCTCTCTCTCTCTCTCTCTCTCTCTCTCTCTCTCTCTCTCTCTCTCTCCCTCTCGCTCCCCCATTTGTCTCTCTCTCTCTCGCTCCCCTCCCCCTTTCTCTCTCTCTCTCTCTCTCTCTCTCTCTCTCTCTCTCTCTCTCTCTCTCTCTCTCTCACACACATTCATTTGCCATGTGCGTTCCAGAATAATGGCTTTCGAGTTATACTATTATCATGGTTAAGTGTGTCCTTTCCAGCTTAAAAAAGTCGCTTAAAAGTCGACAGGGTCGACTTCATTGCACCGGGTTTTATCCCATATGGCTCGGTCTCTTTCAGCAGCACGGAAAGCGTCGCACAAAGCACGAACTCCGTAGCTTTTAGCGACGATCCACAGGAGTCTCCGTAACATTTAACTCGTAAACCGAAGGGTGCGGCCCGGAATCGAACCCACAACCTTCGTAGCACGAGTCAAACGTCTTGACCACTTCGCCACAGAGACTCAGCGCCAGCGTCTTGTCCTCACAATTGATTCACTGGAGTCTGTCTAGTTCTAGCTAACCTCCGCAATGGTGATTTTAACCTTCTATGTTGGCGTTTCTCTTCTACATAGGTATCGTTGAAAGACTATCTGTAGTTGTCTGAATCAACCAACTGTTAACGTATGATTAAATAATTGGTACTGAGATTGAGTCGACGTGGATTATAGGATAAGATCCCACGCTTGTAAACTGTCCAGTTCGAAGTAGGGGGTTCGTTCCCTACATCTGCATTAAGCTGGACTTAGACATTGACTTCTCGTTCAGAAAGCAGTGGCAATCTACTGAACGTAACATTGCCAAGAAAACCAACCTGTCTTATTAAGCACATCAACAATTTCATAGAGATATAGACAAGAAGAACTGTATGAGCTTAATTCCAGTCGTTAGTCACCGTAAATATTAGTTTTGTATAGTAAAGTTATAAACATGCAGCCAGACAACATTTTGTAGCATAAATCTTACTATTTGATGTTCTTCTAGGCCGGCTTTTTCCCTGGATCTGGTTCTATTTACCTTACATTAGAATAATAATCCTCGTACTTTCTTCCAGCGATAGTTAAGTTATTTGTACCTGCAGGCACCGACACCTGTTCCTTGTTTATTATTTTCTCTTGTGGATCAGACGCCAGCATACATGTCTTATTCACCCAACAGTATATCTGAGGAAAACCTGGCCTACATTCCACCTCAGGTCTCCCATCTGTTTCAATAACGCCTGTATCTGATTTATCTTGATGTTATCAATGCAATTGCCGAGTTTTCCCATTATAATTCGGATGCCGTTAAGCTGGTTAAAGAACTCATGAGTAGGTAAATATGAGTTATATGCAACGTATACACTGGTTTAGATCCAATGAGGCGATATTAAGCAAAGACAGTATTTACTATAACCACGTTTTAAAAGTCTTGTAATTTGAAGATTAACAAAACGTCATGAATACAGACGAAACTTGAAGCAAACTCTTTATGTAGCAATTATTTTATCTGTGTATACAGCCCTCCTAGTGGTAGAGGATGGAAACACACCATGGTGTGGCTAACGCAGCACTGGGAACCGGGTATCCACCGGAATAAGTGGACAACTCTGCAGCTGACAGTCGGAAATGGCTGTTAAAAACAGAGGTGAAAGTCCACCATGTGAATGTGGATGGAAAGGGGAAACCACCACATTATCTTTCAGAGATGTCATAGCAACAAACATTTCTGAAAGAGACAAACAGCTTTCTTGGTCTTGTGATGAGAAGAAGAGACATTGGAGAACACCGTGACAACTGGAAATATCGAGGGAAAGAGAGGCAGAGGCAGACCAAGAGAAATGATGCTGGGTGGATTGAGACGGTGGCTTAGAGAAATATCATCAGCAGAGTTGATCCAGATCACCAAAGACCGAGATCTGTGGAGAGCCATGAACGCCTACGCCAGCTGGCAGGTACTTAATGATGATGATGGTGATGATGATGATGATGATGACGATGATGATGATGATGATGATGATGATGATGATGATGATGATGATGTATACAGCATGGCCCAAAATATCATATGGGGAAATGGAAGGAGGAGAAGAAGAAGAAGAAGAAGAAGAAGAAGAAGAAGAAGAAGAAGAAGAAGAAGAAGAAGAAGAAGAAGAAAAAGAAGAAGAAGAAGAAGAAGAAGAAGAAGAAGAAGAAGAAGAAGAAGAAGAAGAAGAAGAAGAAGAACAAGAAGAAGAAGAAGAAGAAGAAGAAGAAGAAGAAGAATCCCACGGCTCGATATTAAATATATGGTGCTAGGCTACATTCTATAGAACAACCAATACATTGGCAATGTAGTCAGTGCTGCGTCGGATTCCTTACTTACCAACACATTTCTTGGCGCCCATTTTAGGCCAGGACGACCTTAAAGCTAGGTCAATTTACCTTAAAAATAAAATGACACTAAACATTGAAAAACGCATATATATATATATATATATATATATATATATATATATATATATATATATATATATATATATATGCGCGTGTGTGTGAGTGTGTGTGTGTGTAGTGTGTGTGTGTGTAGTGTGTGTGTGTCTCTGTATGTGTAGTGTGTGTCTCTGTATGTGTAGTGTGTGTGTGTGTCTGTGTGTGTGTAGTGTGTGCATGTGTGTGTGTAGTGTGTGTGTCTGTGTGTGTAATGTGTGTGTGTGTATGTGTGTGTGTGTGTGTGTGTGTGTACACGTACAGTAAAGAAATACCAAATAATCTATTTAAGTACGCGAGATGTCCCCACTTCCCACTCCATGGATTGTTGTATCGTTGAGTTTATAATTACAGTTGAAGTGTAATGTAAAGCTACTTAACGATTCGATTTTGTTTTCTAATCAATTTCTATGTAATACATATTTTATAAACTAAACACTTAACACGTATTAAACGTGAGAAAGGGAAGCAACTGTTTTATCCGATTCAATGTAAGAAACAAGAAAACAATCACACAAGTTTATTTCGTTCAACCTGCTTTCCCACCCTAGGTTATAATTTGGGTGGTTCACAAATTATTCTAGCATAGCGCTGGTGTAAATAAATAATGTATGAAAATTATTGGCCCTCTTTACTGACTGGTCCTTCGGTCGTTAAGAGTTAATGATTCAATAAATTAATGCACACATATATTATAGACTTGTTAAGAAATATAGCAATGCATTCAAACCAATGTTTCAGAAATCACCTTACCCATATGCAGCTCTTTAATTCCTGAAAGTGATTACTTGTTGTCATAAGGCCGAACAAATGAAGGAAATCCTTACTCCAAAAGCATTACACTTTCATGAAGAAAATGAAATTGCATAAGTAGACGTACATAAAACTCCAGCAGAAATCAGAGATAAAAACATCCCGGGTCGCAATTCAATGATTGGGAAGTGTAATACGCATCCAGAAACCTCACTTCGCCGGACTCCTCAACGATGCCCCTGCATTGAACTACCCTAATTCGTTTTGCTGTGACGAAACCGAAAGTTGGAACGTTGTTACATGTTGATTCTCTCCCTTACTTCAGTTGACCTCAAATGGATTCACGGAGGGGGAGGGAGGGGGGGGGGGGGGGGGGGGGGGAACTCGATTTTATAGGGTCGCGAGGCGGGGGTCAGGCGGTGTCAGCTGTGAAGGCGTTATGTATCAGAGGAAGACATGATTTATACTGACAGTGTTGTCAATACAGCCTCTGTAACCATTTTACAGCCCGTATCCGTGGCTAAAGCTTGCGGACGCGATTCGTAAGCCTGACTACCCGCGTCGAAACACAGCTGCGACCGATTTGGCAGCAGACTGCGTTGCGCTGAGTTTTAACGTGTTGGTAAGGGAGCCGGTCGTTCAGAAAGCAATGGCAAACTGCTGAACGTAAACTTGCCAAGACATCAACAAGAGCAGTAAAATGTTGGTGTTCTGTAAATTCATCCATTCAGTAGCATGTCCTTTGCAGAACCTCGCTCCTATAACAACCTTCCGGAAAACCTCTCGATCATAAGCAAGATGTCCCGCGTCTGATACACCCATCTGGAGATCATCCGCCACATCCTGCATCCATCTTCTCTTTGGCCTTCCTCTTCCTCTCTTCAGAGGCATATACCCTTCCATTATTGTTCTCTCCAAACTTTCGTGACGTTTCAAGTGCCAAAATATTTCAATTTTCTTTGTTTTATCGTCTTTAATAGCCAACCTTCTTCAATATTCAACTCTTGGAGTATGGATGCATTTGTTCTTTTCTTTACCCAAGATATTCTTAGAACTCGTCTATAACATTTATATTCAAAGGCGTTTATGCGCTGTTCAGCTTGTTTAGTAAGTGTCCATGTCTCACATACGTATGTTGCAATGGGAAAGATGCATGCTCTTAAAAATCTAATTTTTGTAGTTCTGTCTGTCCCACTCCATAATTTATTCAGCTATTTTAGTCTTTGAAGAGCAATGTAAATAAGATATTTTAAAAAAAAATTACAAGCAGCGGAGTGGTGAAGTCGGCTAATACGATTGCCTGCCGGCAAGTTGGCTATCTGTTGGAGTCCCAACGAAGGAAGGACGGGGGAAATAATTTTAAACTTACCTATTTATAACTAATTTATATTTATAGTTATATTTATTTTATATTATTTTATTTTATATTATATTATATTATTTTATATTTAAATTATATTTATAGTTATATTATAGGGGTGTTAGGCAGGGATGTGTAATGTCTCCAGATCTTTTTTCCCTATACAGTGAAAATATTTTCAGAAATGTAGAAGGCCTAAATGGAATCAGCATTGGAGGACGAAACATAAATAATATTAGATATGCAGATGATACAGTATTGATTGCAGACAATGCACAGGATCTGCAACAATTAGTAGATGCGGTTGTTGTACACAGTTAGCAGCTGGGGTTGGAATTAAATTGTAGAAAGACACAGGTTATGGTCGTCACTAGGAAGAACGAAGCACCACAATGTAATATACAAGTAAATGGGAATATTCTTCAACAAGTGAATCGGTCAATTATCTCGGAACAGTCATAACATCTGATGGCAGATGCCTTGAAGAGATTAGAACAAGAATCGCCATTGCGAAAGTAGCCTTTAGCAAGATGAAAAACATTCTGACCAATAAAATGATGTCAATTGAAACGAGAAAAAGAGTGTTGAGGGGATACATAGAGCCTGTTCTTTTGTATGGATGTGAAACTTGGACAATGAGCAGTCAAGCTGAAAAACATCTGATGGCTGCAGAAATGTGGTTTCTGAGGAAAATGCAAAGAATACCATGGACAGACAGAAAAACCAATGACCAAGTACTACAAGAGACAAATGAAAATCGTAGATTGATTAGAGAAATTAGACGTAGACAGTCAACATTTTTTGGACATGTTGTAACAAGCTATGTGGAGGGTCCCTAATAACTATGTCTCAATTTTCTCATGTATATTTCATAGCCCTGGCTTTAAATAGGTCTTTCCCTGCCAACCCTCCTCCGTTTCCCCCGGACTCACTGTCACTCTCTCTTTCGACCTCAGGACCTATTTCCTGCAGGGTCGTTCTGGCTGACACGCATAAAACATGACGTTCTTCAACATATTTGTAATTGTAAATTTAATAACTTAATACATAACAGCACAGAAAAAATATCTGACGATTAACTCTTAAACATCTACACACAATCTAGAGAGAAAACTAGTCCATACAATATCAACACAAATATAAATATCCTAGATCATCGTTTTCCATATTTGTCGTGTCCTCCTTTAAAGTGTCGTCCCTGGAGTGAGGAGATCCGACACCCACATTATAATATTTTTTTTTTTTCCTCTCAATATTCTGGAGAATCCACCAGCTTCCGTCCAACACACTCCATCAGCCTATGGACACCTTTTCCTATCACTCTCACACTGTCGTACTAGGCCCCCTTCTCATACTTCCCCAACGCAACATACTCAACAACTCTTGCTTCTAGAAATTAATAAAGAGTAATTTATTAAAATAAAAGTGTAACGTATATGAGACGTGTATGTGAAGAAAATGTGTGACGTGTTCTATAAAGTGTGTAGACTCTGACTCTCAGACAGCAACCCAGTCAGCTGATCCCAGCAAAGATAGACCACAGCACGGTACGTCAGAACATGTACTTCTCACCCGTTGCCGAAACCATCTTGCCGGATACTGCTTTGCCTCTGTAGACCTCTGGTAATCCAATTTCATGAACATCCGAAATAGACACCGGTGGTATTAACAGTTAATCATGGGACCGGTTGCACTCTACACAATGTCCGTTCCTAACGTTCCTTAACAAACTGCACAAGTCTTTTGTAGTGTGTACGCAGTTAGTTAGTTAGTTAGTTAGTCGACAGATCATCCTCGTTGCACATCGAACCATTCAGTCCATAAGTGCTAATTACTAATGTTAATTGTTACTGTACTAACACTAGGTACTCTTAGCCGGTTCTCGGTTCGTTACTACTGTCTGATGCTGTGTGGTGCATCAGTATGCATCACTCTCTTGATGAATCAATTTCCTTCTAGCGTAAGTTACGTTTCTGTATGCAACTTTATTGACTCTTGAACTGGTGTTCTTCAGAATGGGTTTTTTAATTCTTTCCCAAAACTTGTAGAGTTTCCTTGGATCTGGTAGGGAACCTAGGATAGAAACAACACATCTGGTGATAGTACTAGTCACTGATCCCTTCGGCTGAGTGTAAGCCTATCACCTTGCTTAATGATCTTTAGCTAACTAGACTTAGTCACAGAGCAGATTAGCTACCCACCTAGAGCCGAATCAGGCTATGACAAAGAAAAAATCAGCAACCAGAATGCGGAACTCGCCCACCAGGGACACCTACGGGAAGATCCCAATTATCCCTCATTACTCAATTCTCAACTAGTAAAGCTTATCAACACTTCACTAATCTATTTTAGCTAACAGAGCCAAGTATCACTTCACTACTCTAGCTAGTTTCCACTAACAGTGCTAATCATCACACTATAGTTTAACAAGGCTACTGCCTAAAGTAATTATAACGAATATATTATAATAGGTTATACCTTAAATGGCACTACTGCAGTCCTATCAATCATATCTACATCTGCCATTATAGGCACGTGCAAAATTAAGTCACTAATTAACACACGGTAGATATTATTTCCACTAAGCACTGCAGTGCCCTGGCACTCTGACTAGAGCATTTTTCAAGTCCCCCCTAGTTGATCCCAACTCGGGTTTATATGGCAAACTACCAAAGTTGGCCACGTGACGTTATCCTTTATGCCCCCACACAGGTGGCACCGTGGCAGATCATCCCTTGTCAAGAATCCATTTTCCTGGCTTTAGTCCTGTCAAAGTTGTCAGTAATAGTTTAGATTCTCAAACAAGCCAGCGAGTTTCTGTCGATTTACAACAAAGAGTTGCAAATAACTCCGTCAATCCTCTCGATGTGCCGGAAACCAAGAATTGACAGATGCACTGTTTTCTCCCTAGTCGGGCACTTCCGACCTGTTGATAAACTGTCAATCTTCTGTTCCGTGGTGACAATCCCAGCAGCCATTTCCGTCTGATGTCCGGCAGTATAGATGACAAACGGAACCATTCCATATCCTAAGCCGACAATCATATGTGATTCTAACTGTTAATGAACTGCCAACTCGATGTATCCATTCCTTCTCACTCACCACCAAATGTGTTTATGGGCTGACACGATGTAACCTGTGCAGCTGTGTTTACTCTGTTAGTACGACTGTTGTGGCCTAGAAAATATACGCCACGCAAACGTCGGTATTATTAGATGGTTAACCCATGGCGCTCGTGACAATATTGTCCCATGAATTCACAACCCTCTCACAGCAAGTTCTCTGGTCTTTATTTCCCGCGTAGGTTGTTCGAACAACAGGGTTCCATAGATCCAGGATTCCCAGTTTCCGTGGCCTACACGAATGTAGTGTGTCCAATGGTTAGGGAAAGTGCCCTGGGATAACGTGGCACAATTTTGGTGGGGAAATACTAAAGGAGAATAAATAGGATATATGTACGGGTGTGTCAGTGACTTAGGCGGGATCTAGCCCAAAATGCAAACATACTCGATCCCAGCTCAACGAAAAGCCTGCCGAGGTGTCTGAAAGTATTCGTTCGGGCCCGCCGTGGTTCTATCTGGTATAGCCCAACAGCAGCAGGGACTTCATAGTAAACATAATGTTCTATGTCGATGCTCTGTCGAAACTTCCGGCTATATTCGCCGTCAAAAGAAGGATCCTTTTATACCCCAGCAGTAGGATGCGGCACTTTATCTGTAAAATTCTTTAAAACTTCAATACATTGTGCCGACCACAACCGACAAGGTTGACACCGGACATTTCACGCCCAAACCATTACCCTAGGTCATACTTGGTGCAAGGCGCGCCATTGGGTTTTCCCGAAGAACAGATAGATTTCAAAGTATTCGTGTCAAATGCTCGGGTTATGAAAGTAACCCAGAGAATCCCACTCCGAAGGAATTGAGCGGATAGGTATGAGGAAATGGGCCACTGGGGTTTCGCTACATAGGCCCCCTCTTAAGAAAGTCGAACCCTACGATCTTTCAACTGCCAGAGGTTCTGTTCGAATTACCTCCCCCTCACCTTCGACCATAGGATGCCGTGACATAAAATCCGCTCCCACATTCTCCCTTCCGGGGATGTATTCGACCGTGAACTGATACGGTTGTAAGAGCAATGACCATCTCATTAACCTTGCGTCCAGTTTCTTAGAAGTTGCCAAAAACGTCAGAGGTTGATGGTCGGACTGCACTTTGAACGGTACTCCATACAGATAAGGTTGAAATTTCTGTACCGCCCACACTAGAGCCAGACATTCCCGTTCGACGGTGGAGTAATTCCGTTCCGCGGGTAACAGTTTTCTACTGGCATATGCCACCGGACATAGCACAGTAGGATCATCTCGCCCTTCCTGCAACAGAGTTGCTCCAATCCCTATGTTACTCGCGTCGGTTCTTAGAACAAACGTTTTCTCCAAATTTGGGAGCTGCAGGACTGGCGTATCCACTAAAGCCTGTTTCAGCTTCCCATAAGCCTCTTCACAGCTCGGGGTCCAGACTATAGGATCTGGCGATCCTTTCTTCAGGGTTTCGGATAACGCTGCCCCAATTTCGTTGAACTTCGGAATAAATTTCTGGTAAAACCCACACAGAGACAAGAAAGACCTAACATCCTTTTTGGATTTAGGACGGGGTGCGAGTCTGACCTTCTCTACATTCTTTTCTTCCGGTACCAAACCCCCCGGTGTAATAGTATGTCCCAGAAATTCTAAGGAGTGATAGCCAATCATGCATTTGGCTGGACGGGCAGTTAACCCCTCCTCTTTCAATCTTATGAAGATCTGTTCCAAGGATTTCAGGTGATCTTTCAGATTGCCAGACGCGATGAGAATATCATCCATAAACGAGACGACAGAGGGGTCCCTTAAAGGGTCTAATAACTTTCTCATCATGCGTGTGAACACACTGGGCGCATTGCTCAGCCCAAAAGGCATCACCTTAAATTCGTAATGGCCGCTCGGAGTACTGAAAGCGAGCAAGGGCCGAACCTCAGGCTTCACAGGGATCTGATGATATCCCCGGCTTAAATCGATTTTTGAAAAGTACTTTGCCCTATTTAATCTGGCAAACAGTTGATTTGTGTTTGGTAACGGCTCAACTTGGAATGTCGTACAACTGTTTAAATGCCTGTAATCAATACATAAGCGGTGCTCCCCGCTTGGCTTCTTCAACAAGACAACCCCGGCATTATAAGGAGAAGTCGAAGGAGTTATGATGTCATCATCCAGAAGCTTCTGGATTTCGGCTTCCAGGGCCTTCTCTTTCGCAAAGGGCACTGGATATATTTTTTGGCGAATGGGGTCTTGGGTAGTCAGAGTCATATCAAACTCGACCAACCCTGTCCGCCCTGGACGATCGGTAAGAATCTGTTGATGGGACTCCAACAAACGGGTGACTAGTTCTGTTTCTTCAGCCGACAGATCAGGATTTATATGTACATCCTTATAGGTTTCCCCAGGGTGTAAAGGATACTACCTATCCGCGTCTTCGCCCGATTCAGTTTCCATCGCGACCGCCATAGTCATGAGTGGGAGAGAAGTACCATCGGATCGTTCCTCATATTTTTTGAGGAGGTTAATGTGGAAGATTTTAGATTTCCCCCTGATCCGGATAGCATAATTGGTACCGGACACAACCCTTTCCACCGGGAAAGGCCCCTGCCAACCAATCTCGAGTTTATTGGAACCTACTGGAAGTAACAACAGAACCCGATCCCCCACCTTAAGAGACCTATCTTTCGTCCTTCTATTGTAGTAGGCCGCGTGTCTCTTTCTGGCCGCTCTCAGATTCTGAGCCGCCAAAGCCCAACCTGTCTGGAGTTTCTTCTTTAACTCCTCGACGTATTTGTAGGAAGATACCACCTCTTCGGAAGTCTCCTCCTCTGTCCAACATCTCAATAAGGATTCTAAGGGACCTTTGATTGGCCTCCCGAATAATAGAGTGGCTGGTGGCAACCCGGTTGACCCATGGGGAACCTCCCGATAAGCGAACAAGGCGGCTGGGATATATTCATCCCATCTGTCTGGTTTCTCTTGAGCCAGCTTCCTAAGCATGGTCATCAAGGTACCATTAAACCTCTCTACTTGCCCATTAGACTGAGGGTGGTATGGGCTTGTGTGAATGTGGTTAGTCTGGAAGATACGAAAGACATCCTCCATCAGCTTACCACAGAATTGAGACCCATTGTCCGTTAGGATCTGGTTTGGAAATCCCAACCGAGTAAAAGTCTCCATCAGTGCATCAGCCACTCGCTTAGAGTCGATGGTGGCCAACGGTATCGCCTCGCCCCACATGGAACAGCAATCCACCATCGTCAGAATATACATATTCCTCTTCCTAGTCCGAGGAAGAGGACCAACCAGATCGATGGCAACTCTCTCGAAAGGAGAGTTCATAATGGGCATATCACCCAAGACTACCGGAGCCGTCCAGTGTTTTGGTGCCACACGCTGGCACTCTGGGCACGACTTGACGTACCTACGCACATCTCCAGTCATCCCTGGCCAGTAGTAATGGCAGGAAATGCGCTGAAGTGTTGCCCCGACACCCATATGTCCACTGAAAGAAATGGTGTGTCCCATATGAAGAAGCTGTTCCCGATAAGCCTTAGGAACTACCAGCTGTCCATGCTGGCGTTCCTCCACTCCGGCTCTCCGGTACAGTAACCGATTCTTCATATAATACTGACCCCATCTTGGTGGGTCAGCACTTTTTGGCAACTGGTTGAAGCAAGGTTGCAAAGTAGCATCCTGGCTTTGAGAAGCTCGTAACTCCCCAGGCAAGGGATTCACGATCAAGGCCGGCGTCTGCTCCTCCTCCGATTGAGATCTGGTTTGCATCGCCCCTACGTACATGGGTTCGTTTGGGATCCCTAGGAAGACGTAGCGGCAACCCAAGATCATCGGGAAGATAGGATCGATCAGAACGGCTGCCTGAATAGTGCCGGTAACATATTTTGATTTGATGTCCACCTTCGCAATTGGAAGAGACATCGCTACCGCACTCTTTGTCGCAGTTTGAATCTCAATAGATTCCCCGGTTAGCTGCTCTGGGTTCACTAAGTGTGATGAAATTACGGCCTCAAACTGAAGACCTGTGTCATAGAGACACTCGACTGGTTGTCCGTTCACAAGAACCGTCTCTACTACTGGTTGTTTTTCTGAATCTTTGTTCCCATGATCCCTCCCTTCTACCTCCTTGTTAGACCCCTCCCCGGTTTCTACAAGACAAGCAGCATAGTGAGATTCTTTCTGTTTGCGCCTGCAGTCTGCCGTATTGTGTGTGGGAGATTTGCAGAAGGCGCACCACTTTTCACTCCACTTTCTTTTGGTAGATCCAGGTGGACTCTTACCAGAGGGTTTCTTAATGGGAACTTTTTCGAAAGGATCCTCCCTTTTGGTGTGAGTGGGTTTGGGGTTCTTCTTCTTTCCAGACCCAGTGTCTGGTGATCGGAGATTGGGTTGTGCCAGTTCCCCCATTATCCCCATAAGCTAGCACATACCTTTCCGCCAATGTGTTGACTACGTCTAATCTTTCTGTCCCATTTTCAACCTAGAAGGTTTGCAATGGCTTAGGCATCATCCTCTTCATTTGGTCCACGACCACTAATTCTTCTAAACTTTCATAGTCGTTGGCAAATCCTGCTAATGACATCCATTTCAAAAGGTAAGACTTAAGTCTAACACTGTATGCTAAGAACATCTCTCCTGGCTCTCTCCTCGACTTTCTGAACTGTTGTCGGTAAGTATGGGCTGTCATCTGGAACCTTTTCAATAATGCCTTTTCCAGGGCCTCATAGTCATTCTCCATACCAGGTGGCAACCTTGAATAGACCTCATACGCGGTCCCCCTCAGGCCCTGTGAGAGTTTCAAGTTCCATTTCCCACGTTCAAATCCCATAGCCAAAGCCATCGACTGAAATCTGTGAAGATACTGGTGGATCTTATCTTTGTGTTCATCGAACGGGAGCAATGGGAACTTCATGGCCTGATATGGACCGCCACTAGAAGTTGTTGAGTCAGGGAGAACTGCGCCTCCAACTGCACCCTCGCTTTCCTTGGCAGTTTGAGCTTTCAGCTCTAACTCCCTCATACGGAACTCATGGTCTCTGGCTGCCTGCTCGGCCTCCAACTTCCTAGCTTCTGCCTGGATTTTCTTTGCTTCGCGCTCTGCCTCGATTTTCTTAGCCTCGCGCTCTGCCTCGATTTTCTTAGCTTCGCGCTCTGCCTCGAATTTCTTAGCTTCGCGCTCTGCCTCAATTTTCTTAGCTTCGCGCTCAGCTTGTCTAAAATCTCTCTCCACTTCTTGACCATAGTTCTGTAACTCAGCCCCTTCATAGCCTATCTCACGCCTTTTGCCTGCACTTCAGCCACATTAAATTTTGCGGATGCCATCTTAACTCAGAGGGTAAGTGAATAGGTAATTGACAAATGGATATAATACACGACCACAACACTTCGTATGTCGTCAGTCTGTGTCAGGAAGAGTATAGACAATAGCCAGGTACGGTAAGCAGAACCTATTGATATTAGACCAGAATATCTGTCCCCTATCCCTATATCAGCCAGAGCTCCACCAGGATTTAAAATATCCCGGACGAGCCCCCAGAAATTGTAACAAGCTATGTGGAGGGTCCCTAATAACTATGTCTCAATTTTCTCATGTATATTTCATAGCCCTGGCTTTAAATAGGTCTTTCCCTGCCAACCCTCCTCCGTTTCCCCCGGACTCACTGTCACTCTCTCTTTCGACCTCAGGACCTATTTCCTGCAGGGTCGTTCTGGCTGACACGCATAAAACATGACGTTCTTCAACATATTTGTAATTGTAAATTTAATAACTTAATACATAACAGCACAGAAAAAATATCTGACGATTAACTCTTAAACATCTACACACAATCTAGAGAGAAAACTAGTCCATACAATATCAACACAAATATAAATATCCTAGATCATCGTTTTCCATATTGTCCCATGAATTCACAACCCTCTCACAGCAAGTTCTCTGGTCTTTATTTCCCGCGTAGGTTGTTCGAACAACAGGGTTCCATAGATCCAGGATTCCCAGTTTCCGTGGCCTACACGAATGTAGTGTGTCCAATGGTTAGGGAAAGTGCCCTGGGATCACGTGGCACAATTTTGGTGGGGAAATACTCAAGGAGAATAAATAGGATATAAGTACGGGTGTGTCAGTGACTTAGGCGGGATCTAGCCCAAAATGCAAACATACTCGATCCCAGCTCAACGAAAAGCCTGCCGAGGTGTCTGAAAGTATTCGTTCGGGCCCGCCGTGGTTCTATATGGTATAGCCAAACAGCAGCAGGGACTTCATAGTAAACATAATGTTCTATGTCGATGCTCTGTCGAAACTTCCGGCTATATTCGCCGTCAAAAGAAGGATCCTTTTATACCCCAGCAGTAGGATGCGGCACTTTATCTGTAAAATTCTTTAAAACTTCAATACATTGTGCCGACCACAACCGACAAGGTTGACACCGGACATTTCACGCCCAAACCATTACCCTAGGTCATACTTGGTGCAAGGCGCGCCATTGGGTTTTCCCGAAGAACAGATAGATTTCAAAGTATTCGTGTCAAATGCTCGGGTTATGAAAGTAACCCAGAGCATCCCACTCCGAAGGAATTGAGCGGATAGGTATGAGGACATGGGCCACTGGGGTTTCGCTACACATGTTATGAGAAGAAATGGACTGGAGAACTTAGTGACAACTGGCAAGATCGAAGGGAACAGACCAAGAGGAAGACCGAGAGGAAAATACCTGGATGGCTTGGCCACATGGCATGGACGAGACAGGAACACTGAGCTGATCCACGACTCTGGTGATCTAGTGAAATGGCGAATCATGACCGCCCACGCTTTCCGGCATGGCACATGATTGATTGATTGATTTATAACTAGTTGAGTTGAGTTGAGTTGAGTTAAGAACGGACATCACTTTACTCAGGACATTCCCATATGTCCTCCGTCCCCTCGTTCAACAGCCAGCGAAGAGTCACACTACTAATCGTTCCCACCGCTACCTGATTAAAAGTTCTCCTGGTCTTCCCTCTCAGTTTTGAGATTCTTCCGGAACCCCTGCCGATCCCCCGCAATCTCATTCTTTCCGCATATGGGTTCTCAATCTGTCCCTCCGCCTTCTCCACCTGGTCCCACAAGCGCACGACCACCTCCCCTTTGTCCATAGGCAAAATTTCACCAAGAGGTGCATTCCCTGCTAGCCTATCAGCCTGTTAATTCACTCGTACACCCGCATGGCCGGGGCAACATATCCATACAATTCTCACGATCTGTGACCTCTGAAGCGATGAAAGCCATTCCACACGAAACATTCCGTTCTCCACCTTGCTAAGCATACTCTTTGAATCTGTAATGAATACAACGTGTGTTGCAGTAGTCTCTTCTAGCCACCGGAATGCCGCTGTTACTGCCTCCACCTCCATTCTCATGCTGGAGGTCGTAGTCTCATATGCCAGACTCCTTTTTCAAGACTCGCCCACAGCCACTACGTCTGTTTCTCACCACTGACCCATCGGTGTAGATGACTATGTCACCTTGATGTCTGTTGCTCTGGATCAGCTGTTGCACTTCAAACTGAGTGCGGCCCGCTGCCCATTCTCTGCAATCACGACCCAGTGTTATTATTACATTGCGCCAGTCCGTCATGTCTTCCCGAACTTCCACCTACTCTCTTTCACGATTGATGGTCTCTAGATCACACACCTGACTTATAGAAAGTTCTGTCTGTGCCATCCAGGACCTGTCTCGTCTTAGTCTATGACCCTTAACCATATCCATTGCTGCATGCAGCGGGTGATCCTTGTCTGCGGCAACTCTCAGGTACCATTTGGCCTGAAGGACCCTATGTCTATCCGTCATTGTTGGTAGCGCCAGGATATGCCTCATGCATATAATTGGTGTGTCCTTTGTGCAACCCAGGATTAACCGCATGGCAGCATTCTGTATGCGCTCCAACCTTTCAAGCTGGCTCTTTGATACTGTCAGCAGCCCCAAACCATACTCAATGATAGAAATTATTAACTGCTGAAAGAGCCTGTACAGCATCCTCTGATCTACCTCGGTTGCTGCCATAGCCCTCAATACATTAAGTCCCCATCCAGCCTTCACCACCAAAGCCTCCACATGGTCCTTAAAAGACAAACACCTGTCAAAGGTGATACCCAAGTACTTCAATTTACTCTCTCGACTAAGATAAGTACTTCAATTTACTCTCTCGAATAAGAGGACATCCATTCAACGTAATACTTGGGACGTATGCCTTGACGATCCGGTTATCCAAGGAGTACCACACAACCGATGCCTTATCTGGGTTTATAATGGCCCATGCGTCCCTGCACCACTCCGCCACCCTGTTTACCGCCACCTGTAAGTCTTTCGCCAAACTGGCCCTGTCTCTGCCCTGTCTGTACACCAGCACATCATCTGCACATGTCAAGATTCTACCCACGCCTGGTGTCTCAATAGCTGCGATTTTGCTGATGTAGACATTAAAGAGCACTGGGGACAAGGCAGATCCCTGCGGTAACCCAGATGTAATAGTACAGGGGTCAGAAGTCCAGGAACCCATGCGCAGTGCAACCTTACGCTCATAAAGGACTGCCGCAACCCATCTAACAAGGCAAGGGCAGACCTCCATGTCCAACAGTGTGTGTATTAACCGATCATACCTATAATACCGATTATAACTAGCACACTCAAACTAATATGAGTACCATGAAATCATCTGGTTTGAAAAGGAGCTTGACAATGACCATAATAATGACCATGATAATGACTATGATAATGACCATAATAATGACCATGATAATGACTATGATAATGACCATAATAATGACCATGATAATGACTATGATAATGACCATGATAATGACTATGATAATGACTATGATAATGACCATGATAATGACTATGATAATGACAATGATACTGACCATGATAATGACCATGAAAATGACACTGATAATGCATGCTATTGACCACATCGCCCACCGAGTGCCGGTTGGCATACACAGTTAAAATTAGTTACATAACCTTTACAGGACGTCGCAGCAAACCATATCATTTTTTTTGGCTATTAGTGATTTCTTAAAAGTAGTTTGCCATTGATGTTTGAACGACTGGGAATAATTTCATTTTATGAAAACAAACGCAAGGTGGTGTGATTTCAGCTGTATTTCGAAAACGAAATTATTGTGCTAGTACAACATACCCAAATGTCTCAAGAGGTGAAATCAAGACAGGCAGACAGACATATAAACAGACAGACAGACAGATGAACAGACAGACAGACAAACAGGTGAACAGATATACAGATGAAAGACAGACTGATAGACATGCAGATGAACAGACAGACATATGAATAGAGAGACAGACATACAAAGGAACATACATATGAGCAGACAGATAGACAGACGGAACACAGACACGCAGATACAGAGATAAGTTAGTTAGTTAGTCGCGGTTCCAACTTCACGACAACGGGTCGTCCCCATATTGCTCCGTTCCTGTGCCAGTGAATATCACAAAATGCTCCTCACTGCCCCATGTGAACAATGGAATAGACAGGAGTGTCGGCAAGCCAACAGCCCGCACAGGTACACTGTGCATAATGCCGCCGCCAGAATGCCAACACAAAAGTCCTCCACGAAAAATACAGTTCATCGTCGATGAAAACGGCAGTCACCAGAAAGACTTCATTGACCGGGGTTTTATCCCATATGGCTCGGTCTCTTTCTGCAGGGCGACCCACCGAAAGCGCCGCACAAAGCACGAACTCCGTAGCTACAGCGACGACTCCCAGGAGTCTCCTGAAAAATGCACCCGTGAACCGAAAAGGCAAACCAGTCAATCCAGCAACAGCCGGCCGTCATCGTTCCGAACATGCAGTTCACGCGAAAAACAACCGCGGACAGATGCAAAAGCATTCCACGCGAAATTCACAGCTCACAGTGTCGCGCCACGCACTCACTCAGTAGCAGGGCGACGGAACCATAGCCTCCTTAGTCGCCTCTTACGACGTGCATGGTAGGCAACAGTGTTACTATTCTTTGCTCCCCGGTATGGGCCCCGGCAACACACGGGCGATACAGAGATAAACAGACAGATAGACAGACAGACGGACGGGCCGAGGGACGAAAAGACAGACAGACAGAAAGACAGAGAGACAGACAGACAGACAGACAGACAGACAGACAGACAGACAGACAGACAGACAGATGAACAAACTGGCAGAGAGACAGATGAACAGACAGAAAGAGAGATAGATGAACATAGAGAGAGAGAGAGAGAGAGAGAGAGAGAGAGAGAGAGAGAGATGAACATATAGACAGAGAGACAGATGAACAGACAGACAGATAAACAGACAGACAAATAAACAGACAGACAGATAATCATGCAGAAATACAGAGAAACAGACAGACAGACAGACAGACAGACAGACAGACAGACAGACAGAAAAAAAAGAAAGAAAGAAAGACAGAAAAGAAAGAAAGAAAGAGAGAAAGATCATTTACCAATAATTCCATCTCACCGTGCCAGTATTATAAAAACCACTTCACATTAACAATTATACTATACAGGCACCAGTAAAAACGAAGCATTTAATCAACTACCGAACATCTAGTGTTTAAAGTAAATCTATCCCTATTTCGATACATACATCATGTAATTGACGTCCTATCCGGTGACCCAAATGCCAGCCTCGCTCTTCCCGAAGTGGCACTGAAGCGCACGAACATGTCCATCCGGGATTGTAAACTGGTGGTTCCGTAGGAAATTAAATCTTCATACCGGGCAAGCTAATCATATAATATATTTAGGAATGGTCCCTGGAGTGTATGCTTGGGCTCGTCTGTTGATTGTATCAGCACATAATGATTGCTCAAGCTGCTAGTGGTGTGTTTGACCAGTGTGTGTGTATTGTCGTAATATCGGAACAATGATTACTGGTTTGTTTATTGATAGAAGATCTTGTTTATAGTACAAAGTTACATCTTTACGTGTTTCTGTCTCCACACATATATTACACTGGGAGAATCTCAACACAGTGCGCGTACTCAGTAGCCCCAGCGAGGATCACACTGGATGCAAACAAGAATCTCTCTTCCCATAAATAATTATGTTTTGGTAATACGTGCTTTCATTTGGAAATGCTTCTGGGCAATCGTCTATTTGCGCAACGCTTTTCTATTTCCAGCTTCTGACTTGTTTTGTTTTGTTGTTTTTTCTGATGTATGGTAAAGGGAACCTCGGTAGAGTAGCCTAATGGTTATACACTCGCCTGCCGACACGGTGGTCATAAGTTTGATACGCCTCCGGGAGAATTCAGATTATAATAATTGACCTCCGAGCTGGACCCAGCCTAAAATGGGTACAAAGAAATGTTTTGGGAAGAAAAGGTGGTCTGTGTGATACTGACCACATCACTTACAGAATGACCATTGCTCAATAAATATATTTGTCTAGCGCCATATATCTTATGCGCCGTAAAGCTTGTAAATGGGTCCCTCTGTTATGCACTTCTACGTGTCAATCAAAACCTACAAATTTATTTCTGATGTTGGTCTCATTGGTATCCCAATAATTGGCATTCCACTGTAATGTGCATTGCTGCAATCAGTTGTAAAACATGACCAATAATCTTATCTGTGTGTAAAAGGTCTTTTACATTCTTCTGTTCTTACATACATTCATTCACAAATATATACATTCATTCATACATGCATACATAACTACATTTCTACATACGTACCTACATACATACTTATCCACACACACACACACACACACACACAATAGCACACATAGCTACCTAATACCTACATACATACATGTATCCATTCATCCATTAATACTTGCATGCACACATCCATCCATCCATCCATCCATCCACCCATCTATCCATCCATTTAGCCACACTGCCATCCAGCCACGAATGAAAGCACGAGAACACACACACACACACACACACACACACACAGACAGACATACACACAAACACACACAAACACACAGACAGACAGACAGACAGACAGACACACAAACACACACACAAACACACACACAGACAGACAGACACACAAACACACACACAAACACACATGCATGCATGCATGAATGTATGTATGCATGCATGCATGCATACATACATACATACATACATACATACATACATACATACATACATACATACATACATACATACATACATACATACATACATACATACATACATACATACATACATACGTACGTACGTACGTACGTACGTACGTACGTACGTACGTACGTACGTACGTACATACATACATACATACATACATACATACATACATACATACATACATACATACATACATACATACATACATACATACATACATACATACATACATACATACATACATACATACATACATACATACATACATACATACATACATACATACATACATACATACATACATACATACATACATACATACATACATACATACATACATACATACATACATACATACATACATACATACATACATACATACATACATACATACATACATACATACATACATACATACATACATACATACATACATACATACATACATACATACATACATACATACATACATACATACATACATACATACATACATACATACATACATACATACATACATACATACATACATACATACATACATACATACATACATACATACATACATACATACATACATACATACATACATACATACATACATACTGTAACAAGCTACGTGGAGGGTCCAAATAGCCCGGTCCACAATGTTTCATTAATCTTCTATAGCCCTGGCTGGGATAGGTCTTTACTTGCCAACCCTCCTCCCTTTTCCCCGGACTCACTGTCACACCCTTTTCCTTTTCCGA